>VXBW01006837.1:657-136192 GCA_013400375.1 Thinocorus orbignyianus
AAAGCAGGCTCCAGCAAGGAACGTGGAGCAGCAGGATTTGGCTCCACTGGGGGACTAGTGTTATTAACTGTGCCTATGAATCATCGACCTATCACCAGTGTGACATTGATACATGGAGCTGAACAAATACAGCTTCAAACATTACTAGATATAGGAGCCGATGTCACTATTGCAACCAGCACACGGTGGCCTGCCCATTGGCCTTTACAAGCCATGCTAGGAAGAGTAGAAGGCGTCTGAGGTACGGCCCCTGTACAACGCAGCAGACAGCAGGTTCATGTAGTGATCGACAAACGCTCTGCAATCACCTTAATAACCATAATGCCGCTACCAATGGGAGTCAATGCCATAATTGGGAGATATGTCTTAAATCATTGGAAGTGGTTCTTACTACCAACACACCTTTTTAGGAACGGTCACTGCAATGTGGACTTTCCCAATCTCATTAAGATGGTTGACTGAGGACCCTTGCTGGATCTAGCAATGGCCGTTAAAGAAGGAAAGTCTGCAGCAAGCCCATGCTCTAATTCAAGAACAACTCAGCCAGGGACCCCTAAAGCCATCTACCAGCCCCTGGAATACACCCATCTTTGTCATTAAGAAAAAATCTGGCAAGTACTGACTATTACAAGACTTGGACTTCTGCAGTACTTTTCCACTAAGGCCTGCTGCGAACTATCAGCGTACCGTAGACAGGCCCTAGCATTAGCAAGAGGGTTGCCCAAACAATGCCTCCGTAGATCCGTGTCCCTGCTCTCGCAGCCATTCTGGAACAATTAATCATCATGCAAAGTAGTCTTCCATTAAAATGGGTAGAGATTTTTCTCATTCAATTAATGTAAGCAGCATAATCTCTTGAAACAACATATTGATGAGGGATCAGAACTGCTGCTAATATAATTACTTTCATAGTCTAATGAGGATACCTACCAGCAAGTGTACTGATGGTAATGGAGAGCGCTGGTTGTCCAGAGGGAGCTGAAGGACAGATGTAGCTGGAACGTGTTCTTTGCATGTTTTATTACCTCTCCAAGAAAAGTTGCTCAGCTCAGGATTCAAGCACTGCTGCTATTGCACATGTGCACAGGGATGGAAGACAAAACTGTCCAAGTATAGGTGCCCCACTACAGGGCAACCTCTGAATGCTCTCCAGTCTGGGTGCAGGGGCTGGTTAGATGTAGGGACTGAGCTGCAGATCTCTCTTCTGGTAGCTGTAGGGGGTGCTGTATGCATGCGTTCCCCAAATCTTCTTAAGGGCTAGATGGAGTTTCTGCATCAAACTGTCTCTTTGTTTGAGTTCTGTGTCTGTATGTAGTCAGGATGCTTTCACCTTGCCACTGTAGCAGTATGTTGTAATAAACCTCTGGGCCAGTGGACATTAGCCTATCTGCAAGAACAAGAGTGTGACAAAGTGGGGGCAAACCCTGAATATAATGTCTGAATTTGTCAGAGGCTTCTGTTTAGAGGAGCAGAGGTGGAGGTCTTCTGTTCTCATAAGTTTTAATCTGCTGGATTTTCTGATATGTCTGCAGGCAGATGAGTACTTTAGCTGTAACTCCATTTCACATCTGTCTGTATAATGTTTTTTCTGGAACTGTTTTGGGTCTAGAAACTGTCCCCTGATACTTCCACACCTTTGCTCTTAATCCCAAGTATCATTCTCAAAAACATGATTGTGGCTGCTTTTACCAGAAGTCTGGCTGGAGTTTCAGGAAAATGAGGATGTAAGATATAAGTAGAGCTGGTGAAAACACAGGCTGGGAATTACATTCTTTAGTACCATGACATCTTTTTCTCTGTTATATGGGATGTCCTACCTTCTGCTGCTTCTCCAAACACCTTTGGTAATGGAGAGCTGGCTGAGTACGCTATGAGCTCAGATAATTTTTCTCTGTGTAACCATAAGCTATTCAAAAACTCAAGCTGCAGCGGACTTCCTAGTACAACTGCACTACAGCTAAGTAATGAAATGGGCCTCCTGGTTAACATCAAACGAACATTATTGTCTATACCAAGCATGGAGGTAAGAAAATCTCTTAATATAGCCCTTTGATAAAAGATGAGGGTGCAGGGACATTAAACTCAGGATATAAAAGTAATGTGCAGCTGTCCTTCTTAGCTGCCCTTGGCATTTGTTGCCCTGTTGTTTACCTGACTTCTGCAGGAGCTGATCAACTGCTGAGTGTGTCTGCTGGGTGTTTTGAATGAGGAAATGAGGACCAGGAGGTATGTTTTGGACAAAGGCTGACTTACAGCTTTTTCTCTGTGCAGAGAACTCCCTACTAGCTCCTGGACGCCAGCAAAGGATAATCATAGCATGTCCAGAGCTCATATTCTGCTGCTGTGAAGTGATTGAAGGAAGGCAGAATTGTCACTTCTGTCAATTATAGCAGGATCAGACAATGCTGTATGTACTGGTGTAACTTTCTAAAACTGTGATCTGGAGTCGCTCACTGGGCTGGTATGTTTAAGCAAATGTTTACTTTTCTCAAACAGCTCTGTTTCTTGGTGCCATGAGCATTTGAGAAGAAAATAACACAGATTATTTCTCTGTCTGAAGTTGCTTTTAATAGACGTGTTTTCATATACAGTGAGAGGTTTAATATTTATGTTCCCAAAGACCCATGCATCTTTTTGACCGCATGGTGATTATTATATTCACTTTAGACTTATCTGTTAAGCAGCTGCGTTGGTTTCTAGGTTAGCACAGTCCATTTACACATTACCGTTTGTACTCTGCATTATTTTCTCTGCCTCCATTTCTTTCTGCTGAGTGATAAAGTTATCTGACACATCAGCTGTGTCGACAGTCTTCGTGTTGTCGTATAATCATCTGTGTTGGAAGGGACCTTGAAGATCGAGTCCAACCATTAACTTACTACTGCCAAAACCACCACTAAACCATGCCCCTCTGCACCACGTCTACCCATCTTTTAAAGACCTCCAGGGATGGAAGGTGGGTGATGGAGAGCAATGAAGCAAAATTTGCTTTTGTGGTCAGCCTAGGAAGATCCAGATTTCAGGACTGCTCCACAGGCAGCAAGGGGAAGGCTTTTTTTGGAGCAGAGGGTTTATTTCTCCTACAGCATCCAGTGTTCTACAGAGACGTTTTGCAGCGATAGGCTTATGTTCCTCTTCCATCCTTTTTGCCAGATCCCTTGCAGTGGTGGGGTGAAGCCAAGTGTCTTGGTTCATCCCAAGTCTTTTTTGGAACTGTGTTTGTGTTTGTGTTACAGCACCTGGGATTCCAGGTACTTCTCATCCACAGGGCACAGATAGGGTTAAGGCCCTCTGGCATCACACTAGCTGTCTTCTGGCAGCCTTCATCTTGTAGAAAACTGTATAAATTCTTTGGACTAGACCATATTCACAATGCAAATCAAAGTAATTCTGTTATATTCCCTAAGATTGATTTGGGTTCATGGAAGCAGATTCAGGACTACTGTTACCTGAGAATCTGCCTGATTTCTTTAGTGTTATATTTAGAAAACTGTCCACTGGATAGTCTGCACTTCAGTGTGCCCGTCGCTTGCTCTGTTCAGTTTTGAATGATGTGGCTGAGTCACCTTGAAGTCTTCCCTTTAGTGCTGAGAATAATCTTGAGTTCCTTAGTCTTTTCTCAAAGCAAATATTAAAGTTGGGGGCTGTCCTAATTTCTCTGATTTGTGCTCAGGTTCATGTAACTTTCCTCAGCAAAGATGTCTAGGGGCAGAGAGTTTTGGAGATGTGGTCTCAGTGTTGATCACATGAAGCAGCAAGGCACGTTTTCCATCTCAACCAGATGGCAGGTGTCCTTCCAGCTGCCTGAGGAGGTTCAGCTGGTGTATGAGTGTGGTAGGTGAGCAGATGCAGCCCCACATGGTGCTGCTTGCCCAGGTGGATTCCCTGAAGCCTGTTCCTGAAAGCTGCTCTCTGAAGGTGGGGTGGTCTGTCAGCATCTGGGGGCTGGCCTGGAGTAGCACATGTATTCTCTGCTCCACACGTGCTCACATTTCCCGCTGTGGGTGGCTGTAATGTCTTCAACAGCCTAGTGCTTCTGGTTCAGGGCTGCTTTTCAATTGAAAGGGTGAGGCTTGTGCTTTTGATCCTCCCACAGATACTGGAATGCTTGCACATTGGTCCAGGATACAGCTTGGCCTGTAGGCAGCAGCTAATTTCTGGATTTCTTCTCAGTAAGAGGAAATACTAAGCTCTACCTCTGTTCTTGCTTAGCAGCTTGGAGTGTGTGCGGCACGACTGCAGCAATGACAGACATTGCCTTACCCCTACCAATTTTCCCAAACCAGCTGGAGAATTAATGGCCTGCTGATGAAGAAAGATGGTTGCTATCTGATGCAAATGGTTGCAAACCATCTGCAGACTCTTGAGAGTGTTGCTGTAATTGTTACACATTACAGTGGCCTAGTCTCCATTCATGTTTGCAAGAATGTTGTCTACCAAGAGATTAAAAACTCATTTTTTCCCTGAGATATAGCACTCATGGGGGCAGGTCTGTCATGAGAGCGAATCCAGTTTTCAGCAGATGTGGATCAGGCCCTTGACACCAGTTGAAAGCAGACTTTTCCTTTGTGTATTCACTGTCACTTTTTTACAGCAGGATATTTATAGGTGTAATTTTCTTGGAAATCTACAGTAGACGACTGGAAGTGTCTGAGAAGTTTTGTTAGTAATTTATGTTGCTGTGGAAACGCCTTAGTAGGGCTTGGGAAAACTGCCTGAAGAAAAAGGTGGTTGCCAAAGGTGCTAACAATAGTGTGCATCCCTTGTTAATTCCTACCTTACCTAAACCTGTTCATTCGGCACATACTTCACAACGGGTATTGTTGTGTCATGAGGGTGACACATATTTTGTGATGCTGGTCATGATTTCCTTCTGTAAACCTTCTCTGTCACTCCTCTGAACTATGACACATACTCCTTGCCAGTCTTCCCTCTGATCCTGGATGATATGCTGGGTACCAAAGTGGTGGTGAAAGTCCTCGTGACTGAGATTGCTGGCTGTACAGATAAGTAGGAACATTGATGGGGACGAGAGGGATGCTGGTGAGGTCTCACAATGAGTTACAGTGACTTGATGAATGTATTTGCATGCAAACCTGGCTTTTTTTCTCTAGCAAGGTTGACCAGGTAGACCTGCTGTTACATAACCCTTTGGCAAGTGGAAGGCTTAGTGAGGAAGGGTCAGCTTCTGAGTCATCTTGTTAGTTTGTAAAGCAGATACAAATCTGCTCCTTGCTGTTCTTTTCCAAGAATAAATAAATAAATACCAAGGTGCTTAACATAAACTTATACATGGAAATCGATAATACCTCTAATGAATTAGGTATTTGATCATCCATCTATTTTTTCATGAACAGTGAGCACTCGGTACACAAGTGAAAGACCTGTATAAAGGCACGTACAGGGTTACTACGAGATTGACCAGAAAGTGGTTGAAGCCAGTTGTGTTTCAGTGTCACTGAATGACCCACTTGTTGAAAGTGTTCCTTCTGTATTGATGGAGATCTGAGA
Organism: Thinocorus orbignyianus; assembly: GCA_013400375.1. NCBI lineage: Eukaryota > Metazoa > Chordata > Aves > Ciconiiformes > Thinocoridae > Thinocorus > Thinocorus orbignyianus. The sequence goes on from VXBW01006837.1 coordinate 6,169, forward strand.
TACAGATAGGGAATCAAATGCAATTAATTTCCAAAAATATATTCCAGATTCATTAACTGGAATGGGAGTGAGTGGACCCTGAAAGCCAGTAGAAGATACTGCACTGACATGCCAGAAGACTAAGGCTTCATCAGTCTGTGTGTCACAGGAGAATATGGAGGTGGAAGGAGCCCTGCAGTTGTTATGAACTGAGTTGAAGTCACCGATTCAGTTCATCAGGGCTGGCAGAAACAGTCAGATTTTTTGCTGTAAATATGGATTCTTCAGTGTCTTGGCCACAACCATTAAAGTCACCATGCCCAGCCCCTGCAGTGAGGGGATGGCATGTGACCAATGTCCAGCAGCTACAAGCTGGATGCATGGATGGGCCCAAGTGTTAGAAAAGCCTTTATGGATAATTTTTCTTCCATCTCCTTTTCCAAAGCACTGAGTATTGCTGTGGCTTCAAGACATGATTATCAACATTATTCTAATTTTTAAAATCTGAATTTCACTCATGGAAGTTTCCCCAAGATTTAGATTTGTAGTGCTTCTGTAGCTCCCCTTGCTTTGTCAATGTTGAATACTATTAAGTGTTATTGTCATTACCAATAACAATACAAAAGGAATGTTTAGAGATAGTATTAAGATGATTTGGGCTTCTAAAGCCTATTTCTTGGACTAATTTGGAATGTTGTTAAAAGTCAATTTAGAATTTTGTTATATAAAATCTAATGACCTCTTCTGTCATCCAGATGTCTACACCTGACTGTTTTCTTTGTGGCTCTGAGTCAGACAGTGTTGATAGCAATGCTGTGTTGCACATGGAATAGAAATGTACAGGACTTCTATTAATTTTAAAAGTAACTTGGCAGGGTCACATAGGTCCACGCAAATATAGTTTTGGGAAAAGAAACTAAAGAAACTCTTAAATTGTTCCTCTGTGACATGTTAGGATAAAATCCTGGTTCAGCTACTGAACAATAGTTGCAAGGTTTTGTAGGCAGCTCTGGTTGCTCAGCAAAATGCCTTCCTTTACGATCCATAGCAAAATTAATCTATTTTGTCAAAAGTTGCTAGTGATCTCCACACCACAGAAAATACGTAGGGACTCATGGTCCACACCCTGCATGCAATAGACTAAAGGGCAAATCCTACCAGAAGACCTGGAGAGTTGGACTTGGTAGTCTGCCTGTGTAAACTTGTGAGGTTCCAGGGCATAAACAGTACAGAAAAATGAGAAGGAGAAGTTAAGCCATTTTCCCCAAATGTTAGCATACTCTTCTTGTATCATTGCATCACTGTTAAAACTTCCACGGTGACTAATTGTGATTTTAATCAACAAAAGAACACAATTTCTGATAGCAGAATAACAGGAAATGCCTGTTTTCATGCAGTTTTCCTTACTGATAAGAAATAAAAGACCACCGCACTGCAATCTTTTGAACATGCTGTCTAGAAACATTGTTTGCTAAACTGTTTTAGATCAAACATTTTCTACCCTGTATCTTTCCACAAGCCACTAGAGGGTCTTTAATATGCTACTTCTTACAGTTACTCTAAGAAAAATATAGCAAATTTCTTTGCAACAAACACTAAATTTCATTGGAAATACCTTGGTGGAGTTTTACAGCTTGTTTATACCAAACACAATTTAACAGTGGATATAGGTGCAATAGTGTCGAAATAGTAAAAAAAAAATAAATTAATTTCTAAAAAAAATATCAGTGCACCTTATGCCAAGTAAAATAAATCAAAATCTTTTTCTCTTTGCTTTTACTGAATTGCAAAGTGCGGAGTGCTCTGTGCCTTGGTCACTTGGTTTTGCCTGAGTGCTTGACTGATCCATACCTTCCCATGCCCCTGACAGCTTCTGCTCTTGTTTAAGAAAATAAATGTGACCATTTCTGTCATGTAAATTGTATCATTTGAATAAAGCTGTTAAATAGGTGAGGTAGTGTTGCAGGTTCTGTTTATTTTCATCCCCGTTGTTACTACATGCTGATTCCTGGTTGCGTTCAGAAATGCCAGTCACAAAAAGGACCCTCTGTACTGAGAGTTGCATTGGGTCAATGCTTTGGTTTTTAGCTTTATTTTGCATCATATTTCTGTGCTACTTCGTAATGTCCTGTAAAGCATTCAGCTATCATCTATAGAGACTGAATTCATGAAGATCAGTGTCGTTGAATCTCTTGTCGAAATATATACGTTGTAGAAAAAGCCTCTGTTGTCATCACCTCAGTGGTACCTTATTGCAAATAAATATCCGCTTTTTGTGGATTAGCTGTAACTTTAATTGTTTACAAGCATCAATTTATTACCTTTTTTCATGTTAAAACAAGAGGAGATGTGTACATTTCAAAAGGCAATGTGGTTCCAAGGCTGAGTAGGGGACCAGAAGCTAGGGTTCATGTGTTCTGGGTCTAGTCCTACAAATGCTTGTTCAAAGGAAACAACACAGCGATGGTGGGCAGCTGCTGGCACGAATGAGGCCTCTTTGGAAGATGGGACCTAGCAGGGTTGGGCTGCGCCTACAACACTGGAACAGTAATTTCTATGCCACTTGGCATGCAGATTGCACCTGATATGTCTGACTCATTGCGTCCATGAGATGCAATGCACTTGGATTATCTCTGGCAGGCAGAGGTGTGGATCAGACCAGGAGGCTTTCCCTTTGTAGATTCCAGAACTCAGCACAGCAGAGATTATGCTGGGGTGTCTTCTCTGGCCTCTGGCTTTTTGACAATTCGACATATATGAAACAATATCAGTGTAACTGCATGATACAACAGCCCGTGCACTGCAGAGATCCAGGCAAAGTAATCAGAAATCAGTTGCTTTTTCTATTAATGTAATTACCAATATCAGCTAATATCTTGGCTAATGTAGGCAATACTCAGCCTGTTTTTCAACCAGGCAATTTAAATTTCTGAAACATGCATTGGTACTAGGCAAATTGTCTTTCAAATTTCACATATGTCACTCAAATACTAATGTGTGTTCAGTTTATTGGAGAAATTTATTTAAAGCCAATGTTTCTTAGGATGTGTAATCAATCGGCAACTTAGAAACAGGACCAGTTATAGTAAGTATATCTGCTTTTTTCTGCAGCTTGAATAGCTCATTACAGAGTCTGATTAATCATAACAGTTATGTCTGTGTGCAGTGTGGTATTTCAAGTACCATGGAGTGGTATCTCAGTGTTCTGTTTAAGTAGCACCTACATCACTTTAGGATTTGCTTTCCATTTGCTTTGCTTTTCTTCCAAACACGTGGGGAGAGATTTAACAGAGTGAAAAATGTGTGGCCTGGATGATAACTGCATCCACAAAACCATACTGAAGACTATTCCCAACTGCTGCTGTGTTGGGCAGGGTACCAGGGAACAAGTGGTGCCTGGTGACCCTGAAGCCTGATGCTCCCGCTTGCATAGGACCCGTTTGCAATTGCTGACTCATAAAACAGCTCAACTGACTCGATAAATAAATAAATAGATTTTTCTTTAGCTGGGGGTTGATTCATTTATCCTGAGTCTTATGCTGCGTGGAAGGACAATATAATTTTTTTCAATTGTCTCTTTTAGGAAAATGATTATAAAAAAACCTACTTTGATATTTCTCTTAGATTTATAAGTTACAGAAATTAAGATTTTGTAGCTATTTCATCTTGGTCTTAAAAACAGTCACTTGTGAAGAAATAGAGGGGCCTGGATTCTGGCCTATGCCAAGTTGCAAGTGTTGCCTTGTGACTAAAGAGAAGGAGAAATGGTGGACAGGAGACCCAGGCTCTCCTATTGAGAGCTCATTAGCCAAAGTGATGAACTTCCGTGATACAGGATGATCTGATGGTGAGTGGTAAGACTGATCTTGTGGAGTGTGAAGTAGGCTGCTGTTTCTGGGCTATGTGTGCACTTCTTGTTTCTTCTGTAGTAGCCACACACACTTGGAGATTCCAAAATTGGAAGGGAAAAAAATGATCTATGCAAAAGAAGACGAAAAGTTTCATCTTCTAGTTGAGCCACAGGCTCATTGGAGTGAGGAAAGACCTGCTGGGAGAAGTTCCTTGCTATTTTATACATTTCCCTTTTGATTTCTTCCATCCTTAAACACCAGTAGCAAGATCCTGCAGGTTGCAGAAGCGGGAGGCACTGAGCTGCAGCCCAAGTCAGTGAAGGGAGGGAAGGCTGCTGGTGGTTGCTGCTCCTGGTGCCATCTCCCAGCACGGTGTGGGCTGTGGGAGAAGCATTGCTGGAGGAGGATGCAGTTGTCTGTGGAGGCAGCTGGTGAAAACGTGAGACTGGAACTGGTTTGGGAGGATTCTGAGAAGTGAGGTACTTGCTTTTGATTTAATGTGAGAGAGGGTAAATCATGTAGCTTGCAGAATTGATAGAGGATTTTAGGCATTGTGTTCCTTCTGCTGGTGAGTGTGTCATGGGGTTATTTCCAATGTAAAAGATTTCCAGTAATGCTTTGTGGAGTCAGGGCAAAATTCCAAGTTTGGCTTGAATGCAAACCTGTTCAAGGCTTTTCTTCTGCTTAGGGGAAGGAATATGGGTTGCCATGTTCATAAGGTCCCTTCTCATGGCTCACACTCTCACAAATTGTTCCTTTATTTTCTCTTAGGAAAAGAAAAAGAAAACTAGTCCAAACACTTGAAGTACCAGGTTCAGCAAAGTTGGCTGTATTCCTTTCCTCTGGCTTTTGCCCAGAGAGAAAACCACTAAAAGCTTTTTATTAAAGTATTTATCTTTCCTATTTTCTAAATAAGACTTCTGGCCACTTTTAACCTTCTCCAACTTTCATTAAAGATAATAGCTTTTTAATGACAATGAGTTTGTTTCCTTTATGCCCTGGGGTAAGTCAGCCCTGCTCTCTATGGAGAGGCAGTATGTGATGGGGTTGTGTAGTGGCTTTTGGCAGAAGAGAGAAGGCTGACACCCATGTTCTTGATGCCCATGGCCGTACGTGAATGAGAGGTTTAGGACTTCCTGCTTCTCTTCTAGCCTGACTTCCCCCCATGGTCTTATAATGTAGCAGCATACATGAGAGAGAAGGTAGAGTATGCAGATCACGCTTCCCATGTTTTGGAGTCTGCTGGACACATTAGTTTTTCCATGAGGTGAAGCCTTTATCAAGGGTGAATGGTTTGGGGGTTTAAATCCAGGAAGGTGTTTGCTCAGCCATAACTGCTTTGCTCTGGTGTAGACCCTCTTGTCGGTCTTGTTGGAGTCTGTGCTTTGGGGACAAAAGCAGTAAGCTGAAAAATAGCAGATGGTTTGAACCTAGCTGGTCACAGCAGGGCTCTGGAGAAGACTGCTGCGCTATGTACACTCTGCCTGGGGAGCGGATGTGGTTCTCGTCTTTGCAGGCAACTGAAGGTGAGTTTTACAGGTTGGCAAGGGCATCTCTGGAGAGTGTGCAGCGGTTGCTGACCTGCTGAGCACATGCAGAAAAGTCCAGGTCTAATAGGAAGGGCTTTTCTTTTCCTGCAAGACCTGCTTTTTGGTCCCTAGGTCAATAGTCCAGATGTGCTGGCCAAAACTCCCTTCAGTGCTAATGAGATCCCACCCCGTTGTCAGAGTATAGGACTGTTCCTGAGTGGGCTTTGTTTGCAGATGGAGTTTAGAACTATTTGGTTTAGTGTTCTTCTCTACTTTGGCTAAAGACAGAAGAATGTCAAATGCATAGTCTTGTAATCTGTTTTTTCAGATTTTCTTCAGGAAGATCATAGAATCATAGAATGATTGGAGTTGGAAGGGACCTTAAAGATCATTGAGTTCCAACACCCCTGACATGGGCATGGACGCCTCCCTCTAGAGCAGGTTGCTCAAAGCCCCATTCAGCCTGGCCTTGAACACCTCCAGGGGTGGGGCATCCAAACCTTCTCTGGGCAACCTGTTCCAGTGCCTCACCACCCTTTCAGTAAAGAGTTTCTTTCTAGTACCTAATCTAAATCTCCCCTCTTCCAATTTAAACTGTTACCCCTTGTCCTGTAACTAGACTTCCTGACAAAAGGTCCCCCTCCAGCTCTCCTGTAGGCTCACTTCAGATACTGGAAGGCTGCTATAACGGTTTTTGTGTTGTTTTGTTTTTTCCACATGTACTGGTAGAACAGCCAAAGAGGAAACCTGCTTAATGTCTCAATGAGCAGGCAGTGTGGGATGGCAAATTAACAAACCTGGGCATCAGTGTTAATAAGGTGCCTGTGAAAGGAGTACAGTTTAAAGAGCTGCTGATCTCTGAACCTTGCTTGATATCAACTCTGCTCCAGTGTCTCTGTCTGCTAAAAACAAGCAGATGTGCACACAAGGGGAAATGCTGTTTAAAGGTCTTTTAACTTCTATTCCAAGATCTCAAAGAACGCTGCAAATGAAAGAATCATGGTGCAGAGTTTGAAACTCCTCCAAGTAAAGTGGTGTTAGGATCCCTGCAACTGTATTCTTTGCTTTCTGGTCTTGATAAAAGAAAATTCCACCTGAATCTTTTCTCAAATAAGCCTCTTTTAAGACTCAGTGCTTGGTCCTCCTCCCTTTCCTGACCCCCAACTCTTTTTTAATTATGGTTTTCTGCACAGGGTGCTTGGGATAAGCAGGCAGACAGACATTTTAAGAAAGCAGCAGCAGGTGTGAAAGGAGATCAGCCAGCTCCTTCAGTTCTTACTATTATTATGTTGAGTTTGTGAAAAGAAACAAAATTAATTCTTGCATTAGGATATTTTCACACGAGACTCTTCTCTCTTTCTCAGCAGTAAGACCTTGTTATCTGACTGCGAATTTGTTTTTGTCTTGCCTGTAAGAGCGTGAATTCATACTGTGAGTGGGATACACGAGAAAGCAAGACAGCATCCACAGCGCTGGATCCAATCACAGCAGTGATTTCTTGTGTTGTCAGAGGTTACTTAAACTAAAGAAGGACTCGAGACACAGGACCTTTGAGGTGAGCGAGTGAGGAACTGGATGTTAGAAATGTGACTGGCAGAGACTGGGACACATCCCCCCAGCACAAGCTGCCAACCAGGCAGCACGTCCCCCCACCCCATCAGGGTGGTTCTTCAGCCTGCAGGAGAGATGATTAAGGCACAATTCAATGGAGATCTATAAAATCCTGAGCAGCTTTGAGAAAGTAAATGAGAATTGATTGTTCCCTGTCTCTTCCAATACAAGGACTAGGGAATCAACTTAAATTAGCTGATGGTAGGCTCAAAACAACCTCATCTCCTCTCTAGCGTGGCACACTGCTAGTAGACACTGGGGGTGCTGAAAGTTTACAAGGGCTCAAAATGAGATGGGAGAGAATTTGTGTAAGATGTGTAGGCATTTGTGTAAGGTGTAGGCATCAATTAGGAAATCCTGGAGGTGAAATCACTAGAAAGTGAGAGAGCGTTCTGGGGAAATATATGAACTATACATGTTTATATTCCCTCTGAGGTATCTGCTATTAATTAGCCACTGTTGAAGACACATACTGGAGGATATAGGTCTTTTTTTTTGACCCAGTGCAACTTTTCTAGTGGATGAATAAATGCCCAGCTTTTTATCAGCAGCAGTCTGAACTCAGATCCCAGTCTCTGCTCTAGTATGGTTAGGTCAGCTCTGAGAAGGAGTAAGAGGACACTTGCACTAGACTGTGCAAAGGACATCCTCTACCTGTCTGCAGAAAGCACCGAGCTCATTTGTTGAGAGTTGGAGCAGGACTAGGACAGCAGCATGCTCAGGGCTCAGGATGGGATAAAGGGCTGAGACACTTCAAAGATTTCCTACCACCAGGGCACTGGGAAGAGAGTTAAATAAATGAAATCTCAGGTGAACAGCTACAATGGACTAGCCAGGCAGGTTAAATCCTTAGAGACAGCCATGTGTTTCTTGCATGTGTTCCCTGCTTTTCCTGAGCTGGAGACCTTTTTTTTTCCAATCTACCACACACTGAGGGAAGCATCTGAGACAGGAAAACATCCAGTGAACTACAGAATCAGATAAGTGCTGTGAGCACAAAACGCAGCAGTTGCTTTGGCCTGGGCGTGAGGCCAGCTTGCCCCTATTCTGCCTGATCAATCAGGCACAAGCAATAATGGACAGTTTGAAAGGGAGAGTCAGTTAAGAGTAGCGTGGGGCAGTTCAGTCTCTCTTTGGATTCATGTTGGTGGTCCTCTCCTCTGCTTCACTTTGTCTTCAGTTCAGGCAGGCAGGGCAAATGCTGCCAGAGCAGCAGCCTGAGAGGAAATGTAGGGCTTGTATTCGACTTGTAAACACTGTTGAAAATGAAACTGCCAGCTTCAGGGGATGCTGAAGTATCATTTCATGAAGGTGAAAATCCCCAGAAACAGGATTATGGGACAGGAAGAAAGATATGGAAAGTTTTTACATAACTACAAGTTAGGAGTTCAGCTTCCAAAGGGTGGAGAGGTGACAAGAGTTGGCACCCAGTTTTGATTTGTACAAGTACTGTCTGTGGTGAGAGCAAAGTCCCTGATTACCAGGTATCCCAATAGGTCTCCGCCTCTTGCTGGGTTTCCTGGTTTGGGAGTTTTGCTGCTTCTGATTAGCTACTTGTAGCCCCAGCTTTTCTTTGAAAACATTAAAGTTTCTGAGGGTTTCTCTGCTTCCCTGCTGCTATTTAAAAGCTGAGAACAAAGTTGCTACATGCAACTGAAATTCCTCCTATGCTTCTCTGTGCCTTGCAGGGCATAGTTCGTGTTCTAAAACTCTCACCAGCAAAGCCTGGAACAGTGTGCCCTTGGACGCTCTGGGTGTGAGATAGGAAAGGCAGCAGACCACAGAACAGATTTTACTGCAGAAATGGATTTTCAAGTTAGTACCTGTTCACAGCAGCAAAAGCGTGGGTGGAAGTATTGACCTTTGCTTCCTTTTGGACAAGCATTGTTGCTGTTGATTTGCGTCATGTTCTGGAGAACTCATGTGAACTGGTGTACTTCTTACTGAAATATAATGAGCCAGCAGAGCATCCCTTGTGATAGCCTTGGAGAAGGATTTGAATGAGCTGGCAGCCAGCTCTCCTGTGACCTTCACATGTAGAAATCAGCTCTAAGAAATCAGATCACTTGGTTGGCTACTTTCCTTCTATGCTTTTACAAACTTGGCTGTGACAATGGAAAGTAAAATCAGAAACTGTAAACCAGAACTTTTTTTCTTTTTTCTTCAATCCTGCATACTGATAGCTCTGCTAGGTTCCTTATTGCTGGAATGTTCAAGAATCTAAGTCCTGCATGAGGGACATAAAGTGCAAGGAGCTGTACAACCACAGAACAAAGGAAATACTGCTATCCTAATGCGTTTGCAACGTATGTAGAAATTATCAGGTGATAAGGGCATAGAGGCAAAAGAGCAATTCTATTTTAAAAACCTGGTAAATCCTATCCAGGCTACATAATAATATTTTTTGTTTTGTTTTGTTTGCGTGTGTGTGAGTAAGTTACGACAAAACAAAGTTTAAGAAGAGGCTGGCATTGGACAGCGTTCCCCATTCCACAGATGGGTGGATCAGCCTGTGGTGTAAGCAGGGACACTGATTAACTACCCAGAGTGAAAGTGAGAGTAAGCTTCCTTTCGTCCCTTGGAAGGGACATTCCATTTGCAACATCCTCCCACCCCTTAGAGTTAACGAAGGGAGCCGAAGGGCCTCTGGGAACTGGGTCAGTGGCAGCTCCAGCACACTGCAATTTAATTAAGCAAAGGAAAATGAGCGACAGAGGGCAGGAACCCTGGATGGCCAGCCAGGAAAGCAGCTGGCTTTGAACAAGCAGATAAAACTTTATTTCCACCTGTTCTAGTGATGTTCCCTGTAGGCTGGAAGACACAATCTCCACTGCCAAGGACAGTCCTGTAAGCTGTTCTGCTCCTGAACCTCTCGTTGTAAGATGGACTAGCCATATTTGCTTTCTATGAAGCACACTTGTGTGGCTCCAATATTCCTCATAGAGCAAACAGTCCCACTTTTGGACTTGCTAACTGCCTTGAAAGAAAACTGTTGCTGGGCTGATGTCCAGCCCAGCTTAGGCCATGTTTTCCTTGGCTTCTTTAACGTTACCATCTTTGGAGACTATAAGGGGAAAAAAACAAAACTCCAAACCCTAAAAAGTCCTCTAGGGGTATGTCCAACCAGAACAAGAGGGAACTTATGCTTTCAGAGTGGGAATGGGAGATGAGCAGCAAAGTTTGCTTCCAAGAACTTTAGATGGGAGTGGACTGAGTGCAAACCTGACTGAGATGTCTGAACTCAGACCTGGTTTTCCTCACAACACAGGATCAGTCAAAATTGCAGTCTTTACGTGGATGCGTTGCTTTCTAAAGGTGCTTTTCATTCAGTCAGTTTTCTGTGCTTCAGAAAAATGTGAGTGTGTTCCTCCTATCTCAAAAATTGTTGGCAGGGTGACTTGGAAAACGGCAGCATCAGTGCTGGAAACAAGCACCTGAGAAGCAGTCTCTGTTACTGCCCCTCAGTTAACTGTGGAAGCGCTGCATAGGCTACTGGTTTGTGTTGACTAACTAGCTGAGTAATGCAGTCTTTTTTTGAATGTTCTTCCTGTTCTAGATCAAGAATGAGACATACGTTGGTTAAATGACTTACTCGAGGTCACAAAGTGAGTGACTCATTGGCAGAGGCAAGAATTAACACCCGGTATTGTTAAATTCCTGCTTCCTGGACCCCTCGGCTCATCTCTTTCCTCTTTGCCTCTTTTTGCCTCTTTGTCCACTGCAGGATTTGTTCCATGCGTGATTTCCAAGGTGACAATATCTGACCACTGCCAAGAAAATGATACTCTTGTCCTTTGCTTAATACATCTATGGCCATACAAAGAAGCAAAAGTTCCTTTTATTTCTTATCTTTTTGTAACATTTTGCCATGTTGTGCCTGAGCTGATGTGGTGCCAGGTCTCCTCTGCTCCCATGCCTCCAGCATTGCACATTATGAAGGTGTTAGCCTGTCCTATGGTATTATTTTCTGTTTTTCTAGAGTTATCTTTGCTGTAGTCTCCCTGAAATGAGAACACTGCCCATTCTCACTGTTAGCACAATAGCATAATCAGTTGCAAAAAACGAATGGGTGGGTTTTGTTCAATATTCAGCAAGGTGTAACATCTGTTGTGATCAATACTTTAGAGCAAGTCTGTTTGATAAAAAGTTACAGCAAAGCCTTTAGCTTCCTACTGAGTAGCTAAATAATTTACAGGAGTGGCTCTAATCACTTTAAGTTTCTTGCATTTGAAAGTAAGTAGAAAATTCAGAGTAATTCTGTAGAGAGGCACTATAGCCAGCTGGATTGTGCTTCTTAACAAGCTGCTGTACTGGGAATGAAGTAGTTTCAGGTTTTTAATGGCTCCTGAGGTCTGCTGGAGTCTAATCTGGAAAAAAAATGGTATCTTTTATCATTTGGTTTTGATGATACTCTTTATGATAATTTGGCTGGTAAGTGCTGGCAGCCAGCACAGAGATTATGCCCTGTAGTTTTGAAAGTCTGTAGAACGGGAACTATGAGATGTATGGGCATCGTGAGATACCACGAAGCTTAAGGCAAAGAAAACGCTGTGGTAGCGTCAGGAAAACGATGGGTATTTGTGTAAAGAGCACCCGTTGCCGTAAGCCCGTTGTTGGCCGCTGGGAACCGCCTGATCCCCGGCGCTGCTCCGGCACTCCGGCCCCTGCAACGCCGTGGCTGGGGCTGCCTGCCCGGGACGGGGACGCCGGTGACACCGAGCGGCTGCGGCAGCAGGCGGCCGCCGCGGTGCTCGCCCCGCCGGGCGTGCTGGCGGCNTCGCCCTCGGGGCTTAAAAAGGTCCGCCGGGGTCTGCTTTGCTCCCGGGAAGAAGAAGGGGAGCAGGCGGGCATGTGAGTGGCAGAAGGAGGGATGCTGCGGGCGCTTGGCTTCCCACCTCTGTTGTGTTTCTCGGAGATGCTGGGGTCCGGTCCCCCCAGAGCAGAGAGCTGCAGGGCACGCCAGGGTGCTGCATGCTTGTACAGGTCAGAAATATGAAATGTGACATTTCTTGACTGAGTCAGAATCCCCCGAATCCCTCTCCCTCTTGTGGGATCAAACCTGATGTTCCTGTTAGACCCTACTTCCACAAAAGTCATTGACAGCTCCAGTGTGTGGCTGCCGCTCTGGCATCTCATCTGGCAAGACCCTGGGCCATAGTGTCTGTGCCACCCAGTGCTGGGGTTCCCAGCAGTGCTGCCTTCCCAGGGGGCACAGCAGCACTCCATCCATAAACATCTTCTGCTAAAGGGCAGATGTGTATTGAGGAGATAAGTTATTTCAGCGAGTGGTGCAATCTTGCATTCATTTCCCACAAACAGCATCCTCAAGGATGCTCACATAATGCCTTTTTTAAAAAAAATCTGCATAGCTGTGCCTTAGCAGAGTTTTGCTCTAGGCAGATGGGCAGGTATTCCTGTGATTTGATTGCATTTTTCCTTTCAAGAGTGAGCTGGAAAATGGGTGGGAAATAAATTCATTCCAAAGTGATTTAAGCAAGCTATGCCTGTGAATGAGGACAGGCTGGCTGCCTCACCTCTGCCCTGCGGCATCACACCCACCTTTGAAGGGGTCCTGGTGTCAGGGCTGCCAGGGGAGGGACATGTTGGTATTAGGTGCCCCAGTGCTATTGGTGTCTGAGCTTGGCTGGCCTGTTGGATGTACCTTCAGCACCTTGCCGTGTCTCTATTCTGCTGCTCATGGCAATCATCAGGGATAGCTGGGGGTAGACAAGAACCCCTCGTGTCTATTCTTCATAGTACATAAGAATAATAAGAAGACTGTGTTTGCAGGCTCTGGTTGAGCATCAGGAGTGGGTAGCAGAGGGCAGTTGCCGGACTCTCTCTGTGCTGGGCATCTTGCTGCCAGCACTCTCCCAGCCCAGGGCCATCCTGTGGCTGCTGGAGGAATAACAGCATCCTGCTTACGGAGATCTGTCGAGAAAGCTGGTTTTGTGCAGGAGGAGATATTTCTGCATTATTTCTTGTGATTCATTTGTCCTCAGTGTAAGAGACACAGTTCTGCTTTCTCTTGTATTGCCTTCGTAGCCTGGCCTTTTTTCAGTTGTTTTCTTTCTCCCACCACTAAAGAGCTACTTTATCAACCCGACTTGTAAAACAAAATATTAAGGCAAAGGCTGACACCAAACAAAACTGAAGAAAGCAGAATATTCCCAATAAATCAAGTGCACCAAAGGATTGCAATGTTGAGTGGCCTACAATCCAGTGCGTGGGCTCTTTTGGTGTGTGGGTGCGCTGCATTGCTGCATATGTGAAAAGTCTCAATTACTTAGATAATTGATTTAATTCCTGACCTTTGAATAGGTTAAAAAAGCTCTTTGTGATGACTTTAGACTAAGTAGAATAGCATTTTGAAAAATCTTCCTAAAGTTTCTGAAGACAAGGACAGTTTCAAATAAGGCTAATGCAATAATTAGATGTTATCTGTGTTAGTGGGAGAATAGACTGAAGAATCAAGCTTGAGCTGCTTGGAAAGACTGGAATTCACAGCAGTATTTAGCAGCTTATGTTGCAGTAAAAAAAGTGGGACTCTGTCTTTTGAATGCCTTTGTAAATCGGAGTGTGAATGCCTGAGCACAGTGGCTCTTAGTGGATTTGAATGAGCTCATCTGCATCTTGAAATTAAGGGACAGATTAGTACTGGAGCTGGACTAAGACTGAGGAATTTCTTGTTCCTGATCTCAGCATTAGGGGCCAAATGTCTCTGTCCTTGGATTTTTTACCTCATGAGTACTCACAGGGACTTTGGCAGAAAAGTAGCTTGCATGTGCACCCCTTCTCTGTCTATGGAAGGTGGTGCCCGCTGGCCTGCAGCTGGTCACTGTGTGTCAGGCACCCAGTGTCTGAACCAACAAGGCAGAAGACCTGTTAAGACAGCTATTCACTGTTATGACTGAAGTTTGATGTCCTGAGGAGTACTGCTGTGCTGCATTTGTCACACACTAGTCCAGCTCAGTCACAAAATACAGAAATCCAAGCAGAGGGACTGTAGCTCACTGACAATATGTGGGGGAAAAGTAATATATGAGTCTAGGCTGACCTGCAAGTGTTTTTGTCCAAAGGTGTTGCTCTTGATGGCTAGGTTGTGTTGGTGAAGTACCACTGATAAAGTGTATCATCCTCTTGCTCCAGTTATCCCCTGTGTCGTGTCTGAGTGGAGTGTCTGGAGTGTCTGTGCAGAGCCGTGCAAGACAACGTATCGTGTTCGGAGGAGGCACATCATCCAGGAGCCCAGGAACGGAGGAGAGGCATGCCCTCCTCTGGAAGAGAGGGCTGGCTGCGTGGAGTACTGGACTCAGCAAGGAACAGAGTGCAAACAGTCCCTGAGTAAGTCCACTGAAAATGTAAGTGTCAGGGTAATCGGGGGAAGGAGTCGTGTTTGGGTCAGCAGAGCCGATTTTTCTTTACTGTATTTGGAGAGAGTTGGTTTGAGACACCAGCATGTTTACCTTGAGCCTGGCTGGTGTAACTGAGAACTGAGCTGTTCACGCAGAGGCTTAGAGATATCCTTCCCAGGACAGTATTTGCTGTGATCTGCTATGTTTCAGAAGTGAAATATTACAGGCTTGTTATGATCTCACTTATACAAGTGTAAATCTTTGGCAGTTTTGATAGAGTTGGTGGATTTATGCTTGTTTAAAACTTCTGTAAGTGGGTGTTGAACACTTTTTTTTTTTCTTTTTAAATATTTATTAATTTTTTTTATAAGTCATCTACAAAAAGTCATAAAGGTGCAGTACCTATCATAGGCAAGGAATGACTTCTCTGCGCTGTAGCAGAGTCCAGGCAGAGGAGATGTCCAACTAATTTCTGGAGAAAAAGCCTGATTTCACTTTGTTCAAATCAGCTTTTTAGGACATGCCTTTACTGATTTTTTTTTAAAGAGCTGCTTGTCATTTTTGTTGCTATTTTGGGGTTGAAATCTCTCCGGTCTGTATGTTGGCTACAGCTGACTTCTTCAAACCTGTTGAGAGTTGGTATTAAGTGAATATTGCTTCCCTTCTTTGCCTTTTGAGTGTGCCTGATCAGTAGGCTTATACTACTCAGGCAAAAATCTATCCACAATACAGTTTCTTTTTTTCAGTGAAGTAATTGATCCAAGAGAATAATATGAAGATACAAAATTAGAATTGTTTTTACCTCCTGCTAAAGATAAAACTGTATGATATTAAAGGCCCGTCTTTACTGCTTTGCAGACTTAAAAAGCCTTACTGCACTATTGCCACTTATGCTATGTACTCTTTCTCAGTCCCAGCATTAATTACAACAGGAGGATTTGGAAAAGCAAGGAAAAAAAGAGCAGCAGCTGATGGCAATGAAAGAGCAGGGTAAGTTGTAGGGTCAGTTTTGGGCCCATTTTTTTCTCTGATCAGAATCTGCATTTCCCGGCAGAAGGACAGCACTTCACCAGAGCAAGCTGCTGCTCTCCCTCAGCGACAGCAGAATCTCGGTGCATCTGCAGGTTGTGGGTATGCCTTGATGTAGGACCAGTACAAGACTGAGATTCAGCTCTTTGTTCATGGCATCACTGCTGTTTAAAGTCGTGTGATCAAAATGCCAAAAACTGTTCAGCGTGGAATCTGATGCAGTTTGGACTTCCTTACATAAATGCGGTAAATTCTCAGGGGGCACAGTTTGTTATCTTGTTACATGGGAAGCACATTCTGCTCCCATTTCAGCTCCCTTGGCCATAATGTTGCCCATTTTCCGCAGCAGCAGTATTGCACAGCACAGGTACAGACAGGACTGTATTTTACCTTCTGAGACAGAGCCATCTGTGTGTGTGCTGCTCTGCCTCCGGGCCAGTGCCTCAAACACAGGGGAGCTGGCATCAGCCTTCCCAGTCCTCCTCTTTCCCCTGTTGGAGTCATCACTAGCAGTGACACGGTACTGATGGGAAAGGTTATCTTCCACTCTGTAGCTTCTCATACACAGCTTTGCAAGCTACTTATTCCCCAGGAGTTCTTACTGCAGTCCCTGGTGGTTTGCCTGTTTCTTGCTGAAAGCTGCCATTCCTCTAACTGCTGTGTGAAGTTTCCCAGAGTTGCTTTTGCAGCCTGAGGCAGCCATGTGCTTGTTGATCTATTTCCCCACATGCTGTTGTACTTGTATTTCCATAGCTTGTGGGTGCATCCACCTCCCTCACTTAAGTGTCTGAAGGAAAGAGCATCTGTTCACCCTCAGCCTCCCTTGGACTCCTCATCAGTTGAGACTTCTTCCTGTAAAATTCAAAAGTGTGAGCACAGCTCTGTTGCATGTGTATTTGTCCTTGCTCTCTTTTCCTCGGATAAGACAAAGAAGCCAACTGCTCACATGGTTCAGTGTGCTACTCGAAGGTGTTTGGAAATTCCCATGATGGCTGTTACAGAACCAGCCTAGACTAGAACCCAATTCTCTGCTGCTTTTGTAGATGATTACTGAGCTTCCTTGGTTTTTCCCTCCAAACAAGACCAGTTCTTTTGGGCTTTCCTCTCAGGTTTGATTAAAATTGGAAGCACAGAAAATTCTGAGCAGAGCAGAAGTGTTGCATCAGTCTGGTAGTCCTTTCACTGACATATGACAACCTCACTCTGTCTGGTAGGAAGGAGATCACCAAAAGGAAAACCTTTACAGACCAAATCTCAGCTCCTGTAACAAGTTGCTCTGCAAAACACATTATATGTAACTGAGAGTAGATGATAAGAAGAAGTGTGGTTCAGCACATAGACACCAAACTTGGAATCCGTTGGGTTTTTGGCTTTAGTTAAATGGTTGACCAATCTGTGTCTCTATTTGTAAAGACAGGTACAAGTAATGCCTTGTATTTTTTGATATGTCAGTTAAAAACATCAGCAGAGTAGTTTTATTCCTCATTTAACCTTGTCAAAATGCAGGTACACCACAAGTTTTGTTTTTTATGACCTTGAGTGTGGATGGTGTTTTTTTTTCTTTTTTTCTTTTTCTTAAGTAGCCATCTATGGTCACACAGTTTAGTCCGGCTCTTCCAGTCCTATGGAGAGCTCCAGTCTGATTATTAAGCTAACCTACTTGGTTATTTTGGTTGCAGGTACTGTGTTGAATTTCAACTTCTGGCCATCACACTGGGCTGCTTGCAGAGCCACCACTCGTACACTCACTGGATGCAGTATCTCAGGGAGGGCCACACTGTCTGCGTGGAGTGTCAGCACCCAGCTTTAGACTCCAGAAGTCTGCACTGTTATGGGGATGGGAGTGGAAGCAAAAAGTAAGAGTTTTATCTTTTGTTTTTATGTTGAATTTTTCATTCTTCCCACTTGATCTTCTTGTCCCAGTTTCATAATGCACTGCATGCAACTCCCTGGAGCACTCTACATCTATTAATTGGTCTTTGTTGCATACCATGAGTTTCTTGCAGAGATGAAATGACCTGGTGAAGGTCATGTATTAAACCAGCGGCAGAGCCAGGACTGAAGTGTGGGACTAAAGCACTTGGTCTGCTAACTCTCACTGACTTTTGAGTGGCATAGTTGTGGAGGTTTTTGTTTTAAAGACACTCCATCTGTGCTCTTAAGGTTAACAGTCTTGTCAGATGTCAAATAAAACCAAATCTGTTTCTGACTTTCAAGCACTGGGGATTTTGTTTCTACAAGTGGCCCTTTATGAGTATTTCTGGTGAGTGGCAGCTGGCTTAGGGACTATGTGCTGGCACCTGAGGTTGGATGGAAGAACTGTTAAATCTTTGCACTTTCAGCATCATTCCCCTGGAAAGCTGAAGAAGCTTTGGGGTGATTGATGGAAGGACCACCCAGGTTGTACAAATTGGGCACACTCCAGCAAAGATGAAGGGAATGGCTTGAAGCTGCAAAACACATTTGTGGCAGAGCCAGTAACAGAGGAGTTCTGGCTTCCAAGCCTCTGCTGTGGTCACTGGAGGCACAGCTTCTGCATTGCTTTTATCCTGATACTCTTAACCCTGTTGCATTTTCTGAAATTGGTTAGTAGCCCTGCCTGAGAAAATCATTGCCCATCAGTGCTGGCCAGGAATATTTAAAAAACTTACCTAAGTGTTGAAATAAGTGCATTCACTTGAATTAGAAACTCTAAACTTGGATTGTCAGGCCTCAAGCATACGATGTATTGCACTACCAAGTCTGCAAATAATGGCCTTTTTAGACAGGGTTTTTCTCAGGCTTTTAGTAAGAGGAAGTCACGTTAGAGTCTTTTCCTTTC
Source organism: Thinocorus orbignyianus (assembly GCA_013400375.1). Taxonomy (NCBI): domain Eukaryota; kingdom Metazoa; phylum Chordata; class Aves; order Ciconiiformes; family Thinocoridae; genus Thinocorus; species Thinocorus orbignyianus. The sequence goes on from VXBW01006837.1 coordinate 24,344, forward strand.
CTGCTTCACCCTGTTTTGTACAAAGGTTCCAAAATCTTTTAGATTTAGATTTAGATCTTTTAGAAGAAAATAAAAACTTAACTGATGTGGCCAGGAGTAGCTCTTACCTACATTCAACAAGTAAAACATTATAAAAGCTTACAAAAATGTTATTGCTAAAACCTCGGAGCCAGACAGAAACATCAGATTAAGCAAAATAAAAAACATATTCAGGAATTCAGTTCCTCATTGTGCTGCAAAAATAGGGAAGCATTTTTATTCACCTGATCTGGTGAACAGCACAGTACATGGAATGGAAGCACAATGAAAATGGGACTGTGTCCTTTAGGAAGGAAGATCTGATTGTCAGGTGTTGGCAGGCTGAAGGCTGGAGAGGGGTAGCAATAATGGAGTTGGGGTGAATAGTGAGTGGTTCACTGAAGGCAGGACTCAGCCTGCATCTCAGCAGATGGTTTAAAACCATCCCAGTTGAGCAGAGTCTAGAAATTGTTTCCAGAGTCTTGCTGGAGGAAAGATGAACTGGCATATGAGAGCTAGCAGGGAAACCAACTTTTAACACAGTGAGGTTTTATCTTTCCAGCATTACTGCCTATCCTGTTCAGTGAAGTAATGTCTGTGGCATTTTCTAGGCATGTATGAGCTCTCCTGTGTGTGCCAAGGTGAGATACTCTGTGTGTTCACTGGGGTTTGTTGCCAGAGTAGTTTGTTGCCATAGGCTTGGAGGACAGGCAGGGCTGGAATGGGCTGAGCAGTGGACAAAACTCCTGTCTACCAAAGGCAGTGGAGGTGCACTGGAAGCCTCCTCGAAACAGCAGTGCTGGGCAGCTTTGTCAGAGATGAATGCGTGACTGGCAAATGGAACATGAATGATGTCTCTGGTCTGCAGGTTGTTCATCCTTTGTGTGTGTGAAGCGTCCTTTACATTTTACATGGATACCATAGTCTCAAGTGCAAATATCTACTATAGGTATCATATATATGAACAGGGCCATCCCCTAATTTTTGTATCTGAGAAGAAGGTGGACTGTTGGTGAGGACAGCATTGAATGGGATGAGGGAAGTGTCTGTGGAAAGACTTCTGTCTTCTGTTAGAGTAAGTGGCTGTATCTGGGCATGCGGTCCTGCAAGGGAGCAGTGCTGTGAAGGGGTCGCATTGTGAGCTCCTCAGGTTGGGATTTGCTGGCCAGATGTGGAGGGTGTGAGTGGGATGTTTGTAAAGAAAGGAGGAAGAAGATGGGAAAGCAGCTGCTGCCCTGAGAGAGAGGATGGTGGGAGGCCAAAACTGATGCCAGAGCCGAGGATGCAGCACATGTTGAGTTTGCCAAGATCTGCTCACGAGTCTCTGGCTGTATACTCAGTTCACCCTCCTTTTGAAATTTATGCTGGTGTAACTCTTGCCAGGGGACGTGGACAGCTTGTGGTAACCTCAGAGTGGTGGTTACGCTGGCTGACATGTGCCATTGCACACTGGTTGGGTCTCTGGGGCCACTGGCTGGGGCTGTGTGGGGAAGTATGCACAGCTGCTGCTCTCCCACCCACGCTGTGCCTGCGCTTTGCTTCTCGCCCTGACAGCTTGGCAGCTTGTGCCAGCGTTTAGTTCCCCAAGATATTGTTCCAAGAGTGACTCTCAGGAAGGAAAACATCTGACAGAGTTTAAAATAAACTCGGCAATGCTGGTGTATTTTGATGAGTATTTCCTAATTATCTGCTTGTGTCTAAGTGGAGTCTGGCTTATAAATGCTTCACATTAAAAAGAGATGCTTGTTATCTGTGCCTTCCACCTGTCTCACACTCTGTAGAAGAAGCTAGTTCATTTTAACCCGTGTTATACAAGCTTGGGAGGTTTCCCAAAGTCCTTGATTTATGGCCAGATCTGTGGCCATCGGGTGAGGATAGCTAGGATAATCTAGCTTGCATTGTTTTTTTTTTTCCTTTTAGAATGTTATAAGTAAGGCAGAGCATCGAGCTGAGAAATTGATCTGTTAATTTTGGATCATCTTCTGAAAGATCTACAAACAAAGTACAGACTTGACATCTGTTCAATTGTTACTCAGCCTGTGTCTAGGAGGATCAGCTGCTCTTCATCATCTGGAGCAAGATATGGTGGTTGTAGCACAAAAATATCCAAACTGCAGCAGTTTATGACCATGCAATAGTGTGGGGTGGAGGGACAGAAAGGATGGATGGATTTGATTTATAGCAAAGTCAGTATTTGCCTTCCTCACCAGTGAGATGACAGTAAGCAGGTTTAGCTTATGTGTTTAAGGAGTGAAGCCTTTTAAAGGTAACGCTGTAGCCCAGAGTTCTGAAGGGTACGGGACTGCTCTGTGCACAGTGTGCTTTATCTGGGATCTTAATCCTCCCCGTTCAGGTCCTGCTACTTTGAAATGACCCCAAGCCAAAAGAAAAATACAGTGAGTCTTTTCCAACCATGAGCATAAAACCCTGCTCTGGAGCGTGACATCTCGTTAAACCAAGGGCTGGGTTAACTTTGTGGAGCTAGAGTAATAATTCCAGTTTCCATAGAGCTATAAAACAATCGGAAGTTAGGGGTCTGTTGGGCTATTCTGTGGGTAGCTCTTTGCACAGGGCAGTGGTATTTGTGCTTCTCCAAAGGTCAGGGCTGGGACACACTGATCTGAGAAATTCCCTTAAATGGCTAAATACTAAATCTGGGAAGGGGCAGAGTGCTATAGCAAAATATTAGTTTCTGTGGCCATTAGGCTAGTGTTGCTTGTGCAGCCACTGATTGTGAAAAATGAACTGTGGATCTGCTTGTTTGTTTTCACAGGGTACTTCTCTGTTCAGTTCTGGTCAATGTATTGATGGGCTGCCTGGGAAAAAGGGGTGTCTAGGTTGGTAGATTGGTTTTTTGTCCTCTACTTAAGAAGCCTGTGAGTAACTTTGTTCCAACACTTGCGGGTCTGGTACCTCCAGCCAACTACCATCCAGAAGCTGGGTCACTGTACAGCTGTTAGTAAGACCAAAAGTCTTAGGCAAATGTTCCATTAATGTGGTTACTCGATTTTCATGTCCCTGTGCCTCTCACACAGACATGTGCTGTGTACTGTGTGCTAGGTACTTATTCAGTGTCTCCATGGCTATGGGTGACAACAGAGCTCTGCCTGCTGAAAGGGGGCATGGTGGTACAAAGAAAAATGGAGAAAGAGGTGTTTTGCCCACTTTACAACCTGTCAAGTGTTTCAGTACAGGAGTTATGAGGATGTCAGCCTGCTGTGTGAGTTGCGTGCAACACTGAGCACCTCAAGGGAATGTTACTGTGAATCTTTCTGGACGTAACATTTATAGTATGTGCTGCTCTGGGTTCTTCCAGTCCAGTGTTCCTGCCTGATTGTGGCTTTATTTCATGCTATTGGAATCCTATGGGGATCCCTGGTTGCCGTTTCATTACAGCAATAAAAAGGCAGAGTTGGGTCCATGGGGTGAAAATTGGTGTTAGCAAACTAAATGGGATTTATTGGTACAAGTGACTGCGCTGCAGCCGAGGTGCAGCACATTAACTTTTTCCCTCTTATGACTGTGTTTCAGGAATCAGCTGTTGCACTGGCAGGCGGTAGGAAACCCTCGGTGTAAGGGAACCTGGAAGAGAATTCGCCAGCTGGACACTTGCTCCTGTCCTTCTGTTCACAGCTTCTTGTTCATCTAACTTCTCCTGGCAGTCCCAGCAAGTGAGTGCTGTGATGGCTTGTCTGGCACCAACCTGTGGCAGCAGTAGGAACCACAACCAAAGCAATGACTTCATGTCAGAGGCTATACAACTTTCAAGAGGTTGCTGTCTGTACTGGGGTATCCTGAATTCTCTCTGTCTGTGTGTACTCCTCAGTTTCCAAAGAAATCAGGCTGGCTGTGAAGTGCCAATCTCTTTCTGCTTGTCTATCCCTGAGAAAGGCCTGTCTGACTCTGATGACTTCTTGCAAATTCCTCCTGTTTGAGAGGAACGAGAATTCACCTGATGAGAAATTAGACAAAAGAGGCCATATGAACCCAAATTTAATTATTATTTTACCAAAGTCTCAATGGAGAATCAACAATGCAAAATAAATTAACTCAAGTGCCATCTTTTCATGGCAGTGGCACTTCTCTGTGGATGCTTCCTGCTTATGCTTATATATCTCTTCCTTTTGTTTTCACCCTCCCTGGTCTTGTCATTTCATATTGAACCTCAGAGGGTTAATCTTGCGTTGCTGAGAGAATGGCAAATTTAACAAATTAGTCTGTGCAAATCTGTGAGAAGGTACCAGGGATCAAAGGGCTCTGGGACTTCAAGTTTCAAGGAGCATCTCGGAGTTACTCAAAAATGCAGTGCAGTCCTGGGGCTTTGCTCCTGTAGGAAGTCATCCCAGCTGTACCAGGAGGGCTGGCTATAACCTTGTCTTTTTGACTGGAAAATATTTGAAATATTTTTTTATATTCTGCTGATTTATACTCATACTTTTCTAGAAATGAAAATAAAGGAGGCTGAAGACATTCTGGCAGTGTGTGTCTCTTGATTAGTCTGTGTAGTGCCACCTCTTCGGTCCCTGAACATGCTTAATTTATTCCAGCGAATCTTGCTGCTGACTCATCTGCTCCAGGAGGTAAGACTGGAGGAAAAGCCTGGTTCTACTCAGGATGTACAGGTGGAAGTCCAACACCGTGATCTAGCACTACGTAGAAATGAAAGGGATATTTCTTTTAATATACACGTACTTCTGAATCTGCTTAAACAAAAATACGGAAAAGACTTGTGCTTTGTGACAGAGCATTGCAGTAACAAGCGTCTAGGTAATTAAATTAGTCAAAAAACAGGTGAGCAGCTGGGGATGTCTCCAGAAGAGAGTTCTGATGTTCAAGTCCGATTCTAGTCTAGGTTTGGATCATGAAAGCCACTAGTGACCATGTTGAGGGTGGAAATACTGAAGGACACTGAGGATACGTCCTTGAGATGCTTGGAGAAATACGCACAGTGTGGCGCGGAGAGGCCTGAAAGCACGTGATGCCTCTTGGCCAGTATAGTAGGGATTTGAGAGCAAGGCTCTGCTTTTTATTGTACGTTGCAAGCTGTCTCTGTGGATTAATGACTCACAGTGGGATGATCTCATCCCAGAGTAGCAAGATTAAAAAATAAATAAACAACTCCCCAAAAAAAACCAACAAAAAAGAGGCTTGTGCTTCACAGTTTGGTGGAATCTGTAACTAACTTGTTGCCAGCTCTGGAGTCCTTGCTGGTTTGTGAGGAGGGGGATGCGATCTGCTGAGGGGTGGCTTGGGAATTAAGTAGCTAGAATACATTCTTTTAGTTTTTACAGTGAGGAATTTCTATCAAGCTGGAAGCCAGTTCCATTTTCTTGGTGGAGATAAGTAGTCATGGTAGTATTTAGTCATTGTAAGGTCTTCTTTGTCCTGCAGAAGCCCCATATTGGGCCACAGGACCATAGAGGCAGACAGTCATTTCAGAAAGGAGACAGCTACTGGAAACGTTTTTTCACTTTCAAAATCTACCCAAATTTTTGACAAATCCCTGCTCTTATCAGATGCTTACAGAATTGGGTAATGAAGCTACAAAACATGCAATTTTTGCTTAATAGCTCTCAAAAAACCTGAGTCTTCCAAATGTTGCATTCACCCCAGTGCCTTTCTCCTACTACATCAGAGCCAGTTGGGTAGGAAAAGACCATATCGCAACGTTACAAATGATAGTGGCAAATAGGAAAAGCTTTTATTCTAATCGGTGAAACAATGTGACACCTTAAAGCACCTTAATTGCAATCCCTGTAATTTACTGAGTACTTAGGCATTAGTTGTACAATATTTGTGTGTATGACTTTTGTTAAATCATCATAGTACTTGCTGTCAAATATTTAGTCCTGGCATGTTAACCTGTTTTGTTGTGAACCTTTCAGGAAATGGTAATTGGCACCTGCCGTGAGTAAGTGGTGTCAAACACCCTCCCTGACCCCAGCCCATGTTGAAAGTAGAAGACTACCCTCCTGCTTCAGTGTCTTGAGAATTAGTGAGCCTTAAGAGAGGTTGTTTTGATAATATTTCATCGGATTCTGGCACAAACTGTAAGAAACTAGCCAGTTTCAGTATAAATTCAATGTATAAAATTCTGCAGAACTGGTCTCTTAAGTGAGTGAAGGTAGCTGTGGAGGGTTGAGAAGTTTGAAGATGCTGCTCAGAAATAAAATTCCAGGTCAGATTTCTACAGAATCTGAGCTTGAATATTTTTTATTTTTTTGGGGGAGGGGGGATGCTGACAGTAAATTTGCTAAAATGCATTTTAGGTTGACTATAACCACTTGTGAATTCATGCCTCATAGAGGGAGATAGAGGAAAGATGGAGATTTAGAAGGGGTGAAATACTTTTATACCTCCTAAGTGATGTGTTTTGATATTTGACTTTGGAATTTTACTGCAAGATTAAAATAATCTGAGTCAAAATGTTTCGTTCAACCCGCTCATTGTTTTTAAGTTTCTGTTTTGAGGAAGGCATTGGAGAAAAACCCTCTAGTTTTTTAATTGATTTTGGATTTGATTTATTTATTGCTAATATTCTGTTCTGGGTCCTGCTTGTGAGACAACTGTGATGCAAAATCAGTAAACACAAACTAGTCTGTTCCTGTGGCCAATGACTTGTTGGTCAGGGCTTTCTTTGCTGCTGCCTCATCCTTGAGAGCTGGTGGTGGTGGCACAGTGGGACTTCCAGTCTTTTGCTTCTGTTACTATAGTCTGGGGTTGCAGAAGCATGAAAGAATTAGCACATGAAGGACCCTTGTAGCAGCTCTATTTCTACACAGGCTATGTCACTTGATAAAACAAGACATTGCAAATGTCTTGGTGCATCTGCATATCCTTCAAAGGGCCGTACAGTGTGCTGGCTCCACCTCCACACCTTGTGTAACTGTGCAAACAATTTCTGCTTGTAAATTCTTGGGGGAAGGAAGGAGAGATGCAAGTGTCCATGAGAGAGAGCAAGAGTCAACCTTTAAAGTAGAAGGTAATAAAGCTGTCAGATCACTTTTCCTGCAAATGAAGATTAGCTCATGGTGTAGACACATACTGGGTCTTGCCTGTTTCCTTCTAGGGGCTTTATCATCATCCATCATAGTAATTTCCATAATTTCTACAGCCTGCTTTTTGGGAAAGATAAGATCATTGGAAATCCAAGGCAAAATACTCCTGAAAAATGGCTTTGTACAGTAAACAAGAAAGGCAGCTTCGCATTGAGGAGAGGCTGTTCACCGAAGATGACAGCCATTCCCATGACAACACTAAAAACATTTCACCATTGGGTATCAACAGGAGAACATCTCCCACGGCAAGTACACGAAGCCATGAGTTTAGTCCTCATCTTCCATAAATCATCCTGTTCGGCACTGATAATGAGGAACCGGCAGTTGTGCACATGCAGCTCCACCTTCTTGGCACCAGCTTGGCTACAGATGAGAGGAAGACCAAATAAAGCTAAAGCACCAGTGAGTTGGATTTATGTAAAACCAAATTAAGCTTGACTGATGTTCCTATACTTCCCTCTGCTCTTCAGCTGAGGATCACAATTTTTAATGATGAAATGCCAAGCAAAAAATCCAGGCAATTTTGCAAACTACTGAAGAAGCTATGTGATTTTTCTCTGTTGTAGAGAAATCTTTCATTGTCATGGTACAGAGAGAGAGGGAGGCCCTGAGAGAATTCTGATTTTTTTCACCCTAACCCTGTAGTCCAGCCTGTGATTCGGTGTTTTTCTTCTGCATTTGAAACAAAAAATGGTAAAAGACCTTTTTTCACCATCAGATCTTCATTAGGCCTATCAGCTTCCTGAGTGTCATGATATCTGGATCTGAGCTTCTGCAGTCATCTGAAAGTATGACATTTTTAAGAAAAAAAGCCCTTATGCATTTGGAAAAGAAAAAAAACCCTAAAATATGCCCAGAAAACTCAGGAGCAAAAGGTAAAGAAAAAGAACAATAAAAATTTGTAATTTTCTTATATACCCTTGTTGCTCTAAAGAAAAACTTTTTTCTTTTGCTCGGTGTCCAGAAGAGTTGGGTGCATTTGGCTAGAATGGCAGGAGTTAGCAGTACCTCTCCATAAATAAGACTATTCTGTTATCTTTAGCTTCTCAAACCTATTTTTTTATCCTTAATTTTGGGTGGTTTGAGTATTTAAATATTAAGATAACTCTTTCTTTTTTTTTTCTTTGCTTTCTTTTACTGAAGATTATTCTGAAATCCTTTCTAGTTATAAAATTAGTTGCTTGGTGATATTTTTGGTACTGCAAGTGGAGGAGCAGAGGTGAGAAAGGAGGGTCTGAACCAGCAGAGATGATTCTGTTCTCTAAATATGTCTCTTGCAGCTTAAAACCACAACCCAAAGTATTAGCAAGAAACTTCTTTTAATTTTTTTTAAACCTGGGTTCTCCCATTCTCAAACTGGGTGAAATGCATTTAGTTATAAAGGCTGTTCTATGTATTCAGTAGTTGCCAGGTTTTTAAATCCCTGGGGATATGCAGGGGCTCCAGGCTGCTGTTCTGTAGTACCCAGTTGCTCTCGTCCTGTGACACACATACAGAACTTGCTGTAACACTAGTGGGACCTGGACACGCATTCAGATGGGATGTGCTTGGCTGCATCTTGTAAACATTTTAAAGTGATACTGGAAAGGAAAAAATGTGGAACCATGGTGCAGTTTATATAATAATAAAATACCCTTTTTGCTTGAGTTCAGGCACAGTATGTGACTCCACTCTCCCCCAAACCAGGAGTTGCTCACCCTGGTCCATGCTGCAAAGAAGATGCAAGGTTTCTTTTTATCATGATCCCTAATCCTCTGGGCTGAAGAGCTCAGCATCACCCTGGGCCTGTGCATTGTTTTTTTTTTTGCTGTTACTTGCTGCACTCAGTGCTTGTTTAGCTTGAGCTCTGTCATGGCCTTTCCATACTAGTAATTGTGTGCTTTTGAATTACTGGAAGGGTGTTGAGGGTTGATGCCAGCATTAATGGGCTTTCACCTTCCTCCACTTCCATAACAATCCTCAGACCAATTAACCAATTCTTGATTATTCCTTGCACTGTATTTCAGCCATCAACAGGTGGAGCAGAGTCCATCTGAAAAATGGGAGTTGCTGGGCCCATTCTGCTGTCGGTGAAAGCCAATGCTGCTCTGGCTTTGCCTAGTCCTGTGCCTTTTTCCTCACCCACAAGCAAACACCTGGAGCTCCTGTGTGAGAGCACAAAGTGCAACTGGACAACTTTCCCCTCCAATTACAAGTGTATCTGTAGCCATGGTGGGCTTCCCTGAAGCAGCACCCATCACCCAATTCTGCATCCTGTCTGCTGGGACAAATGGGGAGATGCAGGAGAGCACCTCCAGGAAACAGTCGTCAATTGTGTTAGAAGGATGGTAGCTGGAGAAACTGTGTTTCTCCGACTTGACAACAGGATGCTGTTATTTTTCCTCTCTCTGTTTTAATTCTGTCTAGCAGATGGATGCAATATGGAAGGAGATCCTTGAAATGCGTTAACAGTGAGGGTGCCTTCAAGACTGATTTTAATTCGAGGGGATAAACGAGTGAGTAGTTTCACAGGTTCATGTGAGTTCCTCAACCACCTTTCCCCTTTGGCTCCCTGCTGGGGCATTGACTGCGCACCTTTGGGCACAGCAGTGTGAGAACAGCCTGTAATCACCGGTGGAAAGAGCTGATCATGAGTAGTTATGAAATCCCTCGGCCATGGAGCTTATGTTCTGCCTGGCTTTTCCCCCTCGGTTTGTCTGTTTAGGGTGAATCTTGACAGGTACATGGATTCGTGTGCTGAGCTCCACTGCGTGCTGCACTCTGAATATTAATATCATCTGCCCAATTTAGAAACAGTCATAAGTCATTCATTTTTCTAAGGCAGGAAAAAACCTTAAATACTTCCAAGAAAAGCACCACTGTTTATTATGATGGCTAGGCTGAAAAGTCTTAGTTACAGGATGTACTGAGGACTGACAGCCAACCCCAAAAGGCATAAGCACGCAGGCCCCCAGAGCACAACCACCATTAAGGGCTAGTGTGCAGGGGGGACAAATGCAATGCTAAGCAGCCACTTCTTGCCTCTAAGAAATAAATGAAAGAGAAAGGAGCTGTGTTGTGAGAAAGGGAGAGTACTCTGGGCAGTGCAGGGAATATACAGGATTAGGTTCCCCTATAAATGAAATTATTGTCAGCTGGGAGGTTGCCAGAATGAAGTATAGTCTTCTCTGCATAAAGTGACCCTTTGTACCCATAAGCCTGCTACCAACACGGGTGTAAGAAGTATTAACAATTCCTATGTAAGACAATTTCTTCTTCTTGTCTTCAGAACTGCCTGGCTGCTGGGAGAGACGCATGACACCACTGCCAGTGGCAGTGGCAAGCCAGAGAAAACCTCCCTGGCAACTACCACACTGTGAGACTTGGTTTGATAAGAAAAAGGCAGGAAAAAAAATCAAACCCCTCATGGAAAACGATCTGCAAAATTTCCACTTTCTGCCATAGAAGAGTGGAGTGTAAACTGCAGGACCTGGTGAACATAAACATCTCAGCTTCCAAAAACGAGTTAAGCTTCTGCCATCAAACAACAACCGTCAAAGCAGAGAAGTATACGTGCTGGCCCAGCCAGCCCTAGCAGTGCCCCTATGTACGTCACTGGCTTCATTACCCACTTACACTGCTTCCTTATATGAGCATTTCCTTGAAAATAATATATACTTGGAGAATATAGAGGCAGGTCCTATAAGGCAGTGTTCACACTTGCTTTGTTCCTCCAGCCTTCTTGTTTCAATAAGCCTCTACTTAGAATTTGAAGTTTTCAATCTTAATGGGTAAGGCCTTGAACTTAATGGGAATCTCTAAATACTTTGAAGAGCAATTCCCTTGACTTTGATGGGGCTGCCTACATTGGTAAAGTTAACCCTATATCAAGGTATCAAATAGAGCACAGCTCCTTTGACAGCTGGGTATCTCCCACATGTACAGCTCTGGCTGGTGGCAGCTCAGAGGAGCCCGATGCCTGCTCCTTTGTCTCTGTACACAGAGCACCCCCTGCCTGAAGTAGTTAACTCTGAGCTAGTTTGATTTTGAATTGAAGTGGTCTGTATTTGCCAGCAGCAGTTCAATATTTATGTTACCTTAATCCATAAAGTACCATGAAGAATTTACTGTGTACTTCTCACATCGTGTATGGAGCAACTGGCCTGCAAGTCAGGAGTAAACTCAGCTGAAGAAGGATCCAGCAGGTACACCATGCTGTTTGACATGCTGAGTGTGGGAGAGAAAAGGCTGTAAGTGAGCTCAGGTGGTGGGCTGGTGGTGTAGGACGTCTCCCTGCTCTGGCCCTGACTGGCAGGGCAGTTGCATTTGTATCTCTTGTGGCTCCTATTGGGATATCACCACTTCAGGAATAGCTGTGATTTTGATTCATTTATAATGTGGATGTACGCTTTTCTTTCTTTTTTTCCCCTTCAAATACAAATAATCCCCTGGGATTTATATTATTCCTTGTGAATGATGACCCTACTGACATGCGGAAAAGCAAACTCCACAACCTGCAAAGTTGTAAAGTAGGTATGTTTATTCAGTGCTGGACAGCACAGGGGGGGTAGTCCCACCAAAACCGTACGCACCTGCCTCAGAGCAGGACTCTGTAGTACTCACTTAAACATATTCATTACATGTTGTAAAATGCCTATACATATTAATAAACTATCCCTGCTTTGTATTAAAATGAGTTCTCCGCCTCCCTGCATCTGCGCAGTGTCTCCTGGCAGTGGTTGTTGGGGTCTCAATGATAAAGTAAGGAAGATCCTCTTTGTCGCTGCCAGTAACCTTTGCCGTTCTCTGCAGGGTCAAATCTTCTCTGGAACTTGACCAAACCGCGGAATTCTCTGGTCCTGGCTACCTCCTTAGAATTGTTTGCCTCTTGCTCAAGGTTTTTACCTTTGTCTTTTACTCACTTATCAACATACTAGGAGAGCAGTACTAGGGGAACAGTCGACTGCTTACAACTGCTTTACTGTAAACTTTCCACTTCATCACTACCTGTGTAAAATCATGAACACCAAACCATCCAGCTTTGGGCACTGGCTCATGGGGTACATGTGGAGATTTCCCTAGCGTACCGGCTGCCTAGCTCAATTTCTGTGTTGAAACACAGACTGATGGAAGATGGGAACTTTGGGTTTGAGAATTCATTCAGCTCCATTATGATTTTTTTTTTTTTTTACATTTAGAATTACAATATTAATCGTGGTTAGCAGTAGTTTCCTGGAAACAGAGATGACAAAAACCAAAGTACAATAAAATTGATGTGGTTGTGGGTGTTGGAGAGAGGGGAGTGTTTATCATAACTGAAGTCACTAATTGATGTTACTAATGTACAGATGATTGCTTGTTGGCATGGATTATAGCTACCCTGAGTTGGAGTTTGAAAAAAAGCAGTGCAAACACAACAGACCTGAGCATCACCTGCGTCTGTGAAGGAGAAGGGAGAACATCACAGGGCCAACAGGGCAATACAACTGCTGGCTGCCTGGGACGACTTGAAACAACAGATACTTTTAAGGGTTCCCCACCACACAACTGCCAGCTGAGCCTCGGGCTTCACTGAGCAGCACTGAGTCGTAAGTCATCAAGTCCCTGCCCATGGCAGGGAGGTTGGATGAGATGATCTTTATGGTCCCTTCCTGCCCAAATCATTCTGTGATTCTGTGGGACTAAATTAATTCAGTAGGTCATAAGTGTCACAGAGTTGCTGAGCAGTGCCCTCTGCCTGCTGGGTGAAGGGGGGAAAGGATGCCAGGCTGGAAGAGGTTGGCAGGGGAAGGTGAAGGGACAGCTCTGCTAATAGGGAGCATTAGAAGTGCTCTGTCATGTTCTCTATCTCCAGATCTGCTTCTGTCTGGCATTTCAAGCACCTAGAAATGGCCTCCAAAGCAACAACACAGGAGTGGTTGCTACATTTAAGTACTGGGGGTGGTTCATTAAACAGCTGTAATTGTGCAAATGCAGTGCCAAATATGTTTGCTATAAGGTAGTACATTTCAGTAAGAATGGCTTAATGACCATATTGAAGTAATTTATTGGAAAATGTGGAAGCTATGCAATTAAGCAAATGCATTTTCCAGGATTATGATAATCCATTTTTCTATATATCCTGTATGCCTGCCATGGATTTATTAGTTCCTGTGCACCTTTGGTAAGAAGCAGGTAGATGCAGCATAAATGAAGAGTTTTCCTCCTAGTTCACAGATATGCAAAAGTGGTTTTCTCTCTCTCTTTGATCTGGAAAGTAACTTCACTTATATGGAAGAGTGCATGGCGGGCTATATGTCTTTAAAATCAACCAAATCCTTTAACCCTTTCCACAAATGCACAGCCTTGGGCCAAACTGAAAGACAATGTGCTCTTTTCTCTGTCTCAGAGGCTGTCTTCTTACTTGCTGTTTGTGGGATTTGATTAAAATCCTATCACTTCAGTGTGTTTGGGGTCTCAGAGAGGAGCTTGAGATAATTAGGAAGAAGCAGCCCTTGAAATTAGGGGGAAAATGTCTTATGTGAAATCTTTGTGACAAGTGGATGTTCAAACTCCTTATTAGTTGCAGAGGTTTCTAGAGTGGAGCAGAATTTCTTCTATAATAGTCTGTATTCTGCTTTATGTTCCCATCTTACATCAGACCTCACCATTCTCGGAAGAATCTCAATTGCTTTCTGCAATCCTCTTACATCAGAGGCTTTCTGCAAAAAAGAGTTGATTTTCCAAAGGCTCTGAGGCAAGTCAGGTAAAGATGAACGTTTGACTACCTTCCATGCCTTGAGCAGCCAGCATTGTGCGAGCAGGAACCCAGGAGAGGTCAATGGTCTCAAAGAGGGCTGCTGAAGGCTACATGGTGGGACCAGCACCATCCACCCTGGGGACTCACAAGGGGTCTAGAAGTATATAAAATGTTCAGATCCCCAGAAGGCTTTAGGTGCCTAAGATAGAAGAGAAATGTCAATTACCGACGGTTTTTGTCAGCATGACTCCATCACCTGCTGATCAAAGATGAGAGGGAAGGAGGTTCAGAGATGATTTAAGATTCCAAACTACAATCACACCTGCTTGCTCTCAGATGTCTGTCCTTCAAGTACTAACGGAGGGAAATCAAAACCAGTTCTCAAATCATGTTCAGTCTCCTCCTTGACCTCTGTCATGGGGGGGAGAAAGTAAAGCTTAATAAAGAAATTAATTTTACACAAGATCCTGGGTCTGCAGATAGCTACATTATAATTAACTGTGTTAATTTGTGTGCCTATTTTGCTCTTTTTTTAAAATCTTTGCATCTATTAATCATTGCAGAGCAGTTCTTACTGATAACTCTCCAGCAGTTTGCGCTGCTGTTCTGAAATTATAACATGATATAGTTGGCAGAATGGGTACAGACTTGTACAGTTAATTGGGTTTTTGCAGAAGGAAATTACATAGTACAATAATATGCCCAGGGTGCCATGGGAAGTGCAATTTCTTATTGCTTCAGTAAATAGGATTGGGAGAATATGAGCTATGGATTATAAATTGGCTCAGAATTTATCCCAAATTTGCAGAAGTTTTCAAACCCCTGACACTGAGCCCTGGCATCACAAACTCACTGCTGTGAGGACCTCTGGTTTTGTGTTGTTTAACCCCGATTCCCCCCCCAGCTCATTTACTTAGGTAACAGGTTTAGCTGCAGAGTCCCAGGGTCACTGATCTGGCTGGGTGCAGTTGCAGGAATCACACAATCGTAAAACAAGTGGAGGGTCATGTTGGCTAATGAGAGGTGAGCTGTCGAAACCCAGAGCTTTGCTGTGGGGGACAGAGCATTTCTATTTCTCACCTCTTCTTTTAGGAAGTGGTATTGGATGGAAGCCATTTATGACATTTTTCTAAATAAGAAAAGTTGGTGAGAATAAATGTTTTTCATTTCCTGCTAAATTCAGGTCTCAAAACCAAGACTTCTTTTTTAAAGCTTATTTTTTCTTTTTTTCCAACCTGAACGTACAGTCTTAGGTCATCTTGAAAGCTGTTACAAACTGGGTACCTTTGGTTTCTTTGAAGACTTTCTTAAATAAAAGCATGAACATCTTGAAGGAGACTTGAAGGATAAATGGAGATTGAAAGTTTATTTCTAGTAAGAAGCCATTTCCTTTGAAAGGAACAGCTCCTCCCCCCTAAAGTTTGAGTAGCAAATCTTGATTATGGCTACCTGCTGCCTTAGCTGGAAATGTCAATAATTTGATATCAGCCTCAGCACTTTGATGTCTCACAAGTGCTGCCAGCTGCAGCATGGCAGAGAGACCTGGACCCTGACTCCTGGTTCAGTTCCTGGCCTCCCCCCGAGACTGCAGCTCTTCTCCTCTCTGTTTCATCTTCTCAGATGTCAAAGGAGGGGTTGTAAACTTTGCCATTTTTGTGAAGGGCTCAGAGTCCCTCAGCAAGATGCTCTGGACGTAGGCAGCATGCTCATTTCTTCCTGCGTGTATACACAGTGTGCATTCTCCTCCAGCCATCTCCACTAATCTCATTAAAGCTCTGTTTTTATGAGTTGGGGATTTGTAATTTTTTTGTTGTTTTTGCTGCTACTGGTGGTTTTCTGCATCACCACTCATTCTTATAATTAAAGCTGCAGCTCTTGAACTAGTGTGTCAAAACAGCACGATTGAGGTAGGAAAGTACTGAGATCATCTTTGATCAGCAACAATGATTCATGTTTAACTGGGTAGATGATAAGTCCTAGATCTGGCTGGCTCACGGTGAAGTTTTCCCAAGGACAGGGTGTTGTTAAGAGTTTTGCACAACTGTCTAAGCCCCACTGCTTGGGGCTTTTGATGGAAACTATTTAATATGCAGTTTCTCTCATTATGTCAGAGCTGTAGCTGGGGAGTTCTAAACCCTAGCAAATCTTTTCAGACTTATTTTCTAGAAGCTGTACAAATAAAAGAAATGTAAAGGAGATGATTTTGGTTTGAAGATCAGTTGAACCCTCCAGCTTGGTTGGAAATTCATTGTTTCCAGGAGCCCCAGCTCTTTGTTTCTCAGTCTCTCAGCATCACAAAGCCAGGTACGCTAACCTCAAAGGTATCTCAGTGGAGAAATCCCAAGTGTAAGTAACACCTGAGTTTATGTGAATTGTGCATCTCCCCTGTGGTGCATGGGGTAAGAGGGGCTCAGAAGGCAGAGCAACACGGTGCTGTGCAAGCATCCCAGGAGCTCCTGACTAGCTGATTGCTCCCACTCCCAAGCTTAAAGCTTGGTCTAGTTCTTTTCCTCCTGCTCTCCCTGCCCTATGATCCCCTAGCATCAGCCCACGTGCCTATAGATACCAAGGCATATGTATTTGTGTATACTGCACATAAACCAGTCTGCACTCCTTTGGAGGTCCCACTTGAAAAGCAGCTCAGTGTAGCTGCTTTCCTAGAAATGTTTCTTTTTATTATGTGTGCCTGGTGCAGGACCATTCAATTTGCTGTAACCAGGCAGCTGCTCTCCTTAACATTTCAATATATTCCAGCTCCAACACAGCTGGCAGCATCCAGCCAGCAAGTGCTTCTTTTCCCTTTTGTATCCTTAGGCTGCTATCCCCACCACTGGAGAGGTGTTGTGAGATCCTGGGGGCAGCTGGTTACATTAAGGTTACATTAAAATATCTCAACGGCTCGTTTGGCCTTCGGACACCCTGGGGCTGAGCCTTTGGACTGATGCCGATCATCTCTTGCGCTTTGGTGTTCTTATGTCTTTCATTACAGATTTGCACCTGAAACTCTCCTCCCCTGATTTTTTCCAATTTTGTGCAAAGCCCTTGTGAATGTGTGTGGAAAACACACACTCCTTCTGGGTGTTCAGCTGGGCCTGATTAACTGGGATCTTTGTGGTAGACAAAGAATATCTTCACTGGTCATTTAAGATACTCTGTGACTCTGCACAGAGATATCTTGGCAGCCTGCATGTGGGGAGGCCTTTAAATTCATCCTTCTTACAATGGCTGCTCTCCAGCATCCTGGCTTGTAGGGTGCAAGAATTCTAGATTAACATCAATATTTTTATATTGCCTTAAATAAACTTTCATTCTTGATTAGAGCTTTGTACTTCGTTACACTGATATGTTAAATGTAGTATTTATTCGCAGTGCTATGCAATCTTACAATAATAACATTTGATGCTGCTTACGATTACAAGACTCAGGTTTGAAGAGCTGAAAGGATTTATAGCTGGAACGAATCAGCCCTCCAGAGCTCACACACCATTATAGTACGGACCTCAGCTAACAGTTCATTTTCCAGTAATGTTTCTAACACTGGAGCTACCAACTTTTGTGAAAACACCACTGGAGCAGATAGCCTGGCATGGGTCCAGCATGGCATCTTCTGTGTTCCTGCAGTGTTTTACTTCTAGACAATTCTCTCTCTCTCTTTCCATCTCCACATGTGAATGAAACCTTTGATTTCAGCACTCCTGATTGGGAAATACTTTAAGTGAAAAAGAGGAGTGAGTAGGTAGGATGGGTCTGTTCTTTACACATGTGTTGCCCTCAGAAGGTCACTGAAATAGGAGTTTGGTTCTCTGGTACAACAGCTGGAGTAGTGCAATGGCTACATGAGGGTGCTTTGGGCAACATAAGTGCTGCTAGGATCTCTGCCAGAATGGAGATGAATATACGTGACACAGTTGTGAATTGCTCAAAGAAATTAGAGGGTGGGAGAGGAAAGAGAACGGGGAGGTGGGGCTGCCTTTTTCTCCCGTGCTCTCATACATCGGAAAGCTGATGACCGGGAGCTATTGAAATGCTTGTAATTGTCTCATTATGGACAGAAAATGCAATTAAAAGGGACAGCCATCTTTCTCCAAATTCAAAACACTCTGGTCTGTCTTTGAAAGCAATTTTGGCTATTAGCACAGGTGGTAATGTCCCAGCAATTGAACCCAATCTAATTTTGGTGTTAAACTGCTAAGGAGAAAAAATGAGCTCCCTTCCAGATGCCACCTGACACAGCCGCCACATCTGGAGGGAGGAACTGGAGCGTGAAGCAGTGTGCAGAGCTCGGGTGGGACGGGATGGGCAGGCAGGTCAAATGAGGGAACACTTGAGCACAACGTGGGTACCCACCAAAGAACAGAGGCTATCTATCATCTTTGTCATATCTGCTCCCCAGGTGCTGCCTTGCCCTGAGATGGAGGTAGGATCGGCACACAAAGCAGCACATGATGCCGTCTGCAGATGGCATCGAGTGTATTCTGTTTGCTGGAGATGAGCAGTTCAGCCAAGTATTCTCCAGGGCAAAAAGCAAATCACTCACACCTTTGTCTTGTTTTGCTGTTAAAGCAACACCATGTCCTGGGAGAAAGGATGTGCCTTGAATTTGTCAGTGAAGCTGGGATGTGTATGAGAAGCAGCAGAGTGAAAACAACCCTCTGTTGGAACCAGTATGGCTGCTTCCATCTCTTGCTGGGACATGGATGACTTCAGATGGCTGTGTCCTTTCTGTGCAGAAAGAGGGAAGGTCAGCCAGGTTTGCAGAGAGCAACGTGGGTTGATGTAGAGTTAGTCCAGAATAAGATTCTTTAAGAATTTCATAAAGACCTTCAATTCTTCAGAGTCCTGAAATTGCAGGAAATGTAGTTTCACATTCCTCAGACATTATGAGGTTGAAAAAAAGCATTTTTGGTGAAGTAAACAATACTTGCCTTCAACCCTTTTCTTTGAAAGAAAATCTGCAAAACTCTCCTCTGTCCCTCTATTGTTCATTTGCATATGTTGCTTTTCTTCTGGGATCAAAAGCAGAGGAGGTGAAGTGCAGAAAGAAAATAGTCTTCCCAGTTCTTCGTCATCCCGTGAAAAATGGAGTTGTTAGAGCTAATGCAGGTAAAAGAAGTCCCTCTACCTTGATGCTCAGTGGCTTAGTGCTAGGCTATGTGTCGGGGGTCGCTACTTTGGAGTCAGCAAAATAGACTGTCTGATCCACCCAGCCTTTTTGTGTTTGGACACTGAGGTGTGGTAAGCATGGCTCTGGCAGCACGAGGCCATCACTGAAAATTTTCAACTGCTCCTCTGTTAGGTGAGGATTGACAGTTCAAGAAACCCTGCTGAGAAAAGACTAAGCACAAGTAAAGTATTACTAGGGGAACTAGTGGAAGTACTTCAGTATCTTCTTATGGTACCTGGCCAAGAACTCATGTGAAATGTGTCTCTATGGTCTCTGTCTTTAAGGCTTCATGTGTCAACTTTGCAACCTGGAAAGAGGAGCATCCTGAAGGAGCCTGAAAAGAAGAAATTAACAAGAAAAGTAAAACAGATATTTTTTTGTTTCATCTCCTGAGACATGAAAGATTTTTGCAGCTAATGAATTATTTCTGAAAACACTAGTAATAGCTGCAGGCAACATTAACTTCAAGTTTCCCAATGAGCAAGCATCACTGATGTACTGATTTAAAATTCTAATCTATTTTCATTTGAAGTAGCTCAACTCTAACATTACTGGGGGTCTGGAAAGAGGCCAGAAGAAGTAGCCGTATTTCCAACAGTTTAGTAATCTCCTCAGTTGCAGCAGTGGCAAACAGTGGCTGGATCCCATCGAGGCCTGGGGCAACCAATTATCTCAGCAGAGAAGCTCCAGGGCCCTTCTCTAGCGCTGGGGATAGGGTGGGTTTCTGGTTGCTGCAAACACAGTGGTAATTTCAAGCCAAGCAGAAAAATCAGTTGTGTCATAGGTTAAACAGCTCTGCTGCTGTTTAAAAACACAGGATGGGACCCTGGCCCTGCTGAAAGCAATGCAAGTTTTGCTCTGGACTTCAGAGGCACTGTAGTTTCCATGGCCTTTTCAAAGAAACCCTATGGCCAAGATGGAGTTAAAACCCAGCCAGGAATGCAGGCTGGAATACAGCAACCCACCAATGTCTGATCCCCTCCATGTCCCCAGATGGGAAGGTGGAGGTTTGAAGTCCCACCTCACACCTGGACCTGAGGCTGGTGCCCATCGAGGGGATGGGTAAGAGGGAAGGCACTGCTCTGGCTGAGTCTCCAGAGTTGGGTTGGCATCCCAGTGGCACTGCTCAGTGACTGAGGGATGTGTCATCTGAGAGAAAAAGAGAAACATATGGTAGAGGGAGTTACAGTGGGAGGAAAACTCAATTAGAAGTCCCAGCATGGTTTGTGGTAGGGATATGGATCTTATACCTTGAGTAACAGCCAGGAAAAGAGGCACCCAGCTTTTTCACCCATGGTGGAGAAAATTCTTGTTTCAGGCAAAGAATGATATTGAAAAAATGCTTTTGTAAAACTTCTGAGAGATTCTTCTCTGAAGGAAGAACGAATAAGGGAGATAGAATAGGGGAGATGGAATTAATACATCCAGAATGTGGACTCGTTATTCCAATATAGGTTTTTTTAGGTTCCCTCTCCTGGAATGGTGCTTAATATTTTAAGACAGTAGCCTAGGAGTTGGAAGTCTATAATCCCGCCCTTGGGAATACCCTTAAACCTTCCTGACATAAACACCCAGTATCTTTGCCGTGAAGCTCATAATAGCAACATGGGTGGAAATGACTGGCCATCCTTAAAGCTTTTTGCTTTACATAAAAATGTCCAAGAAATGCTGTTTGGTGAGTTTTTTTCTGTTTTGGACATTCAGAAGTTAATTTTCAGAAGCAGTGAGCATTAGCATGAGCTGAACTCAGGCAGCCAGCACATCTCAGACTCAGTTGCTGTAAAATTCCTCATCTGTGAAGCAGAGTTTATAACTTATCACCATGCCCAGGGACCAGGCACCAGTTCAGAGGGGTAGCTATGATGGGAGGCTGTAGTGGTATGATTCACAGCCTCTAATGTGGGTTGGGCTGGACTGAGAAGAGTCAAGTATGGGGTCACAAGCGCGGCAGGGCTCTGCTCACTCGCCGTGGTGGGAAGACCACAGGGTGTTGCTAGCATGCTGGGTGCTCCTCCTCCCTGCGAGGTGGCAAAGCAACTGCACAGTCTTTTCAGAGTCTAGAGACAGCGAAGAGGCTAAAGGAAACACATTTCAATGCTCTCAGCAAGCACTTGGGGGATGCTGGATTCAAAACCACCTGGAACAGCGCCTGTGGAAGGGGAACTGTTCTGAAAAGGGCCTGGTGGGCAGCAATATGTGCTCGGTGGGGGGAGGCAGGGCGGAAACTCAATCCATTTGTGCATCTAGGTGTTATCCAGCTTGCAAAATACAAGCTTTGAATTTCAGAAACTGTCCGAACTGTGGTTTCCTGTGTGATTCTTGCAGTGTCATCCCTTTGCTCGTGTGTTGTGCTGGAGTGGGACTGCTGTAGCCTGCCCCCAGCCATGCCCAGCCGCCCCAAGAGCGGGCGAAGGCACGCTGCTGCACTGGGGTTTTCTGTTTCACACGCTTGATTTGCTCAAAGTAATCTTTTCTTCCCATACAGCGCTGCAGTCAGTAGTGGTGTTGCTTTTGCAGGTGAACTGCATGGTGTGTAACCGAAGCATCCTATTTATAGCAGGGCAAGGTGTCTGTTTAAGGAGCTGGGTACATGTTCTAGGAGCAGGATGAGGAAGAGAAATTGAGCAAGAAAGAGCAAGAAGTTTATGATTTTGTTCCCTGCCGGAAGGGCTAGGGAGTAAAACCAGAAACATTACTCCTGAATATCATATATGGCAAAATTACATGCATTTTTTATTTGTTCTTTCTCACTGTGAGCATTTTTTCCTATGAAATTATTCCTGCCCAGTACTGCACTCTTAATTACCTCTCTGAATACACTATATACTTCTCAGATCACTGACTAATGTTCATAAATTATTCTTATGAAATAGGTATGTGTTTTCTCCCTACTGAAGGTGCTCAGGAATAAAAGAGAAGAGTTAAACACAGGACCAGAGCTCAGGCGTTGTCAGGCCTTACCATTTCACTAAAGCATCCTAATAGCAGCACAGGTGGAAACGGCTGGCCATCCTTAAAGCTTTTTGCTTTACATAAAAATGTCCAAGAAATGCTGTTTGGAGAGCTTATTCTGGAACTCTTTGAGAGTATCAATTGCACATATTTTTGATCATGTTAATATATATTGAGAAGACTGCAACACAGTATGGGATCCTTGGTGCCCTGGAAATCCTTTTTGAGTACCCCAGTGTGTCTATAAAAATCTTCCTACATCTCTGGGTATGGGCCAATGAGCAGAGTATCCCATCCACCCTGATACCAGAATACCAAAAGCATTTAGTCAGGAAGCAGGCACTTGCAAAATCCTTCCTTCACTTTCTCTTAATTTTTGTTATGTAAATTCTGTATTTCCGGGAATATAGGCTCTGAACTGCTGAACTCCAGCTGAAGTCAAGCCAGCTAAGAAGCTCATTTATATTAATAGGAAATCAGCTGTTCCTCTTTGCTGGATCACCGGTGGAGAAGCTGGTGGTCTGCTTTTTCCATGCAGTCATACTACCAAAAATGATGCAAAACTGTTTGCTAGAAAAATGTTAGTGGAAATCAATATTGCTGATGTGAAAAATAAATGGAGAAACCCACAGATTCTTCTGGTTGATTAGACATTAGAAAGTGGTCAATTTTTTTGTATACTATTAGATATCATTAATAGCTGTCTTCCAATAGCGTCATGGCTTTTAATGACTAATGATAAAAATAAAAAAAATCAAAACCACCTGAAACAACCCAAAACAGAGTTAGAGCTATGGTCACATTATTTGCCAGGTGCTTGTATTTAGGATTTTGGATCTAGCTGCTATAACAGATCAGACTAAGAGTTCTTTTCCTCATCTAGCCCAGCTGCTCAGCACTGGCTCTTTGGGAAAGATGTGTAAGAAAAGCTACATGGGACAACTGTTCATGGAGGAGAAAGTATAATGTTTGCTTTATACCACTAGCTTTCTAATTTATTGATTCTTTGTCTTGTACTGTGATTATTTTTTTTCTGCAATTTAGTTGACATTTAGCATGTTTAAACTCCTTGAATCTCCTGGGATATCCAGACTTTCCCATTAGTGTGTTGGACAGTGCACAGCTGGTCTGCGGTTAGAGAACCACTCTCATCTTGAAGGTGGAACAGGGCCCTATGGATGGCTGAGGCTAGTGCTTGGATCCAAATGACAAGCAGATTGCACATTTGTATAACAATGCAAATGAGTGATCTGACCACAGCAGGAGCAGCATGTCTTTCCCAGCCCCTTGTTACCATTGTACAAGATGGGACATTAGCCATGAAGGTTAGAGAAGAGGTCATCTTCCCATGCTTTAACTAAGCCTTGAGAGAGAAAGAGAGAATCTTTGGGATTTGTTTCTTGCAAATGTTGCCTGAGGCGCTGTGCTGGAGATGTGGGGGCCCTGGGTTCCCAGGGTGGGGTTAAACCCTGTGGTTTGTGCTGCCCCTTGGCATAGATGCAATGACCTTCCTCTATGGCTCAGCTGGACGCCTGGTGTCACCATGCAAGGTGGTGTTGCTGTGCAAGGTGGCAATTTCTGCACAGTCACACAAGCGCTGAGTAGTACTAGAGTCTTGGAAAGTAAGTGCATGCTTGTGTAGCACTGTAAGCATTTGATAAACTCTGTTTCAGGCTCCTGTACTTTGGGGACTTACTTTTTTAAGGTTTTTTTTTAATGGCTTTGCCAGCCTCTCATGACTCAGAAAATAATGTTTCCAATTTATAGTATCACCTGGCTATTAAATCTGTCTGTAAAGAGGAGTAAAACTAGACCATGAACATCTGTGGGAATTCATTTTTGTTAAATAATTTAAATTTACACTTTGTCATGCCTGGCTCAATCTTCATCTCACTGTCCCCCTAGTGGTCACCTCTCCACCATTCAGAAGAGTGCTAGAGACTGTATCACTGTGCACTTCGTTTTAAGACTAATTATAATCAAGACACAAAAAAAGCATTTTACATTATGTTTGGTTTTTCTCTTTTCTGTTCAACACATAGACCAATTCATTTTAGCTTATCACTGTTAACCACATCTGCTAACATTATAAAAATGGGACCAGGTATAGCAAAACGTAAGCCTACCTTTAGATTAGAGGTGTAGGTTCATTGTTTAATTATATAGGGACTAAATTTTATGATGCATCATTTTGCAAATTTGCTCTTATTTTCCAAAGCTAAGGTTAATCTGCAATGCTTGTGTTTCTAAGCAGAAACACAAACTGTCATTGCTGTGACACATGGATCCTGGATGGTTGGAGATGATACTCTGGGGCAATGTTGCTTCTAAATGCTCTCGCTTGCTGAATAGTAATGATGTCGTGTCTCTTAGTAGCTCGATTTCCTTATGGAAAGAAGGAAGGTAAGTAAGTGGAAAGACACAGTGTGGAAGAATCTAATCCGTATTTTATAATCAGAGATTTTCCTACCAAAAACCCCTTGTAAGTTACTTAAATTGTTACCAACTATTCTGAAATGATCAAAATCTATTGAAAAGCTGAACCTTTCCTCATATTCATCTGTACTGAAATGCCTAAATGTCTTCCTTGGTTTTGGTGCTACGATATGGTGATACATGGGAACAGAAATGTCCCTGGAGAAGGCAGTGACATCTCTAGGAGTGAGGGTCATGCTGCACCATTTGTACTTTCAGCAGCCCAACTTCCAGCACTACACACCAAGTCAAACGCTGGAAAAACTCCACTGAGGCAGGAGGAGCAGGCACAGCAAGGAGCACCCAGGCACTGGCAAGGTGACCCCACAGTCATGCTGCTTTTCTGGGGTCCCTCTGCCTTAAGAGGTGATGGGGAAGAACTGGATGAATCCCACCAGTGTTCAAGGGATGCTGCTGGGGCTCCTCTGCCCTGACTTGGGGTGTGTGCTCCCTTGCCAGATGGTTTTGTTTGACGAACCTTTGGGATTACTGGCTGCTGCCTGGCTTGGTGCGAGGAGGACATCAACTTGCTCTGGGTGATTGGAAGATGGACATGGTGGTTTTGTAGGTGTGTTAAAGGATGGCATGTAACAAAGAAAGAAACAAAAAGGTGCCCATTTCAGTCTAAACAAGAGGAACCACAGGAAAATCCATCCAGGTGGGAAGGAAAGGATTGTGAGGTTATTGCTGATGGAGCCAGAGAGGAGAAATTATCTGAGGACAAGGACTGGAGGAGATGAAGGAGAGAAGACTAGAAAAGCGAAAAAGTGCTGCATGTCATTAATCTATGTAAATCTGGAAAATGCTTCATGTTGTTGGTAGAAAAGTAAATCTACTGATCTTGGCCCCATAAATGTTTGGCACCTGGTGCCTGAAGTGATGCTTGAGGCTGATACCGAGTGGGCAGTGACCATGCTGTGGCCACTGTGCTGTCACCAGTGATGTGGGCAGGGAGGGATCCTGCTCTCCACATGAGGCTTCTGACTCGTGGTTTTCTTTAACCTACCAGTTAGTGCATGGCTTGGCATAAAGCACGTGTATGTAACATCACTGAGGGGATGTGGGGTGAAGGGTCTAGGCAAGGCAAAAAAAAAGTTTCTGTTGTGTATGTTAACTGGGGCAAAAATATTTCATCTCTATAGATTTAGCACGCAATAATTAAACACAACATCTCAGGAGATAAGCATTATTTTAATTGACTTAATAAAGTATATCAATTCATAGAGAAAACCTCCTTGGACAGTATAATTACAGATAGTGGATTATAACTCAGGAGCTTGCATGCTTAGGCTGGCAGGCAAACAACAAGAAAAGTCATTAGCAGAAAGTGGAAGAGGAAGACATATGTTATAGGAATTTCTCCACTTTCTACTTCTTCATTTGTAAACTTCCCTTCAAGATCAGTGCCTTAATCTTATTAGATATCATTGTCACTGCTTGTTATGAAATACTCAACTGATCAGTTAGATTTTTCTTAAAAAGATCTTACTAAACTGAAAATAAACACAGGTAAATGCAGAAACATGCGATTAAAATGCTATGCGTGGACTTGTGTGACATTTGTCCACTTGTGCATTTAACTTTCTGTTTTTCATTTGCAAATGTGGTGACTGTATAAAATAAGATGAAGACCACTGCATGTAGTCTTTTTCATTTGCTTTGTACGTGCAGGAACCTGAAAGGGTGTGTGGAGTGCAGAACTGCACAAACAAACGCTTAATCTGGATAGAAATGTGCTCATTTGTTGTTTTTTTTACATTTTAAATGACCTTAAATTAATATCTCACTGAGGGGCTCAGTTTAGAGTTTAGAAGACTCTTACAGAAGCTACATTCCAGAATAAAACAATTTGGATTAAATCATCTCAAAGAAAATATTCCCAAGCAGTTTGAATTACCTTTGCTCTGATGACTTGCATAATTTAACCAGCCCAGTGCTTCCTCTAATGGAGAAGAAAACAGAAAGCCCAAGTTTTTGCCTCAAAAGCAGCCTATTTGTCTCGTTTTCACACCCAAAGCTCTTCGTCTCCAAACCTTGGCTGTTCTCCCATCTGTGTCTGGTTCTGCATCTGCATAATCACACCTTGAAGATGCCGATTTCCAGGCACTCTGTGTGTGACAGAGTGGGCCATGGGCCCTGGGCCATGCACAGAGAACCTGGGAGATGCCCTGGTTCCTCTGCCCAGCCGTGGCTACGGGAGACTCAGCTAGAGTTTGTCCGTGTAGGGCGAGGACTGAAGCCCACAGGTTTGCGCACTGAATCCGTCAGACTTAAAACAGGAGGTGTCAAGCTCGGCACTGCTTTCCTGAATCACGGCCTTATCTGTGAGCAAATAACATATGTCTAAACCTGCTGTCAACTTCAATGAGCTAAAGCAGAAACTCAGTGCCAGCTGATGGTAGTTATATTTTTGGCCAGAATATATGACCATGAAACAGAGCAAATAAAGGCTTTGGTTTTATCCATACCTTTTTATTTATTTCTGTAGTCTGTAGTAAGGGACCATTGCTTTAAAATCCTTAGACATTTGGACATATTTTACAAGACAGTACAGTTTCTGAATGTCACACATTGATCACAGTTTCGTACTACTACATGCATATAAAGACACTGATTTTTTTTTTTTTTAATAATTTTTTTTACGGAAACAATTGGAGAGGTCAATAAACTTCAACAGAGAATGACTAAATCAAAGTTACAAAAAAATGTAGGACTCTAAGTACACTAGTATATGGCTAATGTTGCTGTCATCACCCCAAAGTGCCAGGGTATTGAAACATTGCTTAAAAGGGGAGAAAACATCTGTTGACACCTTGTCCCTTGGGTCAATCCAATAGAACCCAATGAAGAGATTGTGCAAGACCTGCAGGATCTGGGCTGTCGGGCAGAGGCAGGAAGCACTGCCCTTCATTACAGACAGACTGATCTGGGTTTCCCACTGCTTCTCCATTGCACAGGTTAAAAAACAACTGAAGTGCAAAGCAATGGAGAAACGTGTCATATTCTGCCCTTTCTCAAGCTGGGTCACAGCTGGGTTGTTTCCAGGTACAAAACCAATTCAGTCTACATGTACTAGGAGAGTCACAGGAAATATTTTTCCAGTTTTCATTTGTTGATAAATATCACATTTTTATTTTAAAGGGAACCCCACAGCTTTCTTATCCTTCACTGACTATGGATGTTCACCACTGTCTGGGGCTCGTGGGCCACTATGCAGGCCCAGCAGCCACCCTGTGCTTTTGGAGAAGGAAGACCTGAGGCTATTCCTCAGCCCTGTGAAAAGCTGAGGAGCCACCATGTGCAGCACAGCGACAAACCACCCCGGCGTCCTTCCGTGGGCATGGCGTTGTTACTAAACAGCACTTGCAACAGTGCCTCATGGAGTGTTTTCTCCCCTTTCAGGAACTGCTTCATTGGCCTGATTAGAAAGCAGGATTCTGCTGTGGTAAGTTGGGGTCTATATTTTTAACGCTAATCTAGTTGGAAAGCTAGTTTGGTTGGTAGCTGTGGCTGGCCTTTCTAATTGCAGTATCATGGCTTCAAAGTTCAAAGTAACATGGAGATGCTGCTACCCCAATCCCCTCCCCAACCCCCTGCCCCCCCCCTCCACCCAGTGGGGAATGTTTCAGTGTAAAAGCGATTTTCTGCACCCACCACCAAAAAGCCAGAAAGAATGGGGAAAAAATATATTCTTAGTCTTTGCCACAAGTCAACAAAACTGATATAAACAAAATAAATCCCAGTGGTCACATGAGCCAATGTGTGGCTAATGGTACTTAGAGGCAGTGAAACATAGCAGGAAGGAGCAGCATAAAGGGCAGAGCTCCTAAATGAAATATGGAGAGTAGAGAAGAATTGATGAACCCTAAAATGGTCTTAAAAGTGGGTTTCCAATAGGACCATAGGTTGTGACACAACCAAAGTTTATCCAATGGCCCATCTGCCTGTAATGTCCTCCCAGCAGAAGTAAGTAAGTCCCTGGACCAAGGGCTGAGAGCGTTGTGGTCCAGCTGTAGGGACAGTCATCTGTGAGTCTGGGATGCTGCTTGCAGCATCAAGCCCACAAAGAGTGAGCTGACATGGAGGGATGCTCAGTGAAGTTTGGGATGACATGATTGTCATCCTCTTGCCTGAAGGATTGCCTCCTTTCCCAGGCTTTCACTGACCTGGCTCTGCTTCCCATTCCCTCACTCACTGGCTACTTCATACATGCTGTAGACAGATACCTCCATCCCTGAGGTTGTACAGAACTTATAGTTTTTCATTAGCTTTTAGAGATATGGGTCCAAATTCTTTACTGGGCTAAATGGGGCACAGCTCCGTTGATCTCAATGGGCTTTTACACCAGCAAAGAATTTGGCATTTCATGCATATTTGGCTCCCTGACTTCCACAAGGCTCTAGTTTTGGTGGGTCTTAGTACTGAGCCCAGCCTGATTATTATTTTTGGAAGGTAGTGTCACTACAGTCTTGGAAAGACCCCTTTAAAAATGTCAAAGTTTAAATGTCATTCAGTCCTACAGAATATCAATGTATTACTTCTAATTAAAAAGAAAAATGAAGCTTTCTCTTCTAAGCCTCTAGACTGAAAGCTTCTTGTGCGATGAAGCCAGAATCAAGCAAAGCAAAATTCTGAGTAGTATTTACAGATGCGAACACTTGTGGCACCCTGCCTTTGGTTGTCAAAGGACACTTATTTGTGGCTTAGGTAACACCAGCAACAAAGGGGAAACACAGTCTAAATGCAGACTTTCAGTTTTCCTAAGGTTTTCTTTGTCTGGCTGAGACAAAGTTTCAGTGCAAGAACTTAAATCTGATCAGCATGGGGTGCAAAACATGTGCCTGAAAATAAACATCTCTTCTTTGAGGGGCTGGATGATATTTGGTCGTTTCTGTCATGGTGCGGAAGGGTTACCTGCAGGGGTGAATTTAAGACTGATCTGACTGGAAGGTTTCTATGGTTTTGTTGGCTATGCTCAAACAAACCTACTGATATGGAAGGTGCCTTTTGAAGGGATTTACATGATTGCTGATGATTGGTGTGGCAGGCTAATCTGTTAATTGATTTATAAAAGAAATCCCACTCGGTTTTCATGTGTAAATGGGTCTTGCTGATACGTAATCACAAGCAAAACTGTGCCTGCTGGTTATTCTGTTCTTTCAAGTGGTATCTGGACTTTCAGAAACACATGTTTTCTGTTTCAGGTTTATTGGCCAGCATGGTGGGCATAGAAGAAAATCACACAAGCAAACAGTAGGAAATGGGACCAAAATTCCGTATTTGGAAAACACGTGGTCGCTAACCAGACTGCTGGGTGGATTCAAAAGGAAACGTTTGTGCAAAGCTACAGAGCTGGTCTGAAGCTCTTTGTCGTGCTAAACTTCAACAGGCCATGAGATAGCTTCAGGATGCACATTTATCTCATGGGCTTTTTATTCAATTTACGTGATGGTACAGCTATAAAGGAGCAAGGAAGATCATTAAGTAAGCAGGTGCATGGACGGACCTTACCATAACCAAAACCAGGTCCGATCCCTTTCTGAATGTGTATATTCAGGTTTTTCATTCCTCCATAATTTTTTCTCATTTCCTGATTTTGTCTGAGACTGAAAATAGAAATTCCAAAACCCAGTGAGAAATGAAAGTCTTGACCCTTCTATGGTAACCCAGGCAAAACTCTCCTGGAGGCGGGAGCTTTGCCTGGGCATTGTCAAGTCACTGCCTTAAAATAAGAGCCTGAATTTTGATGTGTATCCCAACTCCATGATAGTTATTAGGACAGTGAGATTCAAATCCTGTCTCTTCTTTATGCTCTCAGCTTATTCTACATAGATCTGGAAAAACACGGGAGTCCAGGCTGTGACTATCACTGAAGCCAGTGGCGTTCACTGATATTTACAGTGCCGTGACCGAGAGCAGAGTCCGGCCCAGTCTGTGTTTCTCAGGAGGAACATCTCAGTTTCCATAGTCAGTCCCTGGTTATCTTTAAGTATCACAAACATGAAAATATGAAAACAGGACAACGTCAGACAAACTCAGTGACCTTTGGAGATGCACTTCCAGGAGGGATGTTGCAGGTGTTTTTCAGAACAAAAGAAAAGAACGACAACAGAAAGGTTAGGGGATCAGATTTGTAAATGGACACCAAGAAAGCATCTAATATATTATTCTGTAATACAAAAAGAAGAAATCTGACTCGATTGCCCTATTATAAATTTGCTAAAAATACATATATATATTTATATTTTTATATATATATAATTTTTTTTTTTTTTTAAATCTGAACAGAAAAATAGACTACTCTGGAATGCATGAAAGTCACATGACTTTTCCATACATCAGGTACTTATAAAGCCAACACAATGGCAAACAGGAAGTACAGAGGTAACTAGAACTTCTGTACTTTATTCAAGAACTATTTAAAGCCGTATTCTCCCCATGTGATGTTGCTTTAACAACCTAAGGTAACAACTAGTTCAGTCTGATTACCATAAGCAGAAGTGACTGACCAGACATTGTGAAGTTGGAGCTAATTTGGAGTCGCTGGGGAAGCCCACCTCCCCATCTTGCTCCCGCCTGAGTTGCACAGGAGGGCATCGGTGCCACATGGTCTCCATCACTTGGCTACTTTATTCAGTAACTCTACTGTTCAGTAATTCTGCTATTTGCTTGAAAATGAGGTGTCGAAAACTATTGGAGATCATGTTATGTGGAGCTTACCGACAGAAAGAGAACTTGGCTTTAGAAACCTTGTCTTTGCAATGAGTTTTAAATATCCTTGTTATTTGCTATAAACTGTACCAGTCATAATTCTGTCAAGACATAAATATACAATAGGTACAAATATTAACAATACATTACAATTTTACAGAAGAGAATACTGTTTTCCTTAGAAATGTGTATCTTACTAGCTGCAAGGGAAGAAAAGGCTACAGTTTATCACAGCCATAGTTGCAAAAGAAACCGACCACCTCAGATGTGTTTCTGTGTGACTTGCACAGACAGGAATTCCCCGGCACTTGACACACGGCATGTTCGGGAAGGGAATGTGCGTTCTGCAGGTTTTCTTTTCCTCATTTTTTTTTCCTCCTTCTTCTACCTTTATTGACTCTCGAACCTTTCAGAAAAGTGTGGATTTCACAGGAGACTGTTTTGTTTAAATTTTTTTTTTCCCATAAGTGTGCTTAGGTGAAGGTTCTAAGAAAAGGCACTGAGAAATCTACTGCAATGTGACTGCTGTTTTCCCCTGTTCAAGGCTAAAATTCAAACCTCCTGGTTATGAAAGCTGCACCCATTCCTTCCGCATATATATATATTATGTATGTATATATATATTTATATATGTATTAAAAGTTATGTTGATGGCATAAGATACCAGCAAGCACACACATCACACGTACATAGTCCTTTCAGATATGATGTCTTCTGCAGCAGCAGGTGAAACTCCGTCAGCTTGCTTGATACATGATGCACAGTAAATTCGCAGACCTGAATGCCAAATATCAGTGATTAAACTGCACACTTTAGCTGGATGCAAGAACTATTGCATATTTTCACCAACTGCTATGAGCTTTGGGAAACATGTATCAAAAAAAAACCTATAAAATGAAATTGTCTTTCAATATGTCTATAGGATTTGGTGAGCATTATATTTTCAAAGCACTGCCTTTCCTTTTGTAATGAGTACAGATTTAGTCTACCATAGCTGTATGTGAGAGTAGATTTCCCAGTGCTTACATTATATATATGTGTATTATGCACACACGGTCATATATAGATACATACTTCATATTCAGACTTTATTTCATTAAAATAAATTAAACATACTTCCTTTTTAACTGGGCACAAAATGAGAGCTACATCTTAATACACAAATAAGAAAGAAATGGTCTTCAAGCATATTATATGCTTAATTTTTAATTAGATTTCTATAAGAAATCTATTGGACTTTGGCTATTCAGACTTAAAAGGTAGATTTTTAATTATACTTTTGAATTTGGCTTTCAAAAGTGACTTGATAAAATGCTACTTTAACGGTAGGACTAAATAGATGATATAAAGTGTGTGTCATGAGTGACCACACAAGGCAGACAGAGGGCCTTTGGTTACAAGGAGAGTTGCACCAGTGGATTATCAGTTAAAAAAATGATAGAATTGTTGATCTATACATTTTTGTCAGTGCCATCTATAAACCAAATACATCAATTTGGATGAGAGTGTGGTAAATACTACACTATATGGCTATATTTAAATATGCTCACTTTCGTGATATGTAAAATATGACTTTTTTTTCCACATGAAAGCATCAGCTCTAAAAATATTTAACTTGGAAATCACTATTACTTACTTTATCAAAAAAAATTTCCCTGATTTTTCTTCTTTTTACATTTGTGCTGATGGCAGACATGAATGATCACTGAAACATAGACATTATGTTAAGACTGTTCTCTTTAAGATTTCTTGTTGCCGCTCTATGGCCTTGGAAAGCCACAGAATAAATCAGTATTTAAAGCTTATTTGCTGGAAAGCCACTTTACTTTTTCATGACGGCTCAATCTTAACTAGTATCTCAGCAGTACATCGGTTCCTCTAAGTACACTTGTATTTACTATGGCCAAATCCTAAAGTCCTTCACCAGGCAAAGAGCCCACTCGGAAGAATGGTTGCTTTGGCTGAGCGAAGGCAGAGTAAAAGCTAACGAACCTCAAGAATTGGCCCTGTGTAAATACTCTGGGGAGTATCGTTTGCAGGAGTAGGTGCCTTGAACTTACGTTGAGTACCTCCTGCGTCACTCTCTGCGTGACACGCGGTCTCTCTCGCGGCCGGCGGGCTAATTCATGAGGTGGTGGCTCAGGTCCTACTTGCACCTTCCCCAGGGGCTGGCCTTGCTGGGACGCAAGGGTGATGTCTGAGCGGGGACCTCCGTCTGCGTCCCACTGCCTGGGGATGGGCTCGGCTGAGCAGAGCAGAGTTAACTCCAACGTGCGTACAGTTTTGTGCCAAGGAGAGACCTAACAATGTTATCATCGTAACCCATAATAGTTCCTAAAACATATATGTGCTTATTGCTTTTGTCCGTACATGCTGCATTCACTATTACGGATTACAGACGGAAGTACTGTACAGCTTGGACGGACAGACATTTACATTCAGGACTAACCAAGGGCCTTTTTTTCCCCCCCCCCCCCCCTTTTTTTTTTTTTTTTTTTTTTTTTTTTTTTTTTTTTTTTTTTTTTTTTTTTTTTTTTTTTCTAATTGAAGTGTCTTGGGTGCTGGGTAGGGAAAAGGGAAGGATCATGCATTTTGATAAATGGGNCTCCCAGCACGTCCCCGGACCTGCCGCACACAGCTCCTTACACGCCCCAGCAGGTACTCAGAAATAGGTCAGGAAACGCTCATTGACAAGAGTTATTTACAATTGAGTTTTACAGTAGAAACAGAGAACAACAGAAAAGGTTACCATCACAGTTATCACAGGACAGGTTGTGACTTGCTACGGGTGTGTAACAAATCACGGTCACAACAGGAGGCACAAACTAAAATAGTGCTTGGTTAAAGTGCTTGATTGTTACACTCTGCTATCCTACTCCAGCATCGCAACAACAACAACAAAAAGTCAACGTAAAGTGCTTTCCCCCCCGAGATTAAAAACCAAAGACAAATTATTTCCTACACAATTTGACATAACTTTATTGAAACAATACTATTTTAAAATCCTAGGCTGGTGGCTGCTAGTTCATTTAAAATGGTCAGATCTTTTTCTTTCTTCTTTTCTTTTCTTTTCTTTTCTTTTCTTTTCTTTTCTTTTCTTTTCTTTTCTTTTCTTTTCTTTTCTTTTCTTTTCTTTTCTTTTCTTTTCTTTTCTTTTCTTTTCTTTTCTTTTCTTTTCTTTTTTTTCTTTTCTTTTCAAAATGACTTCTTTTCTTTNATGACTGGATGTTATTAAAACATCAGGCCTGATTCTCCTGTCTCTCGCAGCCGCTTCTCACCGTAGCTCTGTCTGACCACCTCTGGAGAGAGAGCACAGCCAAGCCCAGGGCGGGTCGCTAATGAATCCCTCTTTTTGCATATTTATGTAACGCTTGCATATCTTTCACCGCACCGCTCTGGCGCAAAAAGCTTCAGACCGACTGGTTCCTCTCCTAACGCCAAGGGCGAGACTTTGGCTGACGCCTGGGGTTGGCCTGCGGGCAAGAAGGGGAGGCCCGGGGAGCTGTCCCGGTAGCCCCCGGCACGTGCCATGGGGGCCAGCTGCAGCGCCAGTACCATTGCCGTGCTTGGCCGTCCCCACAGGGCAGAGCAGCAAGCATCTCCCTTCCGCAGAGGGGTAGGGCGAGAGCCGAGCTCTCCTTCCAGCCCTACGCTCCCTGGCACCGGGAAGGAGGTCTGGCTACGATGCCTCTGGAGATTCCTGCTTCTGCATGGCTCCTTCACACCTTCCCAACGTGGGTCCCCTGAGGGCCATGCGCTGGCCATGGGGCAGGTATCGGTTCTTAGCAGAGGGTAAGTGCAAGTTTCACTATGTCCTAGGGGATGTTTGAAATTAGATACAAGTGGTGCAACTCACCCTGCTGATATTTCAAAAGAAAATGTCAGGTCCTACAGGATATCGTATTGTTAAACAAACAGAGAGCTTTTTAATAATTGGGTTCTCTAGACCGTTATTTGTTTTAAATGGTTTTCACTTGGATTTTCCAATAATGCAAGTGTTCCCTGTTACCTTTAGACATAATATCCATCAGAGAAAGCTGTAGATGAGGAACAGCTGCCCTGAAGCAATGAGCATTGTGTTTTTGATAGCTTTATACCAATCCCAACAATTTATTCCAGAGTTCAGATCTGGCTGCCTTGGCATCCTTTATGGAACTAATGCAAATCAGATGTCAATATTTCCAAAAGGAGCTCTAGCGTTCAAGGGGAATGGATGGATATTTGGTCACATTGGCTTCACTGGACAACATGAAAGGAGATAAATGTGTGATCATGATTTGCAATCCTTGTTTTTGACTGATGTGGGCAACGACTTTAGAGTTGTTTCAGAGAAGGACATTTTCACAAACCCACACTGGACCTCCCCCAGACTTTTAGAAACAGGTGGCTTGTTTCAGCCAAGTTCATGCCATGCAGAAGCTCTTTTGGTTTTTTTTTTTTGTGTTGACTGAAAAGATATTTCTTTCAACTTTCAGCAAGTTCTGTTGGAGCCCATCTCAGATGCTTTGATCATGTGTGTTAGCATGTCCTCCGCTGCCTGGTAATACATGGACTTCTGGGGAAATGTGGTTTTCTAGTCTGAGAGTCTCCTGATTGCCCTGGGTTCTTCCAGTGATACCTTCCATAGAGTAAATGCAGTTTTGCCCTATCAGCTTAGGGGAGGTGGGTAAAGCAGCAGCTTCTAGATGGTTCTTCTCTGTTCTATAAACATTGTCCTTTTGCTTTAGATAGCCACTGTTTGTAACGTACTTGGGACTCACATTTCCAGGCGGACTTGAATCATAAAGCAGCTGACCTTCATCATCAGTGTCAGCATCTATGTATTTGTGTATACCAGCATCATGGAAGTTGAAAGCTATGGCTGTCTGCGTCTCTGGTGACTTTGGGGGGGTTCTCGCACTCGCGGTTGTGTAGACAGAGGTTTCTGGGCTCATGAGAGACCTGTCAGAGAGTAAGGAAGTATCTGTGGCAGCAGCAGCTCCCCGGCTCTTGAGAGGGTCTGGATATATTCTCAGTACATTTGATGCTGGTACTAATGTGCTGGTGTCCTCTTCCATGAAGTTGACTTTCAGAGATCTTAGTTTTAAAGGGTTACTGGCCTTTATGGAGCTTTTGGGACTTTCTATGAAAAAAGCAGAACGATGACTGCCTTCAGAGCTTGGGTTTGTTTCCACAAACCTGGCACTGCTCCCCTCTGGCCTGCTCTGCTCCTGAATCACGTTGATGCCACCTTTGCAGGGAAGTGTAGCAAGTGGGCTGTGGGAAAACCTGCCAGAGTCAGGGAACTCCGCCGCACAACTTATAAAGCTGTCAATGCTGGACATGCTCCTCATGTCAATAATCCCATCAGTACGAGTCGTCAGCAAGGGCACCATAGGGCCAGGGAGGGTTTCCATTTCTAGCTCTTCTTTTTGCTTTCCAGGTTGACTGGATTCTTTAGTATTAAGGTTTGGCTGGGATTGAGTCTTTGCCATTTTGTTATACATGTCCTCTAGCTGTTGGACATTCAGGTGCTGGGGACTTGAAGATGACCTGGCTTTTTCTGGAGATCCTTGTTCCTTTGTTTCAAAAGATTTACTAGAGCTAGTTTCAGAGAGTGTTCTCTTGGTCCATTTCCATTTGCTGGGAGACAAATGATTGTCCTGAACTTTATCTTTTTTGGCTATACTTTCTCCATTCTTTTCAACCACAATGTCCATGAGTTCTATACTGCGAGCAAATGCATCCTTCATGTTCATGGAGACAATACTGCCATTCCTTTTTGCTCTTTCAAGAGCTTCCCTGCGCTTAATGGCTTTCTCCTGCCTCTTCTGCTCTTTGTAGAACTCAGAGAAGTTATTGACAATAATTGGGATGGGAAGAGCAATCACCAGCACTCCAGCAATGCAGCAGAGTCCCCCTACTATTTTACCTAAAAGTGTTTTGGGGTAGATGTCTCCATAACCTACGGTTGTCATGGTGATTGTTGCCCACCAGAAAGAAGCTGGGATGCTCTTGAATTTTGTGTCATCCTCATCCTTTTCTGCAAAAAACACCAAACTGGAAAAGATCATAATGCCCATGGCCAAAAACAAGATGAGTAATCCAAGCTCATTGTAACTCCTCCTCAGTGTAAATCCCAAGGACTGTAAACCTGTTGAGTGCCGGGCAAGCTTTAGAATACGGAGTATCCTCATAATCCGAAATATTTGGACCACTCGTCTTACATTTTGGAACTGAAGTACACTTTTATTGGATTCTGTGAGAAAGATGGTGACATAATACGGTAAGATAGCTAGCAAATCAATAGCATTCAGCGGGCCTTTGAAAAACTTCCATTTCTTAGGCGAGGATAGGAACCGCAAGAGATATTCCATTGTAAACCATGCAATGCACACCGCTTCCACGTGGGCAAGTTGGGGATTATCTGTGGTCTGCCCAAATTCATCCACACCTTGTAGCTCAGGAAGTGTGTTAAGGGACAAGGCAATTGTAGATAGTACAATAAACATGATGGAAATGATTGCCAAAATCTGGAAAGGAAAGAGAAAACAGTGAGTTCATCTCGGAATATATTACACTATCATTGCCATTAATGCATGGCTGTATTTCCGTTTACACATTTGAAGACTAATTCTTCTCTTAGTACACAGAAGTCAGGTACAAAAAAAAAAAAATTTGGAGGCTACTTTAATTATTTCAGGTGCATAAAGGAGATAAAGCATCTACTTCAACTCCCGTGTCTTCCTGTATGTGTAGTTGAGGAACTGGTACCAAGCAGCTAGAATGGGCTGGGAAGCAGTTCACA
Organism: Thinocorus orbignyianus; assembly: GCA_013400375.1. Lineage (NCBI taxonomy): Eukaryota > Metazoa > Chordata > Aves > Ciconiiformes > Thinocoridae > Thinocorus > Thinocorus orbignyianus. The sequence goes on from VXBW01006837.1 coordinate 62,227, forward strand.
GCAGGAGCTTTTGATTAACTACTAATTAGGTGCCCAACAAAGCCCATCTGGACAACAGGCTCTGAAATCTAAGAAAGAATGCGATGTGAATACAAGATTCAATCAGAGTGATGTCTTCCATTTAATACACAGCTACATCTGTAATCTTAGGTGCCTGTGTTTAGTTACAGAGATGTGTGTACAATTCTACTACATGTAAGTATACAAGTAATACATTGTTTTTTGATGACTCATCTCTAATTTGAAACATGATGAAATACTTCATACTTCAATACTTGAAAACTTTGCCAAGCTTTCTAAAACATTTTGAGCTCTGAGCCAACCGACTGGCCACCCTAGCTCCTCATTACAACCTGAGCAAACTCATCCAGTCAAACCAAACTGCACAACACTGAGACAGCTAAGACAGGGGTGGTCCAACCACCAGAGAGGTCCATCATCAGAAACTGGCTCTTAGGCTACAGAGTCCAATTAGAAGAGAAGGGTCTGCAGTGAGCAGTCTCTCTAAAAACCTATATAAATCTGATCAAATCCTGGGACACCAACTCTATGCAGAACCAGAAAGCATGAAGTCCTAGATTAGTGTATTTGCAGCTTTCAGAAGGTGTACACAGACTGTCCTTCCATACCTGTTTTATATAGACATTAATGTTATATATTCCTGTTTTCTTCTAAAGTAATTTTAGGGAGGTTTTAGATCTGAGAGATAGCGTAAGGAGTGCTTTTTTCCTACTAGTGAATTCTTTCTCTAGTTTGTTAATTGGGTGGGATTATACCTAGTTTCTTTGGTTACTGCCAAAATACAAAAATGATTTCAAAACACATGTATATATGACTAATATTTTATGTATTAATTTCATTTTAAGCTGTTCCCTTATGCTCATTGTAGTCCTGCTTGATAGAAAAGCAGCATAAAATCAATTGCAATGTATGTGCATGATGACTAGATGCACAATATTAAGCCATGAATTTTAAACTGTATGACAAGAGTTCTGCATCATGGATTGCAAATCAGACACTCCTTCCTTGCCCCTATAATTGGATTTTAGGTTTCCTCACAGTGACCTTTCTAAGCCAGCCTCAAGATACTAGAATATCCACAGTTGCCACCTGGGGCACTGGAAAGAATTTCTTGCAGGATTTCTTTACAGCCAAACCTAGCACAGACAAAACAACAGTCAGGAAATAACAAACTTCTCAACATTTATCCCCAACTGGACAGTTACTACAGTAGAAAAACCTTCCTACAATAGGAGAAACAAGCATATCCAATATGATTCAGAAACACTATGCTCTTCTCAAAAAGAGCTTCACCTCTTTTCCAAAGCTGAAAGGCAGAAATGGTCTACAAAGGCTGGAAGCTACACTGGAATTAAATTCATATAGCAACCTTAAGCTATGGCTTCAGAAGAAAAGCCCATATACCTTCAAAAAATCCTAATTTAAGGCAAGAATTTAAATTTAGAAATTTTGATTTCAACAAGTGTTTTAAAATCCACTTCCTGTTACGAAGATTCCTTCCAAATCAATGTAATAAAATCATTTACCCTTTAACTCACTAAAATGTACTATATAACTTTGATTTGTACATGACACTGCAGACCTACTAATTTAATCTGAAGAATGAGATTTGACTAGAAACAAAAATTAGCTCCATTAGGCACTCTGGTTTCATTGTCTAAATTGGATTAAGTGGAAGAAGTGAATGGTGTAAATAGTCTCCTGTGCAATGCTCTAATACCGGGAATTTTAGAGGAGCCTCACTTTCAGTTACTATATTGTTGCCAGAAAAAATGCTGGAAAGATTCCTTTTCCTTTTAAAGCAGGTTGCCTGAAAGGATGCTTGATGTTGGCTGTGCTGTGCACCTTCATGGTGCCAGGGAAACTTCACCTCCTCCTCCTTACCTTCCTCATATTTGAATGAAACTTCCCATGTTCCAGCTTGTGCCTGTTGCCCCCCGTCCTGTCACTGGGAACTTCGGAAAAGAGTCTGGCTCCACCCTCCTTCAACCCACCCTTCAGATACTTAGAAGCATTAATAAGGTCTCCCCTCAGCCTTCTCTTCTCTAGGCTGAAGAGTCCCAGCTCTCTCAGCCTTTCCTCATAAGGGAGGTGTTCCAGTCCCACAATCATCTTTGATGCCCGATGCTGGACTTTCTCCAGTACTTCCCTATCTCTCTTGGACTGGGAAGCCCAGAACTGGATGCGGTATTCCAGTTGTGGCCTCAGCAGTGCAGAGTAGAGGAGGAGAATGACCTCCCATAAAGTTTCTGCTGAGCTACAAACAACCCCACAACAACCTGTGTAACGGGGAATTTGCCTTGTTGAGACACTTTTTGGATCAATGAAATTAAGAAACTGTGGAAAGGGCTTGAGGCGTGCAAAAAAGTAGGAAGAACCCTGGGATGAAGAGAAGTAGAGAGGGATGCAGGGAAAAGTACTTGAACTGATGGCTTCAGACTCAAGAGAGTAAAATATAAGTCAGGTGGTGAAGAGGGGAGAAATTTAGATGTTAACTTCTGCGTGGTTGGTTGTTTCAAAAGCCCACCTCCTGGAGACCAGGTAATACCACCAAGAAGCAGGGAGATGGATCTCTGTTCCTAGAAGTCTCTTTTAGTGTTTTTGTTGTTGTTTCTTTGGTTACAACCCAACATTTCTGGAGGTGTTTGGGATGCTTTCAATCACAAATTTCACATTTCTTTGCTTGGTTTTATCTCTGCCCACTATACACAGAAAGGCTTATTGGTAGACTTAGATGTACCTGCTGTGTTTTATCTCCTTCGTTTTCAGTGTAAATATTAACACTCCATCTTTATTCAGTGGGTGGCATCCAGCAGCAGTAATTGGTGTCAAACCTTCTGTTTCCTTTGATATACCTTCCTGCTTTGAAGATCAAGGCAATGCCCGATGAACATAAATTTGAAAACTAGGAGATCTGAGGGTAAAACTTGTTTTTGGTTTAGCAGATTTAGCCATTGAGCTAATCAATAAACAGTGAGAGACATTTATCATTTCTCTACAAGTTGCAGCAAGATGTCACCTGTGCTCCTAAGATACAGATTTTCCCCCTTATTGATTTACTGCAATCATACACCTTTGGGAATCTTGTCAGGTTAAGAAAAACTTCTAGATGTGAGTTGACTGTCCTTAAGTATTCAAAACACTTTCCAGTAGGAAAATACAAAAAACCGGGAGAAAAAAATCTCTCCAGCTAGGTTTAGGTAATTTGTCTCCTTCTCTAAAGCATTCCTTGTCCTGGTAGCATCCAAAAAACTCCCAAAGAGCAGTTGTGCACAGAAAGCATGGTTCAGCAGCTGCTGTCAGGCATTATCACTGCATTCAGTGGCACAGGACTTTATCCAAATGTATTGACAATCTGGGATTTCAGACTACAGAAATCACCGTCCGTCTGTCTACTAAGGTTTCCCATCTTGGCCATACTGAATCTCTAGCTTGACAGCTTTTGTATTTTCCACTGTCAGTAATGAGACAGAAAGCTGAAGGAAAGACATTTTTACCACCAAGAATGCCTCTAGAGATGCTCTGTGTGGCAGGCCACCTTTTCATTCCGTTTCTGGCCTTTCCTCCTTCCTCTACTTTTCCAGGTTGCCTTCTGCTTAACAAGAAAAGCCAATGAGACAAATCTGGACTCGAGCTGGAACTATCCCTCTGAAGTGAGTGAGGTTCCAGCTGCTTAGTAGGCAAGTGCTCACTGGATAAAAGTGCCCACTGCCCCTGCTCAAGAGCACTGATCCAAAGCGTCGTTGCTGAGACAGCAGCTAAGTGCTGCTTGAGAGGCGTGGGGAGAGTGCCTCCTGCTGTGGCACCAGTTTCATAACTCAGTAAAACACATGCAACATGGCCTTGGGCTGGCAAAAAGTTTTGGGCTGGCAGACAAAGAGCTGAAGTTGAGAAGACTCAAGCACAGAAAGAGACCTAGAGAACAGGCTTGCAGGAGGAACTGGAATGGAACAGTTAAGCATTGAGGGCCTGTTAGATTTCTTGCGCACTGCTGAAATGTGCATATTGCTAGATGTGGAGACAGCCGCACCCACTCCTAGGTCTTGCTACTGGCTTATCTGGCATATATCTGGTGCCACATCCATGAGAGCTGTTCTCCATTGTCCTCATTTGAGGTCCATCAAAGATAGTGACAGGAGTCTTAACAGGCCAGGTTTTGCTGGTCACGTATATGCAATTGAGCATCACAGACACTCCTTAAACCACCCATAAAGCTGAAAGCGTTTAAGAATAGTTTCTCCATGTGCAACTTTCAGATCATTGCATGAGAGAAGCTGTGTAGTTCTCTTTCTCTTTGTTACTGTATTTACTCTTACATTTCACCTGCAGGAACAGACCATAAATTGTGAAATTCCCCATCAGGTACTTTTCTAGATGTCTTGCAATGGGTATTGGACGAGCTCCTAATGACAGCACTGGCTCGTGTTGCAAGTCTCAGTCTGTGTCAGCAGGATTCCAGAAAAAACTTCTCCACTAAATTGACTGTTTCAGATAGATTTTTATTGAGTGAATCTCTGGACTGCTGCTATGGTTCCTTTGCGAAAGCTAAATAACCCAAGGACAGCAGGGCAAGATTTTGAATTAATTTAAAGAAGTTGCCTTGAAGTGATTAGCATGATTGTACATATATGCTGCTTACTACACATGCAAATGAAACAAGCAAGCTGATTATGCGAGTAAGTGTAGCCGGTTTGTGTTTGTCCTGAGGCAGGATGGATGTGCCATGCTTGCAAGCCATTAATCCTCCAAAATCATCTGCCCAAACTAGGCTGTCAATGACCACCACAGACCCTTTAGGAGATATCCACCTGTGCTGGGCCCAATCCTGCTTGGTGAGTAAGAGTGGGTCCAGGGATTTTTTCTTTGCATTGACAAGGTCTGTGCTCATCTCTGGAGGGAAGAGGGCTACCGCAAAGAAGCCTGTCTGTTCAGAAATTTTGCCCCCCTCTCTCTCTCTCTTTCTTGAGCTTATGGTAGCAGAAGTTTGCGGGCAGCAAAGTAGTATGTACCACCCCCCAGGCAGCACAGAGCCAGGTAAGTTTTAGGCAGCACGGACTGACGCAACATTTAGGTGGGTGATATTTATTGCTTGCTTATCTGCTCTTTGCACTCCTAAAGACCCTAACTAAGGTGAAGGCATAAGACTGGAGACTTCCAAGGCCATTAAAATTAACAAGAATTGGCTGTCCAAATCCCATAGATGGCTCTAAAATCTCAGTGTAAGCATCTGAGCTCTATCTGCTCATGGCAACATGCCCTATACTTTTTCTGTCTTCATACTCAGTAATGAAGCTGATATAGCAAGGAGAAGGGGTGGTGTGTGGGAGAGAGTAGGAGGGTGTTTGAATATAGAGTCAATATTCTTGGAAATACGATGAGGAAATTGTTATGTAATCAAGAAGTTCAATAATGGTTTTGTCTAATGCGCTTTTTTAGCTCCATCAAGGCCTGCAGAATAAATTTGGCATCAGGATCAGGCTTCATTCATATGCTCCATTTTACTAAGGGATTTTTCCTGCAGCCCCTTGCTTCCCCGATATACTTTGAGTCAGACTGGCCAGCGCCATCCTGCCATGTCTATGCCAGTCTCTGTCTCCCCAGGCTCTGAGAAACCAGAGAGCACACTGTATTTTGAGTGATATCCCCCGTGCTACACAGTGCAGAAGCAGATGGAGAGTTCATTAATCTCCTCCCCACTTCATTCTGCACAGGAATAACATCTTCTGCTTATGGCAGCTATACATGTCTATGGTATTTATTGTCAAGGACTTGTTTTAGGAAACATCTCTTCACTAGAATAGATGCCTATTTATTTAATAACTGAAAGGGTTTGCAGAAGATGGTCACTTCTGATGTGATGAATCTGACCATTTGGCTTGGAGGACGCTCTTTTCTAGAAAACACTGAGGCCATAACAAAAGGTAATCCCTGCTTCTTGGATCAGGACAAGAAGTTGAGGCCAGACTTGGGGATAGAGATGTAAGGGTGGTACAGAGAGCCTTTGGTCTACTTTTCTATGTGGAAGGATGTTAAGATGCAATGTAAGACTTTGAATCTCCAAAACGCTTGGTCCTGCTGATTCCTATGGAGTGTAAACCCATGCTTAGGAGTTTTTCCTGGTCTGGCACTTTACACGCCACTTCTGCATCTGCCCCAAGGGGGTCCTTCTGACTCATTGGCACCAGGAGATTTGTGCTCTGGAGGGGTAGGACCCTGTACACAGCAGTTCACTCATGCCCGTGACGTGCCCCTAGTGACTGTGTCCATTGTCTGTGATATTGTAAACTCCTGTACTCTTGTGTAAGCACTATTGCATAGTATAAAATTCATAAAACCAGGACAAAAACACTTATATTTTTCTTTGGAAATACGTGAAATCTTAATTTTGACATTGCCTGGAAAAACCCTGATTGAATAATGGTTAATTATCTGATTTTAGTAGTAGCTGAAATAATTTTATCTGTGGAGAAAGTCTATTAGATTTAAAAGGGGATACAATACTTCTGATGATTATATGTCAATGCTTCATTCGCCTACAGGCACCCAGAGAGCTGCAGCTACAACTGCTGCTGACTAAGCTACAGTTGGCAGAAAAGTAGCCTTCAGGCATTGCTGCCTGTAAATTCCTTAATGCTGTTAAGAATGTGTTTAGTTGTCAGAGAGCTATCAAGGCCCATTAAATGATAAATGGTATCAGTCTTCCTTTGGAGCAAAACCCAGATGAAAATGGTGCGCCAGAGAAGAAAATGACAAATGAAAGAAAACACTGAAAAGACAAACTTCAAACTTGTCTAAACTGCCTTTAGACATCAGTGCAGTGATAGTGCTCAAGAGAGGATGAAAGGGGAGCATCTGTCCTGTTTCTGCTGCTGCTAAGCATGGGGAAAAATCAAAAAAGAAAACAAACACGTGGCAGATGGAAGCCGAAGTTTCCCATATTTCTCCTGGCCTTGCTTTCCGCCTGGGAAGACTGCAATCCCAGCCAGCAGCACCACTGCAAGATATCCAGCCCTGACAGCATCAGACAGAGCCACACTGTTTGCGTGCTCTCCTTCTACATCCATGCAGACACACTGCTGCCGTCCTCAAGCCATGGAAGCATGCTCTGCTCAGGTCTCGCACATCAGAATGTCACTGTGCTCCCACTGAGGGCTTCAGCCATGCCAGTGCCTGATCTCCCCAGCTCAACCTGGGGTCTCCTGCCATTGCAAGTGCTCCTATCATCACCCTCCTTGGCCTTCCTGCCTGACCCACTATGTCTTCATCTTGCTCCTATGTTCCGACTCTTTGTGCTGTGCAAAATACTGCTCTTGGACTATGGAAGTTGGCATGGCTGTGTGGCATTGCACAGCCTGGTCTTTCCCTAGAACACAACTAAAGAAACAGATCCTAATGGTGAAACCCTCGCCCACAACCCACTGATCATCCCACCTGCTCTTCAACCCTCTGCACCACATCAACTCTTTAGTTTTTATTGGGGTCAGGGTCCAGACTCCCTACCCTTACAAAACCTCCCCTTTTAGAAACGTCTCCCATTCCTGCTATCTGCATTGTGTTCAAGTAGACAATGGCTTGGACTCAGAAAAATAAAAAATAATAATAAAAAAATGCCTTAACCCTCAGCATTGGTGAAAGCCTGGGAGCTGGTTTTCAAGAGGTTTTTGTGATTTTACTCTGCACCAGGGAGAGAAAATGCTCATGATCAACTCCCACTGTCCTAAGCAATCTGCTTAGCCACAGACACTATTTACAGGGGATGCTGAGCTTAAAGTGTTGGTTTTCGCTGAGGTAGTCGTGGGAGGTTTTTTAAATGGTTAAATTCAATCAGGAATGTGCCAAGATAGCATGAAATCAACTAAATGTAATTAAGCAAAAACTATTAACTTGATTGCTAAACCAGTCTTCCTCTCATGAATATGCATGAGAATAATTGATATTAATTCTTTTCAAATCTGAGGCACATTATTATAGTGTGGAATTTTTTTGAAGACTAAACCAGTTCTACTGCCTCTTTCTCATCAAAAAGTATAATTAGTTTTGCTACAGGGAGATTTACCCAGTCATTGATAGCATACTGGGCTGCCACATAGCGAGGAAATTAGAACAGAGCTCAAGTGATGTTTTATCAGCAAAAACGGTGACCTGTTTAACGTTTTTTCCAGAAATGTGTTAGAAGTGGCAAATCTGGTTACCAGCATCAGCCATGCTAATGACATTACAAAGGGACAGGAAAGCCTGCAGGAGCAGTAAATCCCTATAGGTAGAGAGCCAGTAGAAATATCCTCTGTTCCATGTATTTGATTCTAGCATGGGCCTGTTACCTGACTGTCTGAGCATTTCAAGAGGCTGTTCCTAAGGACTGACTTTAGGTTATTGCGACTGCTGCACCTGGGCTCCTTCTGCAGGTCATGGGAGGATTCTCCAGTGGTTTTCAGAGTTTTTTCTTTCATTCATGCTTGGAGAAAGGGCTCAAAATTTATGCTGAGGAACTTTTAGGCCTCACAAGCTGGGGGACATGAGTCCTCCTGTGCCCTGGGTGCAGCCTTTGACTGGGTTGTACAGCCCCAGAGTATAGCCATACATTTACAGCTTGATGTAAGAGGAGCTTCCGTGGCATGTTTTGCACTGATAAGAAAGCCTTGTGCTTGCACAAGGGATTACAGCTGTTAATTGTTTATATCTTGCAGGTAGACTGTAAAGACATTGGATATTAGCACCCCTCTTTTTGCAAAAGAAACATAGAAACCTGCAGGTGGTGGGAAACATCTCTGCATGGCCCCTGCAAGCTCTCAGCACCTTCCTAGTTCTTAATTCTTCTGCTAAAACCTCTTCTTTTCCTGATCATCTTCTCTGCTCTCTATCATGCTGGCACTTATCTTTATGTTTGGTAGCAGACCTTGTATCCAGCAGAAGGGCTTTGATGCAGGGACATGTCCACACACAGGTCCACCCCTCCCAAGACTGGGTCCCCAGGGGATTTCTCTAACTACAGTAGAGCACAGAGCCCTGAATGAAGGGTTTGGTACAAAGTGAATGGAGTGTTTTAATCTCAAGCACAGATGGTTTCTTCCCTTTGTAAGCCCTAAGCACTGGATTAGATAGCACATATTTAATAAATAGCAACAACTGTACACAAACTCTGTACAAAAGCAGCTAAAAGTTAATTCTTGGCAATTAAGCATTCATTTTAGCATGAAGCCTTAGCAAGTGGTAAGCAGAAACAGTAGATAGGGATTCTGTTAGAACACAAAAGAAAAGGCAGCTATACACCAGCATTTCAACAAGAGATGTGCTCCTCCTCAGCACAGACCTTGGAGATCACCCCGCTACTGTCACCTTCCCAGGGTGGTCACAAGCTGCAGAGACTCCTTTAGGCTACCATGGGACCCGAGAAGTACATTTACAACAAGAATTTACTTTTTCATTACCCTGCCTTTTGCTGTGCTCAGGGGACTGCAGAAAACCAGAGCTGAACAGAAAGAAGAAACAAGAAAAAAACAAAACAAAACAAAAACAAAACCCACTTTGTCCATTTGGATAGGGAGCAGGGCTAATTTTCATACTGATTTTGGGGTTTTTTGGTTGCTTGGTTGTTTAGTGCCCATTTCGCTGATTTTTTTGCCCTTTCCCCTAATAAAAGTCACCCTAAAAGTGCAAGCATGCTGCCTTGTAGTGAATACTTATTGAAGAGAGGGAAGGAGGCAAGGTTTCCTGCCTTTCCAGCTGAACAGTGCCAGGTGGTGTTTAATTTAATTGTGCCATGTACAGAATAGCGAAGACCAGCACTGAAGATCAAGGGAAATGATATACTTCACTGGGTTTCAGCACATTTTTCAGTTGCTTTTTTTTGTTTGGGAGTTTCTATGTTAATATAGGATGATATCACACTATATACTATGTACTATATACTATATACTGGCTGACAGAAATTAATCTAGTCACGAATGTACTTCTTTGAAAGGCTGAGCCTTCCTGAGCTCTTAATTTGAGCTGATTTGACTGTCTCATTATCATAGCAGCAGATTTGGAATAGCAAAGTTGAACCTTACTTGAACTTGTTGGCTACATTAGCACTGTTTTTCTTTCTCTTCCCCACCTCCATCCATCAATAATAATACCCAGTATCACTTTTTTTTTTTACCCTACTGAGGCCTCCTAGTAACTGTTTGCTAAACAAGCACACACTAACATGGTGTGTTGGGGGAGAAGCATATTAAAGAGCCTGAGTTTAGTTTGCCAAAGATAGAACTTGTCATTCCAGGGAAACGCGCGGTTTGATGTCCTGGGAAACTCGGGATTTTCTGTCAAGCGTTCCGTTATCTTGCACATTGAACAGACTGTGAGCATGACGGCTTTGGGGTTTGCAAAACACATACCGCGCGTGGACTGGGGCCAGGTCACTTCTTTTTTGTATTTCTGTTCTGAAATTTCATTGCAGTTCAGTTGAACAGTCCTTGTCTGGGCCCACTGTTTTCCTCTTGGAGCGTGGCGCTGCTTGACTCATCCTGCTGTGGCTCCCGTGTCACCGCAGGGAAGCAGCTCCAGCATTGTTTGGACATTTCGATTAAGGCTCTGCTTGGCCAGCTGAAAATAACCTGTCCCTCTAAACACACACGGGCTGACACGTCAAACTCCTGAGTGCCATGGCCCCTGCAGCAGAGCCACCTGTCCCTTCTCTCTGCAAGAACTTTCTTCGCAAAGAGAGAGTAGGTCTGCAAGAGACCATGCCCCAGGGAGAGACCGTGCAACCCAGTGCAAGGTCAGAGGAAAGCCACCCTGTGGGTTCCTTTAGATGCTGGATAAAGCTCTATCTCTGATCAGCTTGCATTATCCCTAATGAGCTCTGGCAGATGCTTCAGCTCTCTGCTCTTCCATCAAGACAAACTGGTGAGACCTACTTTCCCGAGGGCAGTGTTTAACCCTTTCCACATACTCTTGCTTGCCCATGGGGAAGCTCAGAGAGTAACTGAACACAAATAGCTCATGCAACTGCAAAATGCTGAGCTGGGGATTTACCCCATCCACATTATCCCTCGTAGAAGAGGTGATTCCAGGGTCTGCTGATGCTCCTGATGTCTGCAGAAAAGGGGAACCTATTCCTGTGCTGCCATTTGGCCTCGTCGTGAATGCAGCACAAAATGCCAAAAATCTCTCCACAGAACAAGTTTTACAAAAGATTGCAGCTCCTCTGTAAGTATTAAAATATCTTTGTGTTTTGCTTTTTTGTTTGTTTGTTTTTTTTTTTGTTGTTTTTTTTTTTTTTTTTTTGTTTTTTTTTTTTTAATTCGTGCGATATTTAGCATTTCTCATTGACAGGACTCTTGACAATTGTCTGCTACCTGATGTGGGCTGCTGGACCTGCTCCGGTGCTCAGCGCATTTGGAAACAAGACACAGAAGACGCCCAGCACAGGGAGAAACCCACTGCTGAGTGGAAAAAACAAATCTAGTCTAAACTGGGAATCATTTAAAGAAGGCAAAATACTGAGGTGAAGAAAACAATCTTGAGCATGTCAGGGAAATAAGTTCATAGGAATTATCAAGGGATCTAGGAATAACCTTTCAGTGGTTGAAATCTAGACAGATGTGAACAAGAGTCCTCAGCTCACTGTGTACTATGTGGAGTGAGCTGGCATTTCCCAAGGCAGTTCCACACATCCAGGCTCATCAGAGGAGCTCGTATTGGCTTACTGTTTTCCTTTCTTTCTTAGAGAGGAAAAAACATCCTGAGAAATACTGGAGTTGTGTCTCCCAATTAACCTGCTGCAGGTAGGGTCAGACTGTTCTTCCCTGCATCCCCTTCAGAGGGCAAAAAGCGTGTCTGTTCCCATGGCCACGCTCCCCTGGGAAAGAGAGAGGAAGGAAAAAAGGTGCAGCTCTATTTATGAGATAGTCCTACTTTATGGCACTGCCCTTCCTGCAGCCTGCTTGAAAGGTCTATCCTTCTTTTGCCTCTCTCTCTCATTTCTCTGTCAATTGATTGCTCTCTGCCAGAGGGTATTATTCCCTTCAAAAGCTTCATTTTCTGGTTCCTGAACTGCTGCTCATCTTCTCCTGGCTCATTGCTGCTTCTGGAGGTCAGATACAAGTCCCAGAATCATTAGGCTGGTTTGGCTTTGTCCTTGAGAGCTTCCTTTGCTCATCCTGTCACATGAAAAGCCCCTTTGATCATTTCAGACCCATACTTTAAAAGAATAATAAATAAAAAAATCCAAGGGCAAGAGATGACAATTATTTCAGTGGTCGTTAGAAATAAGCTTGAACTGAAACATCCCCATTCAGGTTTAAATGATCCCATGCCCAGGACTGTTCCTGCTTGCTGCAAAGCTGAGGGCTGTGGCAGCACCCCGGCACCCCTGCACACCCCAAAAACTTGCTTCAGTTCTGTAAACCAGCAGCAATTTTACTCTGGTCCCAGCTTTTGCTGTGGATGAATTAATGGGTTGCAAGATGCAGTTGTATGATTTGCATGAAAACTACAGCCTGTTCCTGAAGGTTTCCACCCAGATTGGAAATTTCCAAACTGTAACTTTCAGCAAGTGGCCCCTGAAAGCACAAGGAAAAAAAATGAACTGGTGGATCCTGAGCCTCAACACTATGTTGTTCAACTTCACCTTGCCCAGCTGAATAACCATGGGGAAGAAGTTGCAGTAGTAAAAATGCCTTACAGAAAACAATTATTTTATTGATTTAACACTTTATATATTGCTCCCTGCAATATTCCATAGAATCTGTGTTTCCTCTGCAGTTTTGCTATCAAGTTCTCATGAGATTCAAATACTTGACGTGAGATTTCTACTATCTTCTGGGCAGAAGCATTTTAATCAGATTATTGAATAGTTGGTGAACTCGTTTAGGAAATGGTTGCTCAGAGCATAAGATCAGCAGGGCAAGGAGATCGGGAGAGACTTTCCCTGGGCAGGCAGGGAGTCGGACACAGCCTCTCCTTATTTCTGGGGTGAATAAGCCAGACATGGAGCTGGTACTGCTGTGGCTAAGCTTGACTGAAGATGTGTGGCTTGGGTCTGTTAGTGGGTTAACTCATTTCCTCTAAGGCTTTGTACCTTTGCAGAAGGAATAAATAATGCTCTGTGCTGGATGGTCTCATCTTGTGCCACTGCGAGTGTGCCAGCCCAGGCTCCCAGCCAGGAGCTGTTAACAGGAGCCCCAGACAAGCCAGGCTTGTGCTGGCCATATTTGTGGCCCCATAGAAGATATCCCTGAGATACACACCCTGTGGACATCAGCCACTCCAGTTTAGGGCCACGGGTTACAGGTGCCAACGCAGGAAAAACACTGAGCAGGAACTAGAACAAGGAGAGAGGTTGTTCACATACAGGACACAGGACACAGCCAGGGACAGGCGGAGTGAGATGGAGTTTAGAGGAAGGGCCGACTTGTTCAGAATCATTCTCGTGTACGAACTTCTTATTTTGAAACTCTTCACTTACTGAACAAGCAATTTATGGTAAAAAAAAAAAAAGAGTTCAGGGTAAAAGAGTTCAAAAGGAAAAAGTCTTGATAAAAGTAATTAAAACTTAAAATGAGAATGTAATGGAAACACGAACATAATGAAAAACTAGCTTTGGTTCACATCGTGGTTTGACTCCTCATTCATCATCTATTTATGTCCATTATTGAGACGTTCCTGAAGGAGATACAGTTGCCAGATCCAGCTCCTGACCCAGCTGAGGTCAGCAGCAGAAATCCCTGTCTTTAGTGGGGCACTGTTTCACCAAGGGTCTTTCCTTCCATGCTATTTGCCAAAATACAATCCAGGGTGGAGGGATGAAGTCTTTTGCTGACCAAAAAGGACGCAAACTCCGTGTCCTGCACTTGCCAGCCCAGATTAGTCCCATTGCCCTGTTCTTGCCACCAGCTCTGCAAAGGGAGGCTTGAATTCTTCCCATTTAAATTCTGGCTTTGGGCAAGTTGGATGCCAAATCAGACAAAACTGGGGCAATCTGGCTGAAACCCTGCTCTTGGAAATGTGAAGAGTTACTCAAGGAGTATTAAAGTTCCATGGAAGAGATGACGCCGTTGGAAACCAAATAAAAATTCAAGAACGCTTTGTCAGCAGGGCAGGAGGGGAAGGGGTGGTTCGTATTTAAGATGCCTTTATCAAATCCATCCCCTTCTACGCCTCTAGATTTTGCTCCAAAATTCAGTTAAACCACTAAGCTAACAGAGACCTCAGTCACCAAAGGGAGAGATAATGAAAATACAAAGAAGAAGGTTAGCTGGCAAAGCCATCCTCCTGGATTATTTCAGTGCTCCATAGGGGACTGAAATGCTGACAGTTTACCTTTCAAACCTGTCAAACAAAACAACTCTTGAAAATTGCTAAAATATTATTAACACAAAGAGCAACATAGCAGCAGGGTCGTTTTGTCAAAGTGACAGCAAAGGGGGCACAGGTCTCCCCATGCTGCCAGCAGTAGTGTCTGATGGCCAGGCTCGGAGGGTTTTGCTCCGTTGCACATCAGGGTGCAGGATGCAGGACCCTCTCTCTGCATCATCACGTTCCCGTGAGTGAGAGATCATCAACCTTGCTCATGCTCTGAGCACGCTACTGTTGCAGCCTGAGCAAAACTCTCTTAAACAGAGGATTCTTCAAAGATTGTAGTATGTGGTGTAATAGACCTCCACCTCTCAGTTTCATCTTTTGTAAAACCTCTCTCTGCACCAAAAAATAATTTCCTGAGGTAAGTGAGCTTGAAACTAGTGTGAGACCGTGTTAAGTCCCTGTGAAAGGCAGCCTGGAAAGAAGGGTCTGAAGTGACTTTTGCAGGGTTCACCCATCTCTTCCAAGACTTCTCTTTCCAGATTTGGATGCTCAGAGAAATCCAGGCTGGACCTTGTACCCTCCAAAGTTGCTGTTTGCAGAAAACAGTTGCAGACAATCTCCCTCTATTTGAAGACGGTGGAAAGCACAGAAGAGATGGGAAATTTGGAGGGAACTATACAGTTACTCAAAGAAAAATAGCAAGAATTATTTTTAAGAAAAATATCAAGTATTATTTTTAAAGAAAATTATATTGAAGACAAAAATGACAATCATCAACTCTCTGCATTTGCAGCACGGTGTCTGCTGCTTTGAAATCAGGCTCTAGCTGATGTTATTTTGGGGAATTTAAGCCAGACTCTTGCTGTCACCATATCAAAGTTCTTAGCTTTGTTGCTTCTCTGTTTTATTCTGAAGAAAATAAGTCTATTAGTGTTCTTTTTTTGGCAGAGGAGGGGCTGTGTGAGCACCGAGTGGACCGACTCCGCGTGGCACAGTGGCTCAATGCGTGAGTCCCTCCTGCTACAGTCAGGTGCAATGTCACAGGGATTTCCCTCCCACAGCACAGGGGTTTTATGTGCTCTCAGGTTGTATCCCCGCATTAAGCACCTGAACCACGCTCCAGTCCTGAGGACAAATCCTGCCAAATGGGTTGTGCAGCCTGGGTGTGATGCTGGGGGCAGGGAAAAGGGGTGCGCATGAGCGAGCTGGCCCTGGTCAGCCCCCATCCCTGCCTTCATGAGCATCTACGGCACAAGACCTGGACTTCAAAAACAAAAAATCAAACCATGTTATACTGCCAAAACTAAAATCCCCGATAAGGTTCAGTCTGTGTATGTACAGAGTGTGATTGAGCCTTTCCCCTGCCCTGGGCACTGCTGCTCTGTGTGCACTGATCTGCTTGGTGTAAACAGACCTTAGTGGAGATGTGACTGTCCCACAGCACAGGCTGTGAACCAACCTGGCTTCAACAAGGTGTTCTTAAGATCACCTGGTAGTAATCCTACAGGGAGCCAGGAGATCTCCCTCTCCATCACTTTCTTTTCAGAGTTTATTAGTTGCCTGCTGTTATAGTAAAGACTGGTGCTGTTCCAGGCTCTTGCCTCCGAGGGCTTATTAATTGCCCCCTGAAAACCCCACACCCAACAGGTACCCAGATAATTCACCAGTCACGTTTTGATGCCTATATTTAAAAGGGTGACCCTAGTTTGAGAAAGCATTTTTTTGTGGCCAATCTGTTATTTGAAACGGTTGAAACATATTTTTAAGTAACCCTGTAAAATAACGTGCTTCCAAGCAACAGCTTTGCGTTAAATTATACCCCCATGAAAATCACAGCCTGTAAAGGCGGCTGCTGGAAGTTGACAGAGCCTTAATTATGGCAGCCCCAGTGGGTGACATCGCAGCAGTACAATCAAGCCTCTGAAAAATTGTGCTTTAAGGTCACCGGTTAATCCTGTGTGCCTTGTGTATGTCCTGCTCTGGAGTTCTGCTACTGGCATGGATTGTAAGCCCTGAACCACATTTTTGAGGGAAACGGTTTCAGGGTAGCAAATCCCAACTGCTTGCTGGGGAAGGTTTCTGAGCTTTTTCTTTTCCTGGTTCAGGCTGCTCCAAAAAATTATACACAGACACGGCTCTGCACAGTGTTTCTTGACACAAAGCCACCTCTCTGCTGTGTTGCTTTGCGACAGTGGCACCATAAAATATATGTTCCTTGTGTTGCTGTATTCTGACATCCCCAGCTGGCAACTTGAAAGTCAACATATTCCCCCTCCTTAGCCCTCTCCCACATCATCTCCTACGGAGCCAGGAGTATAAAAACACTAAGCCTTGTTGCTAATGGCCTAAGCAAATGATTTAATCACAATGTTGTAAAAGGAGTGAGGAGCCTGTAGGATGGAAAAAATGTTGGATAGTCAGTAAGACTAATGAGGTAATGCGTAAACACAGGCATCTTCTAACAGACGGGACGTGACAGAGTTGACATGTATATTGAAAGGGACATAAAATCTTGTTCAAAACAATAGCCTGAGTTGGCCATAGCTGGATTTACGCAGTGGAAACATTTTTTCCTCTGAAGGCAAAGGCAAGCAGCATAGAAGGTTCTGTGCTTGGTAGCATAGTCACAGCATCGCAACTGAAGATGCAAAACGCCCATACTCAAGCACAGCCGGCCTCCGCAGCTGTGGTGTGAGGTTGTCTCATGAGCACTCATGCAACAGGTTTCCCAGGGCTCTGCGAGTTTAGCCAATATCGCTGTCCCCACAAGGAATGGGCTGCCCAGACAATCCGTTAAACATCTCGGAGGGCAAGAGTGCAGGTGCCATCACTGAAGCAGTAGGCTTGGTGCACAGGAGCCAGTCTGCACTGCTCATGCTGGCCACTACAAGCAAGGTAGTTCCAAAATCTAGCTCAGCTGCTCTGCAAACTAAAAGCCCTCCCCTGCCATCCTTGCAAAGCAGAGGGTGCCCCTAATTCACACCTCCAGCAGCTATAGGGTAACATCTGCGTGCACACAAGCTCTCAGTTCCCACCATGGTGGAGTCTGGGTAGCATGAAGAAGCAGGTGCTTGGCGATGCCTGTGGGCATGGTGGTCCCACGCCAGTCCTGAGGCTGGCATGAGACAGCTGCTTCCCGAGTCAGGCCGGGTGCTGCTCAGCAAGAGAGCCAAGTGACACAGCTCCTGGGGCTGCCAAACATATGGTGTGCTCCGTGTGTGAACATTGTACATGCTGCTTAAAAACATCAGCTGCTCAAGGTGAGAGCATGAGTGCTGGGGAGGAGAGAACAGCTCAGGGATATCATGACCACGTGTGCCCAGTTTCACTATGGGATGGCTAATGGGCAAAGTCTGTACTTTTGCCTGCCTTTTCTCACTGGAGAAACCTCCTGGAAATTCCTGGTGGTACACGCAGAAAAACATGCTGCAAAATACCTGAGTCATCTGTTTCAAACTGTCGTAACATCTTCCCCGTCAATCTGCATGACCCACTCAGTTCTCATCGATTTTCTCCATTTTGCGGGGGGAGGGAAAGTTTGTGAAAAATAAATACAATCATTCCAGCTGATTGGTTCTAACACGTGCTTGAACTGCAGTTATTTGACCAAATTCTCCTATGGTTGTACCACAACTCGGGCTTTATATAATCCAGGCAACAGCATCAGACACAATCAGAGTACTTTGTCTAACAGCGTTGTTTCTCTGCCCTGGTCAGATTTACCACAGTTCAGTGCTCTGCAGTAGCCTAGCTAGGGCTAAAAAAAAATATAAGAATTTAGTTATTAATGTCATTTTCCATTGAGATAGTGCATGAAATCAATCTGTCATGCTAAATCTACAAGTTCCAAACTGTATACATAAGGTATATTAAGGGATTTGGAAAGATTAAGAATAGCTCCTAAGCGTCTGTGTGTGTGTATAAGCGCTGATTGTTTTATCTGTGAATTACCTGCTGCTGTGCAGAAAAGGCAAAGATAAGGAAACCAGCCTGAATCGGCCTTGTTGGGAACAGCATTAGTGGGATTATTTGCTCACAGCTGAGCTCTGCCTCTGTTTCTCCAGGTGATGTGAAAGTATCGCAGAGGGGTGCTGCTCTCCAGAGCCAGCGGAGCCTGAGAAATTCCTGCCACCCCTAAACTGGTGGCATTTTTCTGTACACTCAGCACTGTGCCCCTCAGATCAGTGCCGATGGGATGTCTCTAGTCTGTGGCCGGGGCTGGGCTGTGTTCCTGTAGTGTGTCCAGACGCACAGACCTGCCCCATAGCCTCGCTCACTTCCCTGAGCTGATGTCCCCTGGCAATGATGGTGTCCCCAACTCTTCTGCCAACTGCTGCCTCCTCTAATAACTAATTAAAACACTGATCACCTCTGCATTAAAAAAAAAAAAAAAAACCCATCACCCCCTCAAAAAAAAAAAAAAAAAAAAAAAAAAGGAAAGAAAAAAAACATTAAAAACTACAGCATTGAAATACTGGAGTGACTAGAGCCAGTGGTATGCCTCTTTCCTTTTGGGGCTGCTGGGGTGTTTCGGTGCAGGGAAAGAGCCCTCTCTGTCAGCTCCACAGGCATGGCAGGTCCCGAGCAGGATGGATGTCTGGACCGTGACACAGGGTTGCAGAGCCATGGGAGGCTCTTGGCTTTGTAGAGCCGTCCGTCCCAGTAGTGCCGTGGCTCAGCTGGCTGCTGGGGTCGCTGAATCACTGAGCTGAGCAGGAGGGGTTCCCAGGTGGCGGTTCTTTTAAAAGCATTTGGGACAGCCTGAGTGAGAGGTCAGGACTGGACACTTCTAAAAAATCTTGTTTTCAGTGCAGCTCGCTCCTCCATGATCCGGGGGATAACTACCAGGGTTTTTAGCTGTTCCTGATTAGTGACAAAGCGTCAGACAGCCTGGCTCTGCTCCCGAAGCACCAGCAGGGCTCTGGCTCTCACAGGCAGTAGCCCAGGAGTCTTGTCTGCTCCTAGTAAGATATGCCTGTGAATTAGCTGTTCACACACGAAAACAACCCCACTCTCGCCTTGTGACTTGCTGGATCTTTTAATTCCCACAGGAAGGCAGGCGTCTGCCGGGTAGCTGAGCCCAGAGGTGCTGCGTGAGCCTGGGCAGCCCCGTTCCACCAGGGCTCACCTGGCTGAAGGCACCTGGGCTTTAATCTGGGGATTAGTGTCAGGGGAAGCACTTACAAGGAAAAACTGTTCCATGGGGTAGCTAATACATGACTTGCACTGTCAGTGGCAAACCTCATGTGAAACGTGTGCTATTCCAAAGCATTTATATAGGCTGGTTCTAGCAAATCTACGTAAGGAAGGATAACTTTCCCCAAACACTCATCGCGTGCGTAACTAGGTTATAAAATGTATCCTCCTAAAAGATTTTCCTACTGGGTAAAGGCCCATTATGAGGACTTCCTGGCTTACGTGGCTGTATATAGCAGTTGTAATCCTATTATGCTTATCTTAAACTGTCCTCCACCGAACAATGAAATGAACTTTACAGAACACCAGAAGCTTAATTAAGTCTCTAAGCCTGCTGTGAGCAGCATGATTCTGCCTCTCTGCAGCCACACGGTTGTGTTATCGCAGAAACACAAACAGCACACCTATACCATACACACACTGAATGCTACTTCCCTGCCTTCATTCAGCTCCTTCTCAGTAAACTCAAGGCAAATTCTTTGCAGGAAGGGTTATCCTACTAATTCTTTATCATCAAGAGCCCAAATACACAACCCAGTACATACAGCAATAACTCTGCTCATGCAAATAGCTGGGCTGAGGCTAAAGACCAGTTGCTTGTGCACTTTTGTATTTTCACTGCACGGCTGTGAGGAAATAAAAATGGTGCTGATCAGCCAGACCCTGAGCCTGGCCTTTCTGGATGGGCTTTGCAAGTCTCTAAAGAAGCAATATCACACCTGCAGCCAGTGAAAAACAGCTGGGTTGCAGCAGCCCCGGTGCCTCTATGGAGCATTTTTGCTGAACATCAGCGTGGGCCTTCAGAGCAGCCGCTGCTGGAGAGCTGTGTCAGGCTGTGCCATGGGTGTCAAGGCAGATTTGAACGGCCTAGCCATTTTGTTTCAGCTCTGTAAGGATGAATGACAACATTTATACTTCTCCCCTAACATTTTTTTCACACTATTCACACTTGACACTCCATGAATTGCTCCAGAAAAAGCTGAATGTCAGTGAAGTTCCTGGGCAGAAACCAAAGGTATGAGCAAGAGTGTACACGCTGCAGCTAGAAAGGATTGTATGGGTGATGATAATGAAATCTTAATACTGGTATGCAATAACTTAAATATTGCTTTAAAACTCATAACATGACTCACAATCCTGCAAATAGCACAACCCTTAGTGCCATGGCAGTGTCTGTGCTATGGGTGCCCAGTCCTGGACAGGAAAGGACCTGACTCGAGGATGTCACAGCACATTCACAGCACAGCGAGATATGCTGGTATCACCCTGTGTGTGGCCAGCACGGCTTAACTGCTGACCATCACTAAACACAAATTCCTGTGACCTTTTCAAACCTTCCTTGTGCCTTTTCCTCATGGAGGGCACTCTTGAGGTTTAGCTTTAGAAATTAGTTATTTCAAATGCTTGGTTTTTGTGCAGCAGCCTGAGACAGGCAAAATATTTTGTGTTTTTGTCTCGCCTGGCTGGTAACCCAGATACTATTAGTGAAGCACAACTGGGTCATGTGAATTAATATTAGCATCTGCGTTAGCTGCTTTATTTACATCACTGTAGCTGTCAAAAGTTGTAGGTAGCTTAAAAGGAATAGGGTTTATTCATTTTGACAGTAGCAGCAAAAAAGCTAGATGAAGGAAGTCTGGCTCCTCGGGGTTAAGAGGCCAGGCATGGCCTGGGGCAAGCACAGGGCCAAGGAGGGCAAATGCCCAGTGAATGGTCTGATCAGTGCTGGGCGAGAGGAGCAGTCCCCAATTCCCATGGGCCAGCAAAAGGTATGGCCAGCAACACAGCCTAACAATGTCCACTGGTTTTCTGTATTGCCCGAAACCAGACTAAGTGTTGTTGAAAAAACAGAGGATGGAAGCACACTGATTTTCCAAAGGTCCTTGCTCCCGGCAAGCCGCATCAGCAACGTTCTGGCTGCTGCTGGATACAATCACATGAAATGCGGGTGTCCTTAAGGCTAAGCAGCAGGGATAGATGTCGATACTAATTGTTGAAAAGGAAACTCTCATGCTTCCTAAGCTAACTTCACATGTTCTGGTTGGAGATCTGTGTTGCTTCAAGATGTTGGCCAGGCAGATCTTTCAGTTTCCTTGATCTCTGGTCCACAGCTCTGGTTGCTGCAAGCTTCCCCAAGCGGTGCTGCTGCAGCCCCAAAGACACCTGCCACCACCAATGTCCTGCCAGGTGAGCTCAAGTCCTCCCTGAGCATCTCACTGTGCTTCAGTAGGGCTGTGCCAGGGACAGGGCTAGATTTGAGGCATCAGACAGAAGAGGTTAATTTTTAAAAACTCTGATCACTGCTTCAAAATAATTAAGGAATTAATTAACTTTGCAGCTCAGTAATTATGGAAGCTTCAGCCATAAGAAGTAGTGCATCTTTCTATAGGTTCCTGCAGTTCCCACAATGGTCAGTACAAGAACACCCTGCAGGTCCTGTGTGGAGTGGAGGGAAGTGTGCTGCAGGGTTGGTGTTTGGAGGGGGGTGGGTGTGAGTGCAGTCAGACTGGTATCTGGGGTAACATTATTATCATTTTTAGACAAAGTCCAGAAATGCTATAAAGTTTGGAGTCAGTTGCACCTCTCTCCACTGATGTCTGCAGCCAGAAGCTCTCTGACACACAGATGCTCAATCACGTCTCTGTGAATGGATTTAAGATTCAGGGCTTTGTCTCCACCTTAGAGCCTACTGCTGTGAGAAACTGGGACTGTCAGCTAGTGAATCTCCTGGTGGTTTCATTCCTGGTAGGTAACCACTACCTTCTTGAGCAGATGCCATGTCCCTGCTGCATTCTGCTCTCTTATATTCCTGTCTTGGTTGTTACATGGATAAATACTTAAGCCATTATATCACCACAAAGGCAACATATATATTTTAAAACGAGCTAGTGAAAGCAGACCTCCAGGAATGGGGTGGTCCCTGAGCCAGAGGTGGTGCTCTCTGTTGGATTTTGATGCTATTGGCTGCTGAGTTTCTCTTTGCCTTCAGGAAGCACAGGTAACCATCTGGAAGCTTCAGCAATATCCCAAAACTGCAACTATAATTGCACTTATTAAACAAGAGTCTAAATATGTCCCAAAGAAAGCAAAGTTCTCCCTTAGGACTGAGCACATGGGTGCTACCCTGGAACTGTGGAAAGTCTGACCTCCCAGTAGCCAGCAGTGTACTAGTGAGAAAAGAAATTGTGGCTGAAGCACAGACTTTAAATGAGAACTAACCCTATGGTACTCAGCTTTGCTGGATGTTGTCTGGACCATGCACTGATCTTATTCCTCCAGCCTCAATATAAATATTCCCAGACTACAAAAAACAACAAAAGACAGTGGCATACTCTGAGTGCATTTAACCTGCTGAGGTGCTACCAGCACCTTGGGATTATACTGGTCTGTTTATGTTGAGGATGAGCAGAGGCGAGGCAGAAAAAGTCACATTTTACCTGCTACTAGCCCCAACGCGTGGTTTTGTTTTTAGGAGAAGTGTTTGCCCGGCAGCCCAGTTTCACATAGGAAACCACCCAGGCTCAATTGGATGGTGCCTGCTCCACCATCTCACCCCTGCTCAGACATTTCAGAAGGGCCCGATGTGTACATCCAGTGACAAGAATTTGTCCCTAGAGGCTCTGAGCACCAAGGCACATGACAGAGGGGAACAGCTATTTGCATACAATCAAGTGTGATTAACCTTGAGAATACATTATGCCCTTAAACCTGTGTGATTTTTCACCAAGTTACACAATAGCATATTTCCAGATCAATCTTTAGCTCCAGACTAACTTTTAAGACTCTGATTGCTACTATCCCTCCCTGCCATACAAAACTCAGTTCCTTTTGCCTCATCAATCAGTGTGATTGCTCTGAACTTGACCAGGTCAGAAATATTACAGCAACCTTTATGACAATACAATCATTTATCAAAACAAAAACATTCTGGGAGTCAACGCTGGGTTCCTATAGTCTGTTTAAAAATATTTATATGCGTATTTTCGCATGTTCCAAATATTCCCTTCCACCACTTAATGAAAAGCTCTCTTTTGAGCTCAAAATGCCTTCTTTCCCTAGTTCCGCTAATTTATTTTAAATAAATTAATGATGTTTTTGAAATATACTGAAATAAAATATCTTGAATACTCGGACCTAAAATGCAGGAATTTTTTGGGAAAATAGTTGTACTGTACGGGGAGGGAAAATGTTCAAAGTATTAGAATTTATTTCAGACAAGAGAAGTGTTTCCTGCACCTCCCAGCTCTATCACCTGAGCCTTAAGGAGATCTTGCCCATTCCCTGCTTGGGCCTCGTCTGCCTTTGGGTGGTCTGATATCCTCCCCAAAGGGACAAGGCACAATCACGAACCTATCTAGAGATGCAGCTTCTGGGATGACACCCAGTGTGTATCAGCTTTTCTCACTGTATTTACTGATTACATTTTTACAAGCGGCCTTCAGCAAGATGTAGGAATTTCAATGACATTTTCAAGTTTCACCCACATTAGCAACTGCCTCATCAAACTCATCAGCCTTAAACCCAGATGTGTAACACTGTGCTGTGACAGACCTGCTGGGATCAGGATAGAGCTTCACACTCATCCCTACTGTAGCATTCCCTTGAAAATCTGCTGTTCTGGCCAGCCTGGCCAGCCTTTCTTCTTCAGTAACAGGGAAAGGCAAGGCTTTTTTCCCCCTAATCAGCTCCTGGCTCAATAGGTGTTCCCCCATCAGTCATTTCCAGCAGTAATTGCAACGTTAGCCTCTTCTTGCCTTGCACTAAATCTAGACAATTCCCTACCAGGCCTGTATTAGGTTTGCTCTTTGATGTCTAAGGGAAGCCTGAAATAATTATGAAATTGTGCTTTTTTTTTTTTTTTTTTTTTTTTTCTCTAGCAGGTTTATCTGCCCTCCAACCCGCTCATTGGGCGCTGTCCTGCCAGATGTCAGTCATACTTTGTAGAGGCAAATCAGTAAATATTACCTCACCTTGTCTATAAATCTCACAGAGGATTTTTTAGGGGATGATTTGTTGGTGCTGGCTGCCGAGCCCTTGCCAGCATAGCCCTTTGAGTTGACTCTTTTACAGATGACTACAAAGACAGATTTTGAGTTACTGCCTTCATCTCTTATGGTAGCACTAACCCCAGCCATTACCCTAGGAAATGAGGGAGCAGTGATTCTCAGTTGGTATAACTTGTGTTATTTATACAAATACTTCACCTTGTATACAACTTTCTTGTCCTCATCTTTCTACAAATCCCACCCCAGGCTCCCCAGTCCTCTCCACAGAAAACTGAATTTCCTTGAACAAGAAAGGTTTCCAGAGACTGAGAGGTGATGCTTCACTGCATCCCCTTTCACAGGCACTTGCAAATCCCAGATAATGATTGCACAGACACTTCTCCCAGCATTAAAAACTCCTGGCAGTACAAAGTAAATGAATTTTGAAGACTTGGGAATAACAGCAAATACTGCTTCTGATTTGAGGTGTCATTTGGAACTTTTCTTCTTGTGCTCTACATTGCTGTTGTGGGGCCAAGAGGTTTGATTGGGGCAGCTCTCTGTGTCCTGAAGTCCCTGGGAAGGGAAATACAGGGAGAACAGAAAGAATATGGAGAAGTGGTGGAAAAAAGAGTCTCTCTGGCTGGTTATTTTTGACCGACAGCTTTGAGCATCTGCTGGCTTGAGTTTTGCTAACTGTACTTTAAATTTTGGCAAGTATGCCTGGAGCCCAGGAAAGGAATGCACTGTATATATAATTTTAAATCAAAATACTATATAATAAGTAAAATGAACACTGAAAAATACCACTCACTAATTGCATATGCCATCTACCTAATAGTTCCAGGTTGTGAGTCACCACTTGAATTAAAGAGGTGCAGTGAAACGGCAGCGGGCTGCAAAGGTAGTCAAGGCTCTAACGCCTGCCTTGGCATCCACCTCATGTTGAAGTCAATGGCTCCCAAATTTGACCTGGCCCTGACAAGGACGCCGAGCTCATCAGTGTACACAGCTGCCCTCGCAGGAAACTCAGCACCAGACTGTACATCTCCTACATTACACAGGCAAAGAGTTACACACCTGAGAAATGGGATCACAGACCTGATTAGAGATCAGCCTAAAGGAGCAAAAGATGTCCTGGTCTGGGGCAGAGCTAATCATCGCCGTAAAAGGTAGATAGGAACTTTCGGTGGATGGATATCTACACTAGGGCAGTCCTTCCTCACAAATGGAGAAAGAGAGCTGTACATTGAGGGGTGGAGCAGGTACTTGGGTCTAGAAGAACCAGCCCAAGCTCTAATTCCTGCTCTTTCCCGTTCCCTTCCCCTTGCCTTGCAGCCAGGGAAACGATCTAACAGTGCTACTGAGCTTTAGTCCTGGGGCATGGAAGGCTGAGAGGAGCAGGGTGGTTCTTCAGAAAACACCTGTGGAACTGAAGTTTTTGAAGTGATCAGTTTAGGCACTAGAGAATGGAAATGTGAGAGTGAGAGGGACTAGGATGCAGATACAAGAGGTTTCTGCTGTCAGTCTTAATGCCCTGGACACAAGTTCAAATTTGCATGAAGGTAATGGGCAGGAGAGTGGGTGTAATGGTCTTTCATATGTACAGAAGCAAACATAACCCTTTCGGCAGTAAAGCGCTCCCCTAACACATCTGCACGCACACACATTTGCACACTGAGCTGCAATGCCCAAGCAAAGCCACCAGCTGAGGGCTAGACCTTCTCTGAGATCCTCATGTGGCTGGTTGTCCTGCAATAGGTGCTTATGAACTTACAAAAACTATCAGTGCAAAATAGTTTAGTGCTCCTTCACTGCGAGATGTCAGGATCCCATCATAATAATTCACGATGATTTCACAGCAACTTCAAGCCATACAGTCTCCGTCCTGCTGTCAAGACCATGTGTCCTTGGCTTTGAACAGCTTTCTCCCCACTGGAATTCAGCTACTTCTGCACCCGGGACACACTGGGGTTTTAATCCTATAAATGACGACCTCAATCCAAGCCTCAAGGGCTTCCCTGGGAGTGAGAGACTTGCTGCAGGATCCTTCAGTTCTGTTTCCAGACAATTAAATATTCCCAGCAAGCTGTTAATCTTTGAGAAATGAGCTGGCCTTTGGTCATCATTACTTAAATGGAGGGGATGGCACAAGGTAGGCACCTGAAATCTTACTAAAAACCCTGGCCAAAAGGTGTGAATATTTCATTCCTCTACTAGAGCAGCAGCCACGGTATATGACAGTACTATCCTGCTGCTCTAACTGTCCAGAAACAGAAAAAAAAAAGCCATTTTATGACACATTTTTCTTTTCAGGATTCCAGAAAAGCTCTAGGGCTTTTTGAATCATTAGCAACAACCTGAGAAGACTTAAAATATTTCCTTCGCAGCGGTTTTTGTTCCTAAAGTGCTTTACATTTCTTACGTTTGGGAACGGCAATAACAACGATTAGAGGCCATAAATCTAGGAGCAAGTCTCCTAACCACCTTGTGTGTGGTTTAAACGAAGGAGATTTGTTTACGGTGTATTAAGGGCACTGGGAGGTTTGAGCATTTTTACCAGCTGTTCCTTGTGATTTTTTGGCAGCTCTCAGGATGTCATTGTCATTCCCAACATATCCTGAGATGGCTCTCAGAAGCCCTAGGAATGGCAGCCGGGCACTCTGGCACCCTCCCGGGAGGTTTAGTGTGCCTTGTACACTCCGCCGTGTTTGCTAAAGGAAAATCCCCCACTGTGTTGTGCCTTGGAGCGTGAGAGGTCAAAAAGCTCTTCTCCTCGGATGGAAGATGCAAAGATAGACAGAAAGAACAATTCAAAATATTATATAGTAATTTTAAAGCTTTTTACTAGAAGCTTTTGAATTGCTGAGAGGACGTTATTAACTGTGATGCTGGAAACACAGCCCTCAGGCTGAACCTGGACAGGGGCTTTCCAGAAGATCTCACAGCATACCAGGCTTATGCTGATTGCCCCTTGCGGTTACTTTTTCTGATATTTCCATTTACATCTGTCGTTTGTTTTTGTTTTTGTTTTTTTTTCTACAGGAAATTAACTACTATGCTTAGTAGTTG
Organism: Thinocorus orbignyianus; assembly: GCA_013400375.1. Classification (NCBI taxonomy): domain Eukaryota; kingdom Metazoa; phylum Chordata; class Aves; order Ciconiiformes; family Thinocoridae; genus Thinocorus; species Thinocorus orbignyianus. The sequence continues at coordinate 89,787 of VXBW01006837.1, forward strand.
CTCCCTTATCTGATGGCGGATGGTTCTCCTAAGACCTTCAAGATATCCAGGTTGTAAGCTGGATATTTCCTCTTGTCTACATTAAATTAACATTTGATTTACTTCCGAAAAAAATGCTAGAGAGTTTTTTGCAGTTTGTTGTGTACTTTCTTTCTTAATTGATAATGCTTCAAGGGAATGTGATACATTTACCTGCTAGCTTTGGCAATGTACCATACATTTTTTTCTGTGACAAGCCTCATCCAATTAGTGCACCAAGGAGTTAAAATTAACTCAGATAGTGCTGATGATCATGTGATTCAGGACCTGTTCTGGACTTCTTATAGGCAAAAGGGTCCTTTGCAATGCTGTCGGGATAATCAGAATTATCCCTGCATTGATCAGGAAAGTGGAAGTGCATGAGATTGAGTGTGTCTATAGACTGAATTTATCTCAGCCACAATTTAGGTTGATGAAACAATCAGTTCCACAACTTTACAGAATAATCTTTTAAAACACTGTCATTATTAAAGGTTAAAAAAAAGAGCTGTAGTCTCTCAGGTAGGTCTTACCAAAATAAAACAGGGCACAAATTAGTGTAAATTGGTACCTCAACACAACTGTGAAATTTGCATTTGGACTGCTAAAGAGTCAAATGCAAATCTTATTTGCTAGACGCAATGCTACACTGAGACTGACTGGTTTGGTGTGTACCTTGATACTGCTGAGTCAGAAATGAAGTAGGATAGCTACTGAATGAGAAAGGGTTTGGTACCAGACAGGGGATGGATGATGAAGTGCCCAAGGGAGAGTAAGTAAATAAGTAAGACTGCGAGCAGGAAAAATAACACTTGCTGTAAAAGCACAGGAAGGGGAATTAGGCAATCTGGGTCCTTTTCCTAATTATGGCATTTTGGCTTTGTTCTGTGACCTAGGGTAAATAATTTATTTTCTTTGTGCACAGTTTCCTCATCTGTAAAAGAAGGATAATAGCTACTGCTCAGAAAGGTTGGTTTTTCTTGGCTTAGGTGAAGGTATGAGTCAGGGCAGACTTTGGCACACGGCAAGTCTGTGATGAGCTAAGAGACATGGAGGTAAAAAATGCAAATAATTAGTAATTCTTTTATCTGAAGTAGGTATAAATCACAGCTGTATCAATGGTGTAAGGCTGGAGGAGCTGCCAGTGGTCTCCAAGTACCAAGGGGGGTTCATTTGAACTGGCTTTGGCAATGTCTGTTGTGGATTTGCATTTTTATTTACCAGAGGAGCAATGTGAAGTGGAGCGAAGTGAGCTCTGACTGCCTGAAAATCCATACTGGTATTTTGGAAGCCACACAGGAAGAATAACACAAAATCATACTTCCTTTAGTTTTTCCCAACCTAGCTAAAAATGCACAGTAGATGTATTTGCCTTGGAAACTTGCTAGCTGGCTGAGTGCAATGCAAAAACCCATCAAATAGAGCAATTTGGGTCTATGTCCACATTTTCAGTTCTTTTCCTACTGAAGCTGCCATTCCCAATGTGCAACACTCCTCCCCAGTCCAAGAAACACAGCTCCCTATAGAGCCTTCCTGACTGGTTTTGAAAGCCTTGGAAAACCAATACCTAAAATGGGTTTAGGGGATCCATAAAAAAACATTTTTCTGCACTCCAGCCCAGAGCAACTGTTCATCTCAGTAACACGAGCATGATACAGTGGAATGTAGAATATTCATGTAAAAATCACTGGCTTGCTCAACACAAGAGTTGATGAAACTGATAGTATAGCTTGACCAAGTTACTCAATTTCTATCAATACTCAGAGTTTGCACCAATACACCAGACAAGAGAACTTATCTCCCAATAATTAGAAACCCTTTTATGACAAGCTATAAATGTTGACATTTTGCCTAACTTTATATTCATGTCTTGTTTCCCATAATCTCAATAGCAGACAGAGTCTCTTTCACGGTTAGTCCCAGCAGAACACTAACAAGTTCACTATACTACTTACCCTGATATTTCTTAGTGGTGTGAAAATGCACAGCCCAACTCATTCACGATACATTAGTGCTGGCCAGAATCCCCACAAAGTCACTTATTTTAATTTCAGTGCACAATCAAAAGAAAAGCCAAGAGCACTAATGGTGTTGTGGCAGAGAGACGTCAGTCTCCGGCATCCTCTGTCTCACCAAACAGCCAAGTGGGAACCACACACAAAGGAGCAGATTCAGTAGGCTCTGGAAACAGCAAGAGACTCCTCTCTGGTGACATGGTGCTGTTCTCTGCTCTGTTTGCTGAGGATAATAAAATAACTGCTCTATTTCCCTCCAGGGCATAGTTTTATGCACTGCTAAGGTTAATAATAAAGCAGCCTGGACAGCAGATGGGTTCTCCTTGCCATATAACAGTGAACAACATCCATGTATTTTTAGTGAATGGCTTAGATTTTGATATCTTTTATAAAAAAGAAACTATATGCACTTATAAGGCAGCTTACAGTTTAGGAGTTTCCTATAATAGATGTCATTCCCAATGCTTAATAACTCATCTGACTGGGACTTGAGTAGCCCACATCATCAATATTAAATGTGACATTTACTATCAAGAACAAAGTTTTGGGGCTGCTGCCAGCCTCACTCACTAAGCAGTAAATATTTTGATCATCGAACAGGAAGAAGAAGGAGCTGATCAGACTGTGCTCACACACGATACCAGCGGGGAGTAAATGGGTGTTTTCATAGAGCCCCAAGTGGCTCAGCAATTGCAGCCTTGGCAGGAGCATCTTCGGGCTGCTGGAGCCAAGGCAGTGAGTAACGCGTCTGTGACCCTCTACCCAGACTGGTACCCTGCATTGTGGAGACTGTGCCGCTGCTGAATGGGCCGATGGGCACACAGAGGAAAGATGGAGACATTCCTTACGGGTTTTAATTGTGCTGCAACTGGGAACACACTGGAGCAACAGTTCAATAAGTTCTGTGGATGTTTGCCCTAAACCAAGCACTCGGCACAGCCTGGGAATGGAGGAGCCTGGGTGCCCTGGTGAAGACCACCTGGCCCACCACAGCATCCAGCTTCCAACAGATCCTTTGAATAGGATTGGCAACACATCACCTTCCCTCCTGGGGACCTGCCAAAATCCAACAAGTGATTAATGCAATGATTTGACCCTCTGGTTCTGTTTTACATAGACAGTTTGCACATGGCTGTGTCCAACCTGGAGCTGTAGCTGTCTGGGATATCTAAAACTCAATTAAATCATGTGCATTCATTTACATCCATAAACATTTTGGTGCCTAAGTCTGTTTACTATGCAATATTGTTACTATAGCCACTTTACCATCAGAGCTGTTTGTTGCAGTGTGATCCTTGCTAAATGATACCCGAAAGGTACAAAAACAAGAAGCTGCTGTTTTAAAATATGTGTTATCACCCTGTGAGTATACTTGTCCCACAGCAATGACACTGCAGAGCTTATGAGAAGAAAGGCCCTTGTGAGGGACCTTCACATTAATGTTTCTGCCTTGTGTTTCACCCTTCCAAAGTGAAAAGACAGCCAGGGAAGCTGAGCCTGGCGCTGTTGGTGTGAGAAACACCCCACAGCTCCTTCTGCTGAAGTGCAGTGAGCTGGTTGTTCTGCTGTGTCCATCACAAGATTTAGAAGACCCAATCAGTCCAGGAATTAGGGAAAAGGAGCTGCAGGAGCTACCAGTGTCAAACAACGTTGGTGGCCAGTCCTGACACCATGGCTGTAGCGTCCCCTGTGCCGCAAGAGATGCAACAACTCTGCAGTTACAAGCACCACAAGTCACTGTCTGGGGCAAGTCGAATCATTTACAAATGCATGTCTCTTTTCCCAAGCAGATGGGCACATAGGGGCTGACAGCTGCCCTGCTGCAGGGAGGCATAAATCACAGGACCATTCCACCATTCTGTAATATTTTTAAAAGAAAAAAACAGTTATTTCTACTTTTTTAAGTCAGAGCAAGGGCTTTGTCTTTTGTCTGCTGTTGTCTCACTCCAACAAGCCTTAGGGAGAGCAGAGAAATCCTCACCTGGCAGGGAGGTGGGGAAATTGCAACGAGCAGGACTGCCAAATAATGGATTGTTCAACTGAGAAACCAAGCTGATAAACTAAATTTTGATTTGACCCAAAATATTTTTATCTGCTCAGAAGAAAAAAATTTTGTTTGCTCTGGGTTACCAAAAGTAAGATACTTTTTTGTTTCTTTGTTTGGTTGGTTTTTAACCAGAAAAGTTGTCTTGGTATTATTTCAGAAAAGAGAGGGGAGCAATTTATTTTGGAGAATATTACAACAAACCACTTCCTTTCTCAATGGCGCAGATAAAATGTTTAGCTGCCCCTTAATCCTTCTTCTCGTTGCAGTTGCTACATACTGAGCTACTCCGCGAGGCTGCAAGCTGTGCAATGGCCACTCTCCTCCTGAGAAGGAACGTCTTGACAACTACAATTTTTGCTAAAAAATATACCACTCAGCTATGGCATTAAGGAAATGTCAAAGAAATACTGGTAAATAGTTATTTTGATTTTTTTTTCTTGAGTCCATTATTTTAAGGCAAAAAATTTTTGGAAAAGTACCAAGCGTGTTTTCATGAATGTGACCCTGTAATTAGATATGATAAATAAGTCTGAAAGGTCTCATTACTATGAACTGGCACTACATAATAAAGGCTGCAAATATCAAATAGCTTCATTACTCCCGTTATCATCTTTTATCATTGCTTAATTGTGTGCCTCAATTTTTAATAAAGAAACTTCATGTGCCTATGAATTAGGTTGTACTGAGAGGGGCTTTCATTGATTGCAGAAATACAGCCAGGCTAGCTGGGTCATCCAGATATAGAAGATGGAGCAGGATTGAGCATCTTAGTTATTCTGGTCTGCATGATGAACAGAAACACTTGTTAAACTTTATTCAGTGTCACTTAATATTATTAGACCTTCTGGACCAGAGTGATTTTACTGCTCCTCCAAATAATGACAAATGGTGCAGCTGGACAGAGCTGAGCTATTCACTCCAATGATAATTGCTGCACAATGATATTAAAGAAGCATTCACCAAAAACTTCCCCAGTTAATGATGTTTAATTTATTATTAAATGCAGCTCATTACTGTTGGAAAGAAGGCCATTTAGCAGCCATCAGCTTTGCTGATATTGTCGACTGTCTTGCAGTGGCCAGACAGCAGGGGAGAAAGCATGTTTTTAAAATGTATTTTCACTTCAGAATAAAAATTGAAAATTTTCCAGCAGTGTTTTGAAAAGAAATGATGTCTAGTACCATCTGAATCTCTTGTTTCCCTGTAAATTCAAAGCAGTCAGTCGATGGCTCCTAAAGCTAACATATCCTTTACATGAGATTTTAAGGGTGTCATTTCACTGCAAGAAAATCTCTTTATTCAACACTTGTTCCCCTCCTGCTTCCCACCGGCTTTGGGGAATCACAGGTACAGGCGTTTCAACTGTCTGTAAGCACTGACTGTCTGTAAGCGTGAATTTTAATTCTGTGGAGGCACCTGACTTCTCCTAGCAGGTTCTGATGCTCCTGCTCCTGTGTTTGCTCTTGCGAAGCAGCTGACACCCAGGATCCCGTGTCCCCTGCAGCAGGGGAGGTTTAATCTGCTACACGAGGCAGCCTCCACACTTCACTCTGAACATGCAGTTGCAGGATGGTCATTTAATCAAGGTGCTAAGGGTGAAGCCAGATGGTGCTCCACTTTCGAAGCTCATTAGGGAAAGGTGTTTGATGACTCATGTCTAATAGTACATTAATGTTCCTCCAAGCCCTCCAGTACAACTCCCAGTACTTTTCCCAGGCTGGAGTTCCTAGGCAGACCCTGCTTTTGGTCTACCCTGCATTGCCCTGAGCTAGAGCTGTGCTGGTGGGTCAAGCAGATTGGTCCAATTAAGACCAGAAACTGGAGCATAAAACCCACCAACATGAGGAGAGCAAAGATGTAAACTCTGAGTAAGATGTTATGGTAGTTCCCTTGGACATCCTGATACCACAAAATATCACTGCTCATTACATAAACTAATGACCCAGGGGTCAGGATGGCAGAAGACACAAGCTGCCTTCCCGGGCTGGCCCTCAGGGGCCCTCTGAGACTGGGTAAATCCCACGATTTTTCTGAAAAAAACGGGCTGACAGTCCTACCTCCCTTCCTCCATAATTCATCTGGACACGTGCACAGGCGAAGCACAGCGTAACATCAGTTACTGCTGTACGAAGTAAACAGCATCTTCCCCACCCATGCACTCCTGAGCTGTACACCATATGTTTACAACAGAGCCTTTCCTTCCCAGATATTGTACAAACATTGCTTAACTAAACAGCAGATAATTCTCCTGAAAGGACTGAGCAGCACTATTATTATCAATGTTTACACACGCGTAGCCGAGATGTAATGACTGGCCCCTATTTACACCAGGTTGCATGTGTCAATCAGGGTGCCCATCCCCGGGGATGGTACCGGGCTCCCAGCACCCTCTCCTGGTCGCACACACCTCTACACCCTCTATATTTCATTTCCCCATTCTGAACCTGGAGGCATTACCCAAGGACCTCCAGCATGACAAGAGGAGACACTCGAGTAAACAGGCACAAACACTCTAACTCCTAGTGGCATAAAAGAACGGGAGGGCCATGGCCCCTGAACATCATACAAAAGTGTTGGTTTAAATTATTTTCTCCCTTTTTCCCCCCTCTGATCCTCCCAGAAACTAGACTTGGGAAAGGAATAGTGTGAGAAAACACTCAACTCCAGTACAGAAAAACTAAAACACCTTTATCCAGATAATAACATTATCAGGTCAGCAGCAAATTTGTACTGAAAGCATGAGACCAGGAATATGCCAGTCCTGTTCCTTTAATGGCCCTCAAATGCCAAATCATATAAAACAACATTTTGCTCAGGGGGAGCCAGAAGGAGGATTAATCAGTTCAAGGGACACCGCTTGGAACCTGCAGTGTCCAGAAGACTGAGAAGCCTCCTTTGTGTTATATCTTGGCAGCTGGTACCTCCCTGTGCCCGTGGCTTGGTGCAGGGCATGAGCTGTTCCCAGGGCATCACCCACAAAGACTGTTCTTGCAAAGCGTGGAGTAAAAGCCCCCATGAACCACCCCAGCAGCCACCTTCTCTCCACTCACTGGGAATGGCTCTTGCCTAACTCCTGGGTGCTGCAGTTGACTTGGCAGATTGCAGCTTGGGATATAGAAATGCAGCAAAAACCACCAAAACTGTCAGCCAGTATATAGCAACCAGCGAGCGGAACGAGGCAGATCTAGTGGTTTGCAATACAATTACCCAAAGCAGCCATACAAGAGCACCAGAGACAGTGGGAAAGAACTGGGCTGCTATGGAAAAGACTGGCTTTACCTGGTGTGGCGGGGCACAGTGGAGCACTCAGCTCAGTTTGTTACTCAGCCCTCCTCAGACAGCCATGGTACTGAAAGCCAAGGGAACTCAGGTGCAAATTTCCTCTGAGGAGATATCTCAGTGCTAATTCGCATCTTGTGAGCTAAAAAATTGTACAGGGTAATGTCAGGTTATAAAACAGGCCCTTGATTTGCCCCAGTTTAATTAAGATAATGAGAAGTGTAGGATGATGAGCTATGGTTCCAGACAGCAGGAAAAAAGGAGAAAAAAAATGGGAAAAAAAGGTTGAAGAGCAATTAAATTTGGAACATAAGAGCCTACACTTAGGGGCTGGGGAACAGGCCGTGACAAAGGGGATGTCTACAGGAGATTTATTGGCACCAAAAATAGAGCAGGGCAGGATTGGGCTACTGGAGAAGTTCACTTAAGCAGAGCCTTCTGCATCTGGAAGGTAGGTGCCAATCCATCCTGTCGGCCCTCTCTGTTGGTGTCTGATGGGCGGACAAAAAACAAGCTGGCAAATCTCAGCATGGCTCCTAACAGACACAATCATGCTTGACCAACCCAGCAGCCAGGATTCTGCAGAAGGGCTGCTCCCTTGTTTGCTAGCACCACACCACCACTGGCTGCTCACAAACCTTTCCCAGTTTTATGTATAGTTTCCAGCAGAGAGGTTGCCAGCTGAAGGAAACCCCAGCGCATGTGTTGTGTGCCGAGCAGCCCCATCAGTCTCTGACAAATAACTCAAGCATGTGTTTAAGTCTCACAGATTTCAGTGGGACTTGTGTGGACCCAAGATTGAAGCATCTGTTCAAGTGCTTTGCTGAATTGAGCTTAGCCACTCCCACAGGCACACACGAGAACATTTCTTCCTTAATGCAAAATGCTGGGAAATCCTGGATAAAAGTCAGTCTTACTGTGAGGCTCTACTGGCTCTGGATCAAACCCAGAAGAGGTTCAGTACTTTCTAGTTGAAATACAGTCTCTCCTTCCCTAGGTCTATCACTGTGTCTGATTTCTGTCCCAGCCTGGAGCCCAAAGTGGTATAATTTGGATTAAAGTGTCTGTTAGAGAGAACGCTGAGTTCATTACTGATGCTTTCTCAATAGCAATAACGATAACAATGATAACATCACCACCCTAGCACCAGAACTAATATGCCTGAATTTACCATTTTGTAGCAAATACTGTTTGCTTCTCTTACACTATCCTTTCAACTCCTTGCTTTGGAGAAAGAGACCCCTAAGCCACTGATGTGCCCTGTCCCTGCAGCATCGTTTTCACAGCAGTTGAAAACCATATTCTAGGAAATACAGATCCTTTGCTGCACTGGGAAAGAGGGAAAACTCCAAATGTGTCTTTATGTGTATGCTACATAATTCACCAGCACCATAATTAATTTACATCACTTAGTTTTACAAGAATTCCTTCAGCAGTGTAATTAAGCTTATCAGTGATCAAATTGGGTCCGACTTCGGCATTAGAAGAGCAGAGAGAGACAAAATTGGGAACAGGATTTAAGCTAGAGACCGTTGGTCAATATTTGGGTGTCATGAGACTCATTGTATACCTCCTTAATAAATGTGCATTTAATTTGTGTTCTACTGTGTCTAGCCCACGTGTCTGATGTTCTATTATATTGTGTTTCTATGCAGTTTTTATAGGTTAAGTCCCAAGAGCCATAATTTATTGACATTACTTCATAAATCTTTAAAAGGGCAAGAGAGATTGACTTAATCAGAGCGAATCATTTCCCCTTTGTTTGGACTTGTTTAAAATCAGTTGGTTGCTACTTGATACAATTTAAGTGACTAATTATGACTTGATTTTTCCCCTTCCTATCCGTTTGATTCATAATCAGGGCTTTCAACTGATAAATTTATCATTCTCAGAGTACAATTACAGACTTGGTCTTCTCCATGAATAGTCTTATTTATGCAAGTACCCCATCAACTTCAGAGAGCATCAGAATGATTACTTCACAAATAATTTATCTGACAAATGTTGCCTCCCCTCTTCCCCCTCCCCATACTTGCAAACTGCCTGTGGGCGAATTACAAATTTCTCAATTATTCATTTTTCAAAATGTGAATTTTCCCTAGTAAACAATTTTTGCCCTAAACACTGGGTAGGTGCAGTGTACATGAGCACTCTTTGTGCTCTCTTGGTCATTTTCCGAAGCCACATGACCTTGTTACAGCCCACAAACGGGGTGATTTTGACATGTAACTGAAACAGAAGCCACGGAGAATTTTACATTCTGACATACAAAATGACAGTTAACTCTCTATTCCCTTCAATTATTTATCTACGAGCCCACTTTGAAGTATTTTAGGCAAGAGTTACATAAGAGGGAAGTATTGTTATTGCTTCACGTGCCCTCCTTTTCCCTGGGACGGTGCTCCTCACTCCTGCCTGCTCAGCGACTGCAGGCGAAGGCAGCTATTTTAGCTTCCCCTGCTCAGCAGGGCCTGGGGAGGGTATCTGCGCTGTGGGAGCAGCCTCTGACATTGATGAGGAAAGAGGATTCACTTGATTTCAGAACGCTGTTCTCCCTCCATCCCCTGCCTTTGCACCCTCTCACTGGGATGACCAGGACAGGGAAGTTCCTGGTGCTCCCCTGCTACTACACCTTGACCGGCTGGGTGCTGAGCCACTCTGGGCGCTGGTTTTAAATGGTGGTGGATTGAGTCTGTGAAGGTGTGTGACTCCCAGACCCTGGGAGCGGCAGTGCTCAGCTCTGCAGCAAAGACCTGGAGCTGTAGACAGGCTGCCAACAGCATCCAGAGCTGCACCAGCAAAGGCATCCAGCCCCACAGTGGGGTCCCAGTGGTCCCCAACAGACATGCCCAGTAAACACGTGCGGCGCTGGGCTCACAGAGGCTCATGGGCAGGTGATGGTGCAACTGCCCAGCGTCACTCCCAGTGTTACAATATCTGGGATGTTTGAACATCTGCCTCCTTTGTTGGAGGCAGGCAGCTGCAAGCATCTGAAAGGCCAAGTGAGGTGGTGTGCGTGAGCTGCGAAGAGGAGTCTGGAGACTGGGTTATTATCTGACAATGAATTCTGGGCAACCACTTACTCTCCTCTTTATGTAGAGGGTTTTTCCACTCCTTGTACTCAATATTACATGTAAATAGAATTGATTTAGATCCTGAGAAGCAGCTCCTCAGCAAAGGAAAACAACAAAGTTCTGCAGAGGGAGGTTTGCCAGGACACAGGATCAAGGGGCCCTTTTCATAGAAAACCCGTCATATGCGAAGCACTCTGATGGGTAATAGAGCTTCATCTAATTTAAATGAAATGACTCCCTCTCTTTCCCTTTCTGACCTCTGGTCCTTGCTGGTTGCCATGGAAAATGGACAGATGAAACCCAGGAAGAATTTAAAGGAGAGCTTAACTAAATTGAAATTTTAGCCTTAGAACCTTTTTAATCAGCTTTGGCCTGACAATAGGGATGTTGATGTTTCTTTGGTGGCCTGGCTATTAAATAATTGAACAGCAGTATTGATAAAGCATACATTACAAATTAAGTAAAGGGTCAGGTGAATGAAGGCAGCTTAGCAAACTGCACTTTGGTTTGTGACAGGGTCTGCTCTGCATGGAGATCAGTGTGTTTCAGCCTATGTTGAAAGTCATGTCGGCATCTTCTTATATCACCAAGTGCCCTTCTGCTCTCACTTGTTCCTGCCAGAAGAAGGTCTGGACAGAGAGCAGTCACAGGGACTTGTATTGGGTCAGCCAGATGCCAGAGAGGAGGAAGAGGGTCTGGAAGGCATGTGTTAATACGTGGCTGGGAGTTTCCCACTTCGTTTTATGGCCCCTCTGACCCTATCTCCACTTAGCAATATTGAAAAAAAAAAAGAAAAGTAGGTATTTCTTATGCATAAATAACCTTGTTGCCATGACAGCAGCAGTATCTGGAAGCACTAAGAGTATCGGGAGCTTTTAGGTAAATGAGAACTGACACCCTGCTCACAAAATGAATCTCCCAGGTTAATCAGGTGAAGAAGAGCTCAAGTCAACTGCCAAAGGGCGAAGGGCTAGATAGACATATTTTCTTTTTTAAACAGATTTCTGAGCACAATAGGTATTTCATCATCATGCCTTTGGAAAGAAACCAATCTCTGAGGCGTAGGTTCCACAGTAGAGCATGCAGTATGCACACCCTGGTGACAGAGCAGATGCAGCTCCTGGACTGTCTGCAGCTCACTGCAGCGCCTGTCAGATGTCTGTCCTGTCCTGTCCCTGAATCTACTGTAAAATTGGCCAGTAATCGAGGAGCTAATATTCCTAAAAGATTTGGCAACTTTCCCAAGTGCCATTTTTGCCTTTCATGAATGAACAGTGAACGGTGACTCACCCACGGCAGGGAGAGCCAAACTGTAANGTGCCAGCAGGGAGGGGTTACGCAATGGACCCAGCGGTCTAATTCATCATCATCTCTTAGAGTAATCAAGGAAAGATGGGAAAAGATGAGGCCTCTAGATTTTTCCTTGTATTCGCAGTTAGCTGCACTTTGCTTTTCAACATCTCACAGAAGGAGAGAAAGGGAGGGCTGTGAGAAGGCAGGAAGGTACTGACATTTTGCGGTGGGAGAACTGGCCTTTTGCAGCACATTCACCTTTAAGGGATAAAGGAATCCCAAGCTGAATGCTCTGGCTAGGTTGTGTGTGTACGTGTGTGTGCTTTATCAAACTACACCTTCAAAGAGCAAGCCAGAACAGGAGCTCTCAGAGACCCTGCTCTGCCTGCTGTGGAGCTTTACTGAATCTTGAGGCCTGGATGCTTTCTTTGCTCTGGTGATACTGTGTGTTTAATGAGCAACAATTTTGGATTGCGCCTTTCCACAGGATGGAGGTCCTCTGCCCGCTCAGGTGACAATTTGGCACCCAAACACCTCTGGGGTCAGGTTTCCCTTTACTCCCATACACAGCCCCTGTCTCCAGACACACACTTAATAAGCTTAATGACCCTGGTGATTACTTCAGCAGAGCTGATCTGCAACAACACGCCAGCTTGCTATCAACCAAAACCTGGGAGAAATCTCTCTCCTACATAACATGCAAGCAAGCAAAGACAAAAGCACACCAGAGTCTCCCCCTCATCTTTTAAGTATTGTTTCAGAGACTTTTTCCTCTAATGTGTTTTTTGAATAGGAGCTGCAAGTATTTATTCAGCACAACTAAGATTAATGGCTTTGGTTTTATCCCAAAAATATATTGCTCAATCTCGGACTCGTGCTTCTGGAAAATGATTTCTGCATTAGCAGGATCTCTGTGACATTCCTTCCCCGTGCCCCTGCTCTCTGTTTCCAAGACTGTTTCCATGACCGTCATGTCCAGCACTGGTGAACCAAGCCAGTGGCTGTTTCCAAATTTATTTTTAAAAACCGTTTTGTTCTGCATGATCACTGGTGCCAATGCAAATCTCTGGTGGTGCCAGACAAGGAGAGAGGCCAATAGGTCGTTCCTGCCCCAAATCTGCCCCAGCCCCTTCTCGCGCTGACTCCACTGGCACTGCTGTGTCTCAAAAAAGCCTTTGCCGGAGGGGAGCCTACACGTAAGCCGAGCCCTGAAAGTGACTCCTCTTGTGTGAACTAATGATTCCATTTTTTCCATGCAAAGTACTGTAAGAGAAAATTCCCCTTGCTGGCTGCTTCACACCTCCAAGGAGCAACTCCAAGAATGTTCCACAGACCGTCTTCTAGATCCCTCTTTGGGAGTTACTAGTATAACTATGATATATTTTTCCCAGGGAAAAACAGGCTTTTTTTCCTAAAACATTTTTTTACTTAAAGAAAAATGCTTGCCAATTTCCAAACACAAGGTGTAAATCTTTCTTTTAAACCATCAACTCTTCTCTGACTCTTTTTATTAATTTTTTCAATTGTCTCTTAAAAGGCACAGGCACTCAAACAAAGCTATCCCTTGCCTGAAAAACATCTGGACTCAGAATTACTGTCAGCGCCTGCCTTGAGGGCTATCATGAGGATGTGCCTCCCACCTTCCTCCTGTCCAGACTCCCCACTGGTGGGCTTGATGCTGGAGATATGCGAGGGAGGCTGTGGAAGGAACCTCTTTGTCAGACAGCATGTTCTATTAATGTTACAGTGAACAACTGGTTCTACAAGATTTCTTTGGAGAAGACAGAGTGAACAGTCTCACCCCAGCTGTACACGGCACTCAGAATTACACATGCCAAGAGGATGTCCTACTCATTCCTTTTCCTTTCTGAAGGGTGGATACTCACTCATCAACCTCTAAGGAAACCTTCTACATTCACCTATTTAAGACTGAAATAACTACACTGACTTAAACGTGAAATCTCCAGCATGTCTTTTCCAACATTAATATCTCCTTGTATAGTAACCTTATTATAGCCAGAGATAAGTGACCCCACCAGAGCACTAGCTTTGTTTAGGTTTCTCAGTAAGTATAAGAAGATTACTATATACATCTTATTTCTGTTGTGATAAGCAGCTTAGACAATATGACTAAGGGTCACTCCATACAGTAATTCCATGTAATTATATATAATTTTCTGGTGTACAATGAAGTGAGCTGAAGGTTTCCAGTAAGCAACTTCAGGTCTTTGCTGTTAACCAGAGAACTCCAGGCTAAGACTAGCTTGCTGAGAAACAGATTGTTTTTGTTTTCCATGGGAAATAAGGACATTGATGTCTAACACACAACAGTATTTCTGAAAATATAATATGTTTCAGATAAAAATATTTTGAGACTACTAAAAAATTTCATTCCAATCATGACCTTAAGAAACACTGTGTGCATGACAGAAAATAAGAGGCATTTTGGAAAGAAAAGTAATTCCAAAACTGAAACAAAGTTGCACCATCTTCAATTTCAGAAACGCTGTGTCTCCCTTACTGTTTTCTTCCACAATGCACATCTCTGCTGATATCCCCGCTCTAGAACAGGCAGGTAAAACATCTCACTGTCTCGGTAACTTGGTACTCACTCAGTGAGCAGGCTCCAGCACAGGCAGGCCTCTCATGCAAGCCCTTGTTTCCCAACCCAATTTGGGCTAGCACACAGTAAGCACACTGATTTCAGAGCCAAAATGCCATGGAAATGAAAGCTTTTAACAAAAGACAAGCTTCTGGAGGCAAAGTGCTTTAGTGGAAACTACCCGGGCAGCTCTGAGAGTTCAGTCAGTATGACTAAACCCACCTTGCCCCCAGTAATCTCACCTCAGGGGATCCCAGGAGCTGCTGTTCTGCCTGGAATACCCAGCGGCCCCAGAATGGAGATGGAGTGTTGCAAAGCCAAGCCTCTGCGGACTCAGTGTCTGCATAGACTTGAGAACTGCTTCTTTATGACCTATGTCATCTCAAACTAGTTCCCAAACAGGGAATCACAAGACTTCAGAAAAACGGTGTAAACCCCGCTTTTAAGATGAACTCCACAGGGCTGGGCAGAGGCATTAACTGTCCATGGGAGCAGAAGCAGGTCCAGGCAGGAAGCACTCTCCTCCTCTCTCGTTTCCAGAGTTGTATAATTCTTTCACCCAGAACAGATGGAGCTACTAATTAAAATGCCTTTCACCCCTGCTCCTCAAATGTGCTGTTATACCGCAGGTTTAAGAGTACTGAGAGTAACGTTCAGAGTAACGTACTGAGTAACGTTCCCAGTCTGCTGCAAGATGCATTAGCAAACAGGTCAAAATGCCATTTACTGAATTCACCAAGGGAGAAAACAGTACAGCATTAAAGAATTCAATAGATAATGCAGATCAGGGCTCAACAAAGTTAACTGACCTGTGGAATGATTCTGTGAATAATTGCAAATGTCAAGTTATGGGATCCAAGAGGAGAACCTGGGTTATTATTATGACTTTATCAGCAATTGATCTAATTGAGGGGTTCCCTCAGGACCCTTAACTGAGGTAGAAGAACCACAGAACTGGTCTTGGTTATAATGAATGCTCCTTACCACACACCAGTTCTGAGCCCTGAAAGCTGCTGCTCTCCCACATCCAGGCAAGTGCAGGCACAAAGAGCAATACAGGTTCTCAGTGAACAACCTAGTTAAAAGCCAAGTGATAGCTATTGCATAGCCAGCTAAAAAATGCACCCTAAAACATTAATAAACAGGTACCTACGGACAAAGCTGAGTCTCCAGAAGCAGAGAGGGAGAATTAATTTTCCTCTTCACTTTTCACTTGCTACGTGCACAAAGGCTGCACCAGGAGCATTGAGCTCTTAAGACCCAGTGGGTCCAGTTATGAGAAGTACAGCTTTGTGGAACATTTGGTAAGAACAACATAGAGATATCTCAAAAATAGCCCTTCCCTGCTCTTCCTTAGGCTGGCCTGGTGAGACCAAGAGCCGTGCCCTGCTGACATGCAGAGCTTCCACCATTCTGCTCAGGACCCAAAAATCTCTCCCACTTGGAAATCCCTCCCTCCTTTACAGAATGGAACAAGGGCCCTGTGTTTGTGCTTCTCACTTGTCATGCTCTGAGCAGACAATGAATGAGCTACCAGACGTGTAGTGCTATGTCCACAGGAGGAGAAAATCCAGAGGAAAAAATTCAGAAGCATCTTAACTTGATGTCAGAGGTGACCACTTCAGTACTATTACTGTAAGAAATGTCCCCTCCTGCCCTCGCTAACCTGCTGTCTTTGAAAAAGCTGCTGACCTGCCCCTGAGAAAAATTCTTGCAATCCTGTGGAGCCACTGGCTCTGGAAATCCCTCTCTCCCCTGGGCTATCTGACCTTGCAAGGCAGAGAAAATGCCAGCCAGGGAAAATGCTTTTAGGCAAGCTGGTGGGATACTGAGATTTGTTTTGCTATGTATTAGGGAAGCAATGGCTCGCTCTCAGTCCCCAGAAGCACAACCTGATACAGTGCTGCCCTTCCAAAGATGTTTCATTTTCCTGACAAACAGGAGACAAAACATGCCTTGAGAAGTGAACTGCAGATGACCAAAGCTTTATTAGTGTCCTGATAACGGCAGGTCAATTCCAGATCTTATTTGGCCATTAAGATATTGCTTTTTTATTGATTTTGCTCCCTAAACTTTCCTATGGAGAAAAGCCCTCTTTAGTTGGGTCCACCAGTAGATTCTGTCTCTAGGAGGTTGATTAGTTGGTCCTCCAAAGTGATGATAGACTACAGGAATTTTTGCCTCCAAGAAAATGGCATGCCGTTTTTCTGCGAGATGAAGGGGAGGTTTCCATCCAATTTCCCTGCAACCTGTTTCACACAAACCACTAACCAGTTCCCATTAGCCTGAAACTTTTGCAAGGAATAGCTGTTGCCAAACAAGGACTGGATCAAGCAGTTGAAGCACCCTGCTCAGCAGGATCTGGAAGTGCCACTGGAGAAGGGGCGAGGGAAGGTGTCTTGGCCCCTGCCATGGGGCACTGGGTGCAAGCTGCAGGAACAGACTTTGCAAAGAACTTAACACCTTTGATGTCTTTCCCATGAATAGCTCTGCAGCTCAGTCAATCCCCAGTATAATTTCATGCATCACGTATCATACCAAGCAGATTCCTTTTGAAATTGAGAGTTTAATTGTGACCTACTTTTTTGTTACCAATTTATGGAAGTTTTTGAAAGGCCTTTGAAATCCAGTATGTTAAATGGCTCTATGAAGGAGAAGAAACACTATTTTCCCTTCCTTCCCCACCACATCATCGCCGTGAAAGCCCCCTCATGTCTGGATTTATGTGGTCTCCCCCCAGCCTTGCTACAACCCAGGATGATGAGAGTGCTGGGACTGATGGAGGTCTGGCAGGGGAGAACAGTCTGTGCCATAGCTGGAGGGCAGAGAGGATTAGGCAGGGAGGAAGGAGAGGTAGCATGGGGTCAGCACTATGCCTGGTTTTGGGGAGAGAGAGCCCAGTGCAGGCAGTGGATTTGGATTTAGAGGCAGGCCATTCTCGCCTGGAAGGGGAAGGTGTCATTGAGAGAGAGCAAGAAAGGGGAAAGGAGATCAAGTTTTTCTCAATGCTCTTATCTGAAGCAAACCCTTAATAAGGATCGGGATGAGCCCGGATAGAAGGGAGGGTTACCTGTGATATGGTGGAAAGCCGGTGGCAGGCAGTGGGCTGCTGGGGAAAGGGGCAAGTTTTGTGGAGCAGGGGACTCAGCTGGACCTGGGCAGAGATGACATGTTGGAGGTTGCCATGTCAGGCTGCCGTTGCCAGTGGGTGTCTGCCTGGACAGACAGCGTTAATTGTCATCTCTTAACCTTGTAGAAAATGTTGGATAATTTGCTTTGGCTGATAGTGATGAATATTGCCCTGGGCAAGCAGGGTCAGTGCTTCCAAGGAACCCAAACCCCAAAGAGAAGGACACGATGTAGAGCACTCTTCTGACACCTTCCTTCTCTCCTTGCCAGTATGCTCAGTTCTCACCACTGTTAGTCCTCTTATATTTGATTCTTGTGTGTCTACTGTTCTGGGGGAAAAAGTGAACATTCAGTCTTCTTTTCATGAGAATATATCGTCCCTCCCTCCATTCACTGTGTTGTGCTCTGTAGGAGAGTCCATGAAATACTGAAGTCCTGGAAGACAGCCCCACTTGCAAAGGGTTTCCCTTGCAAACTCTGCATGGATGGGAGCACGGACATGGGAAATTTGCAGGTTGCCCCACAGGGTACCAGCCACACTGGACCAAATACCTCCCTGAACTCTGGATGCATCCTCCCAGGGGTGTCAGGAGAAGACACTGGGATGAGGTTTGTGACCAGTACAAGAGAGTCATTTTTTTCTCTATCACCACTGCAACACAAATAATTATGATCAACCTCAGTAAGAGCAGAGTGAATCCCTTCGAAGGTAAAGCCATGCCATGTCTGACCCAAGGAAGAAAGGTTTCACAGCTGTGCTGTTAGGGCACAAATGGGAACTGTTATCCTCGTTCCTCACTCATTAGTGGCTGCTCTTAAAGGAGAACAGAAATGGGGATTAAGGGATGGAAAACTCACTGGGTATTAGAGCTACAAAAATACTCCTGGTACATGTTGGTTCATTGCGGGCTGGGTGAGAGTGGTTGGCATAGGGCAATGGCGGAACCCGGCAGCACACTGTGGGTCTCCATCCCAAGGGCTCGAGGTACAACAGTGATTCCAGTTTCCACCAGGGTTTCCATCCATATGGGGGAAGCTGCTATACTCACTGGAGAACTAATATACCAGGAACCATCAGTTGTGGCAGAAAATCCTCTCTGAGGGCTTGGAGAACTCAGAAGTTCCATTATTGCCTGCACTTAAAATGACTGGTAATCCAAAGACTTGTTTGGAAACCTCCATTTGTGCCTCACACAACCCTAGGCTTTGATATATGCTAAAATTTCACTTTAATTATGAATGAAATGTACATCTTTGGCTTTTAGGGACAGAGGAAAAAATTTTGTCTTGGGAATAACTGAGAATTATTTTGGCCTGGAGTCAAGAACACACAGCCCAGTTTTTGTTCATTTGAGTTGGTTTTGGGTTACTTTCTAAGTGCAGGCAGCTGTTTGATGAGGGCCCATTTCCTACAGAAAAGAAAGTTATTGTGTTCTCAGTAATTTCTCTCAATACACCATTTCAAAATCACTGCTGGCAGTGTAATGCCTGTTTCCCCAGTCTGAGGGCTGCTGCCACACAGATCTTGCGTGACTCCAGAGGACATGTAGCCCAATTCGCGGTTGTGTTCCACTGTTCTACACTCAGATACCCAATGTGAATCCTCCAACACTCCTAGGTACCTAAGTAGTTTTTAAACAGTGGGCTAAAAGAGCCTGGGAAAGGGCTGCAAATCATGTAAGTGTCTTGGAAAAAAGTTTCTTCTCATTTTCTACTCCTGTGTGTGCCCTTTGCACCAGCCTGCAAGCCCTGGCTGCCAGTCTACCACCGCACTTGTATATATTTGCAGATCCTCTGTTTGATCTCAGCTGGGCAGGGTGTCTGGGGATGTGACAGTTTCCTGTAATCACAGCTAAAATTCGGATGAAACTGAGCCCTCTGCAGGCATCCAGCCAGTGGACATCAGATGCATATCCGAGCTGTTGCCTCAGAGATACCCACCACCCAGCAAAGAAGTGCTGGAGCTTCTCCAGCTTCTCCAGGATCAGGTTCACCAGGTGAATGTGAAAAATCCTAACAGTTGTAGCCCAGGCTCCTTGCAACCACGTGCCTGGGTACACTGTCCATCCCAGTCAGTATCTAGGAAATTCCTGTGGGCTTGTTGGCATGGGAATAGGAAGATTTTTCCTCAAAACCTGGCCCTGGGTCAGCAGGCAGCCATGCTGCACAGGAGCATCTTCTACCTTCAGTACAAGTTGAATGAAATCTAAATGTCACTGCGTTCTGCTGCAGGCATCTTGCTCATAGTCTCATTGTTGACTTCAGGAGCATCCCAAGAGCTGCCTATTTCCAGATTATGCTTCCAAGGAAGAGCAAACAATGCAGAGCTGCCATGATATATTTAACGATGAATCATTCTCTTAAAAATTATCAGATGTGAAAGGCTTTAACCACTCTGGGGATAATGCAATGATGTATTTCATGTGATTCCGTGCGGAGAGTATCCATGGCAACATCATCCTAGCAGTTTGCCAACAGTTGGGGTAACCATCCTGCAAGAGCTGCAGAAAATAAACCTGCATATTATAGGTTTTCAAAGGAAAAATCAGGCCTGTTTTGAATTACAAGTGGCTTGTCTGTATGCTCAGCTTAGGCTTGTTTGGTTGGCATATTGCTAGACCTTCAGTGCATGTTACTACCAAGGGAGGTAATTCATCATCTCTGGGCAGCATCCGTCCCCGCTGGGAGGGTGCAGACACCAGAGGGGTCCCTCCCCTGCAGCAGATGGCTGTGCTGCCACGGGCTGGTCCCAGGGACCTGTGGCAGCTGCCGGCCATGGAGGCACACGGGTATAGGCACAGGCATGCAAGCTGGGTGTGATGCTCAGAAGAGAGCGCTGGATTTAGCAGCCTGCCTCCCACTCAAAAGAGGCGTAGGCACCGCAGGGCAGATTGTCATAAGGCTACAGGCAGCCAGGCAGACAAGCAGATCCTAAGCCCACCCTGAGGGCAGTGAGGAAGGCAACATCATATCCCACCACAGGAGTGGCATTTCTGCCTGCCAGTAATTTTAAAGTGGCTGAAATGCTCGTGATGTGCTCTGCGCCTTGTTTCCAGAGGGTGCTCCAGAGCCTGCAGTATTTGGGAAAAGAGCAGGAAGCACCTGCATCACCATGTGGGCTTGATCCCCAGGACATATTTTTCAGCAGGTTTGGAGAACTCCCTGCTGTGTTCCTCAGGCTGTTGTGAGCTCCAAGAGGGTGCTTCATGGAAATCTGCTGCCCCTGCCTCCCAGAAACTTCAGGGCAAGACACAGAAATTCCCTGGGAGAATACTGTACCCAGCAGCCTCTGACATTACTCAGGAGTTGAATTTTTAAGACCATAAAATGTTCGAGGATGTCTCAAAGGAAAAACATATTCCAGTTTGCTCTTTGGCTCTGGTACAGATGTTAGAGTCTCCCTGGTTCAGTAAAAAGAATCCTACGGAAAGGGGGAAAATGCAGTTTTTCTGTATAATAGCAGGATTTTCATGAACTTGCTTAAAAATAACATCCTGCAAAAAAATGTCATGGCTTGTTTAACACTCATCAGGTCAGTCTGGGGTCTGTGCCTGCCTCGAGGAAAGAAAAAGTAGAGAAGGCCAAGTTCCTTTAGATAGTGACAGGCTGTTTTGATGCAGATTGCTGGGTGTTAGCAGACCAAGTTGGAGGTGTCTGTGAGTTCAGATCAGGAATGCTCAGGAACGGGGAGAGCAGCAGACCCAGACCATCCCTCCAGAGTGCTCAGCCCAGCTTCCAAGTCTCAGCCCCTTCCTGGGGCTCCAGAGCCCTTGGGATATGAGAGCTCTGCTGAGTTTTGCTCCGTGCAGATACCTAATGGGCTTTATGTCTGGCAGTCGGAGCTTGAAACTCTAGCCTGAGGCAGCATAAAATATGATTTTCCCCTCAGTATTATGTGGTGAGTGACTCCAACCCATCTTTATTTTCTCTAAAGCATTACAAAAGACTAAACACTCCAGGAAAATGGCATCCATTCACAGCACGCCAAGGGCCACCGGCAGTGCTAATAAAAATTCTAATTGCAAGAGGATAACTATCAATCTCTCAGACTCATGCCATGGAAGATGCTGAAATGGCACTCTTGTTTTCACCTCTCCATCAGTCTGTTGCAACAATAGTGTCTTTATGATAATATGTATAAAGCACATGCAGTTCTTGATAGGTTTTCTAATTTCCCTGAACATATCCCTTATATTTCCCATAAAAAATAAGGAGAAAACAAAGGATGAAAGGATGAAAAATTGCTGAAATAACAAGAGAGGGATAAAATTGGGTAAGGCAGTGGTTGGAAGAGAAACAGTTTGGCTTCTGTCAACCTAAAATTTTTCAATGTTCTAAAATATTAGAATCAAATATTCATCCCTTTCTCCATGTTTCACATCTCCAAAACTTCACCATTCCACATGCCTCTAGGTCAGCTCAGCTGCCATGCTCACCCGCTTTAAAGAATGGCTGCCAGCTCTTCTCCCACCCAGCAGATTCAGACTAGTTTACTACATGCATCGCTCTGGAGAACAGTCCTTCTGCCATATGGAGAGCTTCCAGGATGCTGGGACATATCCCAGAAAACGAGCAAACCCAGCTCAGTGAAGTAAATTTAAGGATGTATCCATTATCATATTAATCCTCTTACTAACTTCCAGCCAAAAGAATTGTGTCTTGGCACAGCCCCAGAGCTCATGAGCCCATCCACGTTGTCAGCAACCCTACCGCAGTCTCCATCAAGACCAGACAGTACAGCCTCGGGGAACAAATATGAGCAAAATCTAATTTTCTACTGGGTCAACCTTAATTGTAAATCAATTGTTGAGATTTTTATTGGCTTGAAGGGTGCTTCGGCACTGACTAGGATGCAAGTTCTGTACAAGTTATCCACCTCGTGACGAGCCTGGTGGCTCAGGAAGGTTGAATGGGTACACATATACAAAATTATGAAACTCTATGGGCAGTCTCGCCTGCCCACGGTAGCAGGCATAGTCTGGCTTTGGAAAAATGGAAACCCAACCACCCAGGTCGTATGGGAGCTACAGGTGCTCTGTCGATGCTTTCAGCTTGGACAATGGCAGAACCAGGATTGTGGTTTTTTTCGTCTGTACCCTTTCTCTGTATGACAGTCTAGATGTAGTTTCATTGAGGTTGCAATGTTATGGTCAGGGCCCAGATATGCCAAGTCTGAAGATCCTGCCTCCAGACAAGATATTCTGGTCCAAATCACCCATTTGAGAGTTCTCCGCTTCCAAAGACAAGTTATGACAGAACAGAGTAACCAAGACCCACAGCCTATGAGTATGTCCAGATAAAAGTTTTCTGCTTTCACAATGAATGAAGAGGGCACACCCCAGAAAACCATGCTGTGACTGTCTGTACATTTTAGCCTGTACCCTAATACAGACCTCTCATTGAACCTATCCATACCTTGCTGTCCAGAGACAGAAATATGGGACCAAGCTGACATGTCTGGACCCTCCTGTACCGTGTATTGTCCAAGGAACCTGCCTCTAGGCAGGCTGCAAAGAGGCTCCCTCCCACAGGCTGCCTGCCTCGCACTGGGCAAGGCTGTGTGCCGCTGCAGCCTGCCAGTTCCCATCTGTTCCCCCTCCCAGTAGCACTTGGGTACCAGCATTTCCCTGCTGTTGCCCATGTTCTATTGAGAAATATCTGACCGCTCCATTTGGCACATGACTCAAGAAGTTTGGTTTACAGAGAAGTGTCTCACCATTCTCTATTTCATTTCTACCTGGTCTCTGTCAACATTCTTTCTATGTGAGCCCATTGCATCCTGAGCTGGACTGTGCCTGCCAGCTGGGCTTCGTTATGCTAATGGCCACCAGATACACTTGAAATCACTCTAATTAACAGGCTCTGCAAAGCACTGCCTGTAGTTAGCACCCTGCAAATATGCAATGCCCCTGATGCCCAAAAGGACATATTTTCCTTAGGCACATCTGTCAAGAGCCTGCCACAGACTTCTTTGAAGCAAAAATAAATCTTAGTGGAAAAAGCAGGCCTGAACACATGAACTCATAGAGAGCAATAAACTTCAATGTCCTCCCCCCAAAAGCAGCAGTCTTTTTCTGCAGAGGTACCATCACACTGCTGGCACTAGACATGCGCATAACATAGTAAGATCAATGAATCTCTGCCACATATGGTTGAATGAACAGAGACTTCTCTTAGAGGGAAAGACAAATGTATATTTTCTGAGGCCTCAGTCTACCATGAGGTTGGCAAGTACAGCTGATGTCAGTAATAAAATAAGATTTAACTGACTTTAAGGAGACTTGGGAAAGCACATCGTGGTACAGGATTGGGACCTGAAATGCTATTTTCAGTGCTGTGTTCTTTTCATATTCATGCAATTGGTGAACCTGCAGAGTGTAAGCAGTCAAGCCACAGAGGGGAGGTTAAAAATACTTTTTCTGAATAAATAGCCCTAAACAGTGGAGACTGCATTTCACCCTATTCAGACAACTGAATTGTATATGCCATTTTGATAACACTGTTTTCAAGAGGGGAGTTTTCCTCTAGAGGTTGCCACCCTATTAATACCCTATTTCCAGATTTTTCCTTTCATCTCTTGCATCATCATCTTTCATCATCATTGCATCACCAATGGACATCTGTGGCAAAGATAAATTGACCATTGCCCCAGTTCAATTGATAACACCGTGTCTTCCAGGCATTAAATGACTTTATCAATGTCCTGTTAATAAAGAACCCATTACTCTTGATTGCCTACTTCCTTCTAGGTACCCTGAAATCTGTATTTCCACTTTGACTGAGAGCAGAGTCTTCAGGTTCTCCATTCTCAGCGGCCTGGTCAAGCTCTGAAGACCTCTTGGCCTCCCATTAGGGCAGGTGTAACATAATTTAACAGAACAGCTCAACAATATCCTTTTACTGTGTTTGCCTTAGTGCTCTGATTCGATGGCTGCAAAAGACAGTCATGACTAAATTCCGAATGCTCACTTGTTTTTTTTTATTATTCCTCTGACTTTATTTGTTCCCTGGACTGTGAAAGCAGCGGCATTCCCTTTTGTGGTTTTTATGACTTTTTTGCAATCTCTTATGGACAAACTGGGAATAGCTGACCAGAACCTGAGAATGCTCTGGATAGGGGGACTCCCCCTGGTCCTCGCTGTCACCAAAAGTCAAAACTCTTACAACTTTTCTAAACCCTTTTACTGCTCGAAGTCTGACAGCTAGAGAATTATTCATTTCCTTGAAAGCCAATTTATGAAATGAATCATTTTGATAGGTGGCAGGATAACATTGTCCTGTTTTGTAGAATTTATGTTCTGAAATGATATGAGTTGAGTTACAAAGTAAGCAGAAAACCAGAAAGTAGAATCAAACACCTTTGATGTTATTGAAAGTAAACAAGAAAGTCAAAATGATTTGACATTTCCCATGAAACACGGTACTGACACACTTCAGTGAAACCTTTCTAATCTGAGGATTCAAAGGGGCCTCGTGCCATCACAGCCAGAGTTTCCCTGTCCCTCTCACTCCTGCCTTCTGCTCCCTTCCCAGGTGCCAGCTCTGCACTGGCTTATTGGAAAACCATTAAGCTGGTGCAAAATGGTTCAGGTTTCCCATGGGGACTGATTCTGGAGGCCGTGCAGAGCCATCTGTCATTCCTCCAGAGGTGCTTTAGCTCCCAAAGCCTTTCCTTGTGCTCCCAGCCCCTGCAAAGGAAGAGCGTGGGTGGCCAGTGAGGTGCAGAGAATCCCACAGACCTGAAATACTGCTGTGGCAGGTCAGCACATGGGTTTGGGAGGTCGGAGACTGCACAGCTCTGGCATTGGGTTTGCAACCTCCCTTGAGCAGGATGTCTCTCTGCATATGTGCACTCTTTCTGTTGATGTGAACAGCCCCTCAGGAGGATGGCAAACCTCAGCGCTTTCCCATTTCATATGGATCAGTTCCTCTGGTGCTCTGCCTCATATTCCCTTCTACAAAGTCTCTTAGATACTTGTGGGGACAAAGAGGGTAGAAATCAGTTCCATTGCTACAGGTAGTATCTTAAGAGCATACAAGCACTAATAAAAAGTTTATGGAGAAATTTATGCAGCAGCTTACACCATTCAACTGAGAATTATACTTCATCTATATCATCTTATACTCTGGTTTAAGAAATAACGTTATCCTTTGTAAAATCCTACAGGAGTTTTTATGAGATACTTAGGAAAGGAAACAAGAACTGCATATTCCATCTGATTCATTCAACACCCAAGAAGTATCTTAATAAAATTAGAAAACAAGATAATGTAGTCCTAACTGGAAAATACTAAAAGCCTTTCGGTACATGACTTTCCTAGAGCAGGTGGAATAAAAAAGGAAATAATTGTAAAAGTCAATTAGTATGTAATTTTATTCCAAAACACTTGATATTTCTGTATCTACCCTTTAATATTTTAGGGAGGAGAAATCTTAAACCCTGATTTTTGTGTGTTGACTTCAGGGAACATGTGTTTGCCACTTGTTAACAGACCAGTGTCTAAGCCAGCCAATTATTTAAATATCAAAGCAGAGACATCACCTGCAAGTCAATTAAGCTGTTTCTCTACCTTTGCAACTTGCAACAATCTCCCGCTTGCTCTGGGGCTTTTTTGCTACCTGGCTGCTAAAGAAACAGCCTAGACAAAAGCAATTTGCTGGGTCCCTTCCAGCCAATTCACCCGCAGGAGAGGAGAGGAAAATTCATTTAAGCATGATCCTTTCACACAGCCTAACACATTTGTCTGGAGCTACCCTAGGTTCCAACTGTGGCCATGCTTGGGTGTTAAGAGGACCACAGTAGTGACGGAGCAGACTTCAGCGTCAGCCTGTGTCAACCTCTGCATCCCGGTGGGAAACCGCAAGGTCCAAGCTCTGTTTTCCATTCTTGCCGGCTGCTTACTGCATGGCGAGGCCAAGTGATGGAGGCCATCACTCTCCTCCTCGAAGATGACAGGACCTCCTTGTCTCCCTCCTCTCCTGGACAGGATATGTCATTAAAAATGTATCTTGTTCTATTGATGGAAGCCGACAGACCCAGAAACGTCACCCACCTGAGTGCTCATCCTTTGCAAACCTGGCCAGCAGCTTCCAGATTTCTCAGAGCTCTCATTCTCACTGACCTTACAGCAATTACATAGGCTAACACCACAGGACCTTAACTAATAGACCAGAGAGCTTGTCTACGTAGCAAGAGTCAGAAACGAAGGACAGCAGCACTAGCGGTGCAGGAAGTGAAGCAGTGATGGTGTGAGAAGGGAAGATCTGGGTGCTTTCTCAATGAAGGTGACTAGGCCTGATGCAGAGAAGCTCAGGACGCTGGGTGCCTCACTCCAAGTGGCTGGTGGAGCCTCCCCCTGTCTGAAGAAGAACTGTGCATTTTTACATTGGTGGAGTTTAACACTCAAACAGGAATAAACTTTGAAAAGTCCTGAGTCCTGATGTGAACAGGCAAATACTCCAGTGTCAGGTCCTGACCTATGCTCATGTGCCATGGGCTTCACAGGGCAGACGTGCAGAAGAGGCAGGGAGGAGAGTCCCCAGTTTCCCTCTTGTTTCACCAGTTTCTAAGAGGACTACTGAAACAGTGGGCAACCCAGAAATAGCCACGATATGTTAAATAAGTACTTGTACCACTGTTCACTTAAATAATGAGTTTTTAGAGGACTGCCTTGGCATAGTACTGACACATCAATACTACAATGCTGTGTGTTTGATGATACATGAGACAATGATCTCTAAAGCTAAGATTAGCTTGTAATAGATGCTAAGCTGAAGCTAGGAAAACATATGACAAAATATATGCTTTAAAATAAAAGACCTTCATAAAAGCAAGCAAAGTTTTGAAAGGTAGGACTGTGGTTTCCCACAGAAGCGCACAGCTGGTCCATGGAAAGGCTCAGCTGCTGCACAGATACAGGACAAACAACCCTCATTGAGTTTCTTAAGCATAAGTGAAACTTTTGCACTTTATTGGCCCCTCCTGCGTGCCACTAGCCTCTGAAAAGACCACCCATTTGCCATTCCCACATTAGACTGGATGCAACAGGAGCAAAGTTCAAGGAGTAGAAGGAGACAGAGAGACTCTTCCCTGCAGAGAAGAATTATTCATCGGAGTTCACTATAAATGTTGAAAGACAAAAAGACATCAACAGTTTTTACTTCACATATTTTGCAGGATAAACTCAGAGCAAAGGGTTGAGTTATACAACTGGAAACATTCTCACAGAAAGAAGCTACAAGCATAAAATACACCTGGAGCTAATGTCGTCCTTAGGGCATTATTTTGAGCTCTGTGAGCCTCTGGAAGACAGACCTGAAGAGGGTCCTATCCTTCCCCATGCCCTTACTTACTCCAGATACACCTGAAGGTCCGAGCCACCCTCCTATACACAGTGTGCTCCCTGAGCCGAATAGTTCAAGGAAAGCCATCACATTTGTGACTTGACTTCGCAGTGGGCATCTGTGAGACTGCCAGGGTTTGGCATGCCCGGGGCCTTCGCAGTACATTGACTTCTCCCATCAGACTCTCTCTCCTGCCAAGGAAGCTGACTGAATGGTGATTTTTCTAATCTCTCCTTTCTCAGAGAGCATGACTCGCATTTTGAATATTTTCACTGGTCTGGAGGAACTTACCATACACGTATTTTCAAGTCTTTATTTTTTCTTACCTGTACAACATATCGATAGCCATCCTGTCTGACAGACCAGTGCATTCCCTGGAGGCTGCATGTGCAGGACCAATAACACTCACTGATGCAGCCCATTGTGGTCCTCAAACCTCTTCCCAATATCAGAATTGCAAGAACAAACTGCTGTAGTGCTCCTACTTAGATGCCAACTAATGACTTGTTTAGCACTTCTCATTTCTAATCCAAAAACACTGCAGAAAGGATGGGGACTGGGAAGAATCCCGGTTTGACAGAAAGAATATTTTATTCTCTTGTAGCACAGTAATCAGGACAGAGGGGAAAAAACCCCACTAACTTTCACAGCTTGAATCCTAGGGCCTTTGGCACTGTCCCATATTTCTTATCCATGGATCAAGTAATTTGGCAATAAATCTGTCCCTTCTAACTAAATCAAAAGTGTGCTGATGTTTGGAAAAAGTTCAAGGGCGAGGGAGGGGGATAGCAACAATGAGTATTATTTTTAAAATCTCTTTGTCTTGTAGAACTGGCTGATCTGAGCTGAATCACCATAGTTAATACATGTTGTTCTCAAAGCTTTTCAGAACTGTGTTTGAAATACAGGAGCACTGAACCTTCTGGGGAAAATCATATTCCCAATTTGAAGGCATCGTTTTGCACAAATTCATAAATTCACCAAAAAAAAAAAAAAAGAAAAAGGGGTCACTTGTCAGAAAACTTTCTAAAATGAACTGTTAGATGCTGGAACAGATAGAGGACTTGGCTCCAACGCATTCAAGGTAACTGAAAGCAAATTAATTGCCTAGATTGAGGTAAGGTCAGAAATGACTCTCTTATCATTTCCATGAGATCAATTGCGACCAACTATACTGCAATCTACAGAGAGAGGGTACAGCAAAAATATGTGTAAAAGTGAGGTCAGAGTCAGCCCTTAAATCATTACTGGATAACAAGCCATGCTGGCTTCATTATTTCATTTAATGACACATGAACTATGGAGGTGTGGGAGTAGCAAATGAATATCTTAAAAAGCCAAGATTCAAATGAAAACATTTTACACCAAGATTCTTTCTCTTTCTTTGAGGAAGCTAAGAAAAGGGGAGATAAATATCCAGCATAATTAGCCCAAATAACACCATTAGTCCTAAGCAGAAAAAGATGTTTATTCCACTTGGATCCCCAGAGTAAGATGACAATATATTATTCTATGCAGTATAGTGATTTTCCTTGTTTACTTGTTGCGCAGTGTCTGTTCCTCTCCTAACAAGCAGCAGTCATTGCCAGTCCTTCAGCAGAGCCTTCCCTAACTGTTCAGCTTATATTCACCATTGTTTCAGAGCCAAAATGCTGTAAGTAATCTACCAGTCGAACTTACTTACTTGACTGCCAAAGCCAGCCGCTTTTGCTGCTTAGCATCCCTTTTCAAATTAAACACATTGTTTCTTACAGCTTTGGGTCTCCTCTCATAGACTGATGGGAGCAGGAATAGCTCTTCTGAAGCCAGTGGAGCTGTAGAGGTGTAAGCTTGGGGCATGTGAGAAGGGATTTGTTGCTGTCATGTTTTCTCTATTTCTATAACTCCCCTAGTCCGTCAACCAAATAGGATCTTTGGTTGTGCTTGGAGCTGTACAACATGTAATCCTTGCAGCATCCTGACTCAAAACAAGCCTGGTTTGTTTTCTCTCTGTTTTATTCTGCTTATGTGGGAGCTCTTGTGAAGCCGGGGGCATGAATACATTGCATGATGATGCTCAGACCTTGAAGAATGAGTTGAGCTTGGAAAAGATGATGAAGAGCCAGGCTGTCTGAAATAGGATGCTTTTTATTATCTTCTTAGCTGCTGGCATGATCAACTCACCCTCAAGACAGAAGGTGAGATAGTAAGATTTATCTCTTTAGAAGAAGATTCGGGGTTTGTTCAATGGCCTTCTCTTCAATATATGCTATATACAACTGCTAAATATTTTGTGTACCTTGCGAAAGAGATGTAGAAATAAGATGTGGAGAGTGGAGAACATGACTTCTTACAATGCAAACTGCTTTGCACAAATGCTAACTTTGCCTGCTCTTCACCCATGACAACTGTTCACAAAACAACAGGGTCCTGGATAACAGGATTAGAAACTGGAACCTGTGAGCTGAGCTAAGTTTCAGCCTTACTGCATGAAAACAGCCTCTGAGCTCGGAAGTCAGGCTGGAGTAGGAGGAAGAGACAACTTCTGGAGAAACATGCTGGGGAACTTCTGGAGTGCCTCCACCCTGAGGAGATACGAGTTGGGTCTTAGTTTCTTGCAGGCCTTGCAGACATACCAAATGACCCTATATGTATTTGCTGGCATTTTCATTTTTATTGAGAGAACTCACTGAAGATGCTGTTGGGTAGCAGGACACAATCAGGCTGGTTGTCACTGACAGCAATGCTGTGCCGCCTGTCCTTCTGCGAAGGGACCACAGTATCTATTCATGCCACACAGGCAACAGGACCGCTAAGGGCAGTCAGTTGTGACCATTGTGAAGAGTGGACCTGCTGAAGTGGCATGAAAAGCCGAGTTGGGACAGGGATGGAAAGTGAGTGTGGTGCCTGAGCAAACCCTACCAAGGTGTGCAAGACTTTGGAGAGGGAATCACTTGCCCACATTTTATGGGGGGTCAGCATGCAACTGTCCCCCCACTACGTCCAGAGTACATTAGGTTTGGGAGGATCACAGAGCTCCAGCAGCTTTTGCACCGAATGGTGATATTAAATTTATCACAAGAAGGAGAGGACCATGCTGGCGTTCTTTGAGTCTACCTGCCTCTTTCTCTACCGTAGTGATGCTCTCTTGTGCAGCCTCTCACACCTACCGCTTTCTGCACTTTCTACCTGTGTTTATCACCAAGACTGCCAATTACATGCTTGAAATGCAGGAAATTTTTCTTTTACAACTATTCATCTCACTTCAAAATGCCTGCAGGAAGTCCCATGGGCACATACACAGCACTGTTCATCATGCTACAACAGCTGGACGCTCAAAACATCATTGGACAGAAAGATCACTCATACTAGGAGAGGAATTTTTTTCTGTAGCACCAGCTCATCTCTTCCAGCAGGGAATGAAACAAGGGGATTAATGCTTGATTATCTCAGCTCATCTGTGTTCTAACTTGAAGAGATACTATAAAATCATAAACCAGATGTGATACCGTATGTTGCTAGAAATGAATGGAAGATAACGTATAGATGGTAGACAGTCAGAATTTTTCATTCTGCATACAAAACCACATAGATCTAGTGCCAGAACCAAGGGAGTCTGTATCGATGTCTGTTAAATGATCTCGTTACTTCTTATCTCCATTAAAAGGAACTTCTGCTCATTTGATAGCTTTTCAACCACACCAGAACTCTTCAGCTGAGAACAAATTTCAGGTATTAAGTATGGTCTTAGCAGAGGTATTAAGTGAGGCTTTCTGAATATCTTCCTGTTTGCCTAATTTTTTTTTTATGAGCTGCCAAATCATTTCCACCCTGAAACACCTAGCCTAATGCACCTCAGACACATCTGGAATGCTGAGACAGAGCCTGGAGTCTCTTGGTTCAGATTAGCTGTGAAAACAACCACAACATCAACAGCCGAATAACTTCACTTGGAAGTGACCTCCTGCCATTTCTACCTGTTCATTGCGCCCTTCACATCACAACCCTTGCATCATTTGTGCCTGTGCTGGATCTCCTGTGGTTTTGGAAATACATCCTCAAGTGTCCTGCCAGGGATTATTCTCCAGCTCCAGACTTGCCCTCCACATGAGTGAAAGCAAGATGGAGGGAAACAGCTCTGACATGGTGCACCCACCCACGGATGCACAGGTTGGAAGTGTGCTCTGCAGTATCTTCATTGCTTTTATTATCCACATTAACTACATTGAAGACAAGCTTAAGCCATGCTGCAGTCCCCATGGAAACAGGTCCAAAGAGCTTTGGTTGATTATTCATCAAGGTATATAAACACCAAAGGTGACCTCCTCCAAAGGTCCTGAGGAAACGACTTCTATTAGGAGCCCCAGGAGCAGATGGACACGCAGCAGGACGTGTACCTGGGAGGGTGTAGCCTGGGATGGGCATGGGCTGGCATGGGATTTTACTTGCTTTTCCCACAAGGGATGGAAAGGAAGAAACCTGCCCAAACCTTCAGCAAGTCCCTACCCTTTTTATACCACAGTACACCACAAAGGGGTTGTTTAGCGGTGTAAGTCACACTTTGTCTCCCTGATCTTGGCACTTGGAGGCCAGCAGTGGCATTTCCAAGGCTGGCATTTGGGATGATAATGTGTTTGCAAGCAGGGGTGAATCATTTCCCTAAGGCCACCCTCAGACTTGCTGCGATGTATTCAAGAGGAGAGAATGTCCTGCCTTTGGCCTTGACAATCTTTCAGCATCTCTGAAGTCCACCCACCAGACATGCAGACACACAGAGTAGTTGTACCCACACCCTTAGCTGTAGCAATTACTGTGTGTTCCCCCCACAACACAAACCCAAATCCCAGTGCCAAACTGCATACATATCAAGAGTTAACAGGTCATGTGTGAGAAATTACAACCATCACAGTGAGTAAGTGAAGACTTAGACCCCTTTTTCTTTGGAGCGGATGCCAGCCACAAAGGAACAGCACGGGTGGGAACAGGTGCCCCATTCTAAACCCCCAGTCAGTTCCTAGACTTAATTTGCACTGGAGTGTGATGGAAAATTTTCGTCCAAATTATAACATAAAATGAAAAAAATTAAGAAGCTCATATAAGTAGATAATCTAAATTATTTATGTCTATACTTTCAAAATATTTTTGTAATTTAAAAAACTTTTACTTTTAATATTAGTTTCTAACATAATTAGCTGAAGGATCATTATAAAGGCTGCTTTGAATCAAATATCAGAAAATCCCATTTCAAAGCTTCTCTTAAACTCTTGATTTAAACTTCTTTCAGAGAAGAGATCCCTGAAAGCCGAGACTTCCCTGTCCACAGCTTCAGCTTCAACAGTCATCTAACAAAATTATTTCATCAGAATTTTCCCAAACAGCCTTTCTATGGGATCAGATTGTTCCCAGATCTTAAAATAGGAGACTTGGGATTATCAATATCAAAGACTTTTTTAGTCATAACCTTTTTTTTTTCTTAAAGGAAAAGCAGATTGGCATTTCCAAGGGGACCTGCAGTCCCATCTATGAGTTGTGCGCTTTCCTCTGATGGTGACCTATCCCTAAGCTCACATTCAGAACTGGAAGTCCTTCTCTTTTTCCAGGAGTTTTGGAGTAGGGTTCTGTTTTATGGGAACCGAGAAAAGCAGCCTGGGAAACATTGCCCATTGGAATCTACCAGCCACAACACAGATAATCCTGAAACAAAGTGGTCACAGCCACCTCCAGGACAGACATGCAGTCACACTGCTCTCTCTACAGCGTCATTACAGCAGCTCAGTGCCCTTACAGCAGCTCAGTGCCCATAGGAGTCTCCAGTACACTTCTTGGGAAGCCACTTCTAGACCACCTTGGGAAGCCTCCACCTCCATGGGCAGCATCAGCAAGTGTGCAACAGCCTTGGTGCTCCTGGGAAACTTGCTGCTTCCCAGTTGGCCCTGTTTGCCGCTCTGTGTGTGCTTGGAGGTTATCCAGCACGGGAACTGAAAATGGCAAGGACCAAAACCAGTAGAGCTGGAACTGGGTCCTTTGCCATTTCTGCCATTTGAAAATGACACCTCAGCAGAGGAGATCTTCTCTGGGCATTGCAACACCCATGTCTGAACCCCTAAATTCCCCAAGGAGAGTTTTTAACTTCTTCTATGCTTGTGAGCCAGGGAACTGCATGGTCTCTCTAACCTGCTCTTCTGAAAACGAAAGCAGTGGATTTTCTCTCCCCACTGCCCCATATTTTTTTCTCTCCCAACACAAAAGATGCCCTGAGGAGTGATACGAGAAAGTCCTCCTTCAATCTGCCACTTTCATGACTATCTACAATCGAGTTTGCTCATGAGATGCCACAAACCATATATACAAACTGCCACAGAAATATGCAATTAGAGTAGACCTATACCATACATGGTAATGAGCCCTGGGAGTTATAGGACAGGGAAGCTTTTGTCCTCAGATCCAGGCTATGGGCAGAGGAAAACAGACCATTCCGGCAGCCACTGAAATACCAGTTTGCTTTTTCCGGTGCTGTGGCTGTGTGCTCTATGCCGTTGCAGCAGAGTTGCTTGGAAACTTAGTACCATCTCATTGTTAGCTTGTAATTCAGTTCTTTTGTGGCTCTTGGGGCAGCCAAAACATTACAAGATGTCATTGATCACATTCCTCTCCTGGGATTTTAATAAGCTTTAAATGTTTAAAGCAAACAATACAAATAGAGTAACAATTATGGACTAGAAGCTTCCTTTCCTGTCTCGAATTAAACAAAGCCTTTTTTTCTTTCCATCTGTTCTGCAAGATTCAGGATCTCAGGGTTGCACCGGAGGCAGCTGCATCCCTCGACCCACTGCCACATCATGGCCACCAAGGGGTATAATCACGGTGTCACAGGGCCTCCACAAGCTAGCCGCTGTGAGGTTGCACAAAGAACAGGATCAAGACCCAATCCCTAAAACTTCTCTCCAATGTCTTCACAGATACAAGAATTACTTCTCTGAGTCATTATACATTTTTTAAGCAAGGACACTGAAAATAAGACCAAAGCAGGAGACGCAAAGGAAAAATGTCAGTTAATTCTAACGAGTTAAATGTTCTCTCACTTGAGTCCAGAAATGCCTGTCCAGAAGGTACGCACAGTTCCTGAATATATCCTCCACCCAAATTCAAACAGAAATTTACTGACCTCTGAAAAGTGACTTTGTTTTGCAAAGTTTCTAGATAAAGTCTGAGTTAGAGGCATTTTTACAACGAAAAGAAAAGGCTCATCATTTTCTTCTGGGCCAGAAATGGAAACCTGAGTGGTTTTGTGTGCATGTTAGGATCAGGGTCAGAACATGTCTATCTGAGTTTTCTATTTCTAGTCAAAAGCTTTACAAAATAACTCTGCGCCAGCAACTCCCATAACCTTCTTTGCATGGAAAGGGCAATGACCTCTGTCCTGCTAAAAAATTAAAATATCCAGGGTCCTCCTGACATCATTCATTCCTTGCAGAAAAAAAAAATGGTTGGGGAGAGGAGGTGGAAACCGCAGGGACTGAGGGGTGTTCAGGATGCCCTGTTTCAGCAGCACTGTCCCCTTTCTAAATGACTCCCGATTGAGCCAGGTTCCAGCTTTTCACAGCAGATTCAGCACAAAGTGAAATACAGGGGTTAATCCTCAGAGGCAGCCACTGAAATAATTTGAGATCAGACAGCTAGATGCTGCCTCATATGTTTTAGTCTTTTGGAGGATTATGAAGAATAATACCTTTTCATAGAATGAAAAGGCTATGCATGACCTCCTGTCGGTGCCCAAAATTAAGGCGCCCTGGTTTATTCCCTCACCATGCTTTGCTCTATACCGCAGGGAGCCACAATCAAATACGCGCACCAAGAAACAAAAAAAAATATTTAGATACTTAATTCCTAGTTGACTAATAGATGGGTCTGTTAGGCATTTGCATAGGAGCTAGAAGCCTCAGAGCTTTTTCAAACAGGACTTAATAAACCAGAAAGCCAGTGGCATCTTCATGAGAACAAATCACATGGGGGCTGGCTGTTTTCCACATCACTGCCTTATCCCTTGGGCATTAAAAACTTTGAAAATTCATGGGAAAACAGACACATGAGACCACTTTGGGCAAAAATCTCTGGCCTTAAAGAAAATACAGTGGTGAATGATGATCTTAACATGAAATTAATGACATGAGAATATTTTTGACTTTCCTTGCCAAGATGATGAATTTGTAGAACTAATAAAGATAGCAGATAAGTGGTTAATGTTCCCCTTGCAGATGGTCACAGTTTATTACTGTTATTACTATATTATTATCATAATGATTCAGACTGAGACTGGCAGACAGAACCTGATTGGGAGCCCAAAATCTCTTGGAGGTGAACGTCACTTTACATTCCCCCCGAATTATCTCCTCTTTACAGTCCTCTAACAGAAACCGCTTCCCAAGAGCCTATCCAAAAATTTACCCCTATCATTTGCCTGTGTTGCCCTGAGGAAACAAAATGAAGAATTTCTGCACATGACCACCCTTGTGAGCAAGTCCCCAGGCCTTTGCCAGGGCATACTGGAAAGGTGTGGTGGTGCTTTTCAATCCTATATAACCGGCAGCAAGATCCTATTCACATCTATCAGGATTTTACATGGGAAGAACTGAAATATTGCATGGCAGCAAAGTTTCTTGAACTTGTCTTCTAGCTCAGCAGCCTTTCTGAGCACAGGTCAGCTGTCCTTCCCAAAATACAATGTGTACCAAGCACGCTTTCCTCTGTCTGAATAACTTTACTGCTCTATTTTTCCTCTTCAAAACATATGTATTCCGAGGTTTTTTATCTTTGAATACCTTGGTCTGGACCGGAAGGTTGAAAGAAAGACATAGAAGAACAGACCAGTTCTCTGTTAATCCTTTTGCCGTGCATAATCTGTGGATGTGGTCCAGTCTCCATCTGAGTGGGAATCTTTCAGGTTAGGCAATAACAGTGCAGCATCTGAGTTTTACACATGAAGGAACTGATGCATAGGGCAATTAAATTTTTGTGCAGAATTACATAAGAGGTTTGTTGAATCAAACCTTGGTCTTGAGTCACTTAGGTCAGTGCCTTGGCTCACAACCTCTCCTTCCCTGTTTTTTTCTGTTCCTCACACAGCATCTCCACTGGCCTTGCTTCCTCAACTTTGAGCACGGTGAAAGACTAATTCAACCAGGTAAGATGCATCAGGAAGCCTATATATATTCACGTGGGTAATCCAACAGCCAGGGCAGACAGGAGTTAGTTCCATTGCTGCCAACAGCCAGAAGAGAACTGAGAGCTGCAGATAGACAAAAGCCACAAGGTCCCAAGGGGAGGCACAAGCACCCTCTGACTGTGCAGCTGCCAACGTTGGATGGGATAGACCACCATACACAAACCACAGGCACGAAGCACATCAAAGTAAAGGCTCTTTCACACTGCAGCCTTAATTTTTCCTGCTCCCTTACCCTACCATTAAACCCAAACTG
Source organism: Thinocorus orbignyianus (assembly GCA_013400375.1). Lineage (NCBI taxonomy): Eukaryota > Metazoa > Chordata > Aves > Ciconiiformes > Thinocoridae > Thinocorus > Thinocorus orbignyianus. The sequence continues at coordinate 127,043 of VXBW01006837.1, forward strand.
TGACTGGTACATCTCTCCACTAGAGATGGAGCCAAACAGCTGTCCAGCCTGTCTTACACGGGCAAGCAGATGGACTGTCAGTTTGTACTGAATGACCTAGTCATTGACAGTGGATGTATTGGCTATATTGTCCCCGGACTCCATTTGCTATATTAAGAATAAGTAAGTAAAAATAAAACCAAGCTGATTTTCAGTGCTCCATAGATTTAAACTTGGTGGGACTGTCTACAACAACTGACCATAAAATGTTACATTAAAATCAGATGGTATTACAAGACTCTATGTGACAGGATAAGAAAAAGAGATAAAAAGCCTGTAATTTAGGAATCCTGTCCATAAACACTAAAGCCCACACCAGGGCTCCTCAGACTCTGGATGAGCATGATGCTTATTTTACAGCCACATTTTTATTGATTATAATTTATACCCTAAAGCATTATTGCCTCTGTATGAAAAGAACAATTTTGTTTTCCAGCAAGCAAACAGCTATCCAGAAGGCACCCAAGTCCTCCAGAGAGAAGCATGTGCAACAAAAAGTCTAAAGCAAGATAAAGAATTTACTGCTGGACCAATACGGACTATAAACTATTTTCTCAGTGACCTTTACTGAACAACACAAATGAGATGTTCCAGTCTGACAATATGATACAAAAACCTAACAATCTGCTGCTTGAACGCATCTGCTTGTGTCTAGAGGAGACAGAAAATCCACTTTCGATGTAAAACGGGATGCGTTCTCTGCAAAACAACAGTTCTGCACTGTTGCTAGATGCCATGGAGGACAGCATGCTGTGGACAGTTATACTCACTGTCCATACTCAGATGAAAAAGCCCCTGGCACTCCTCTTTCCCACCCAGGACATCCTTCAGCCTTATGGAGAGCTCAGTCTCCTCACTACTTCCCCATAAGTGTGCTGTGGGGCAAGGTGGAAATCAATCTGTCACCACACATTGGGTGCAGGAGAACAGATCCTCACTGCATTTCCAAATATTAACTCTCAGCAGCAGCACTGAAAGATGACAGAATTTTGCAGAACTCAACCCAACTATTTCCCCCCCTAAGTCCCCCAGAAAAAATGGATGTGTTGAACATCAGTTAGTTGTCCAACTCTAAAAGGCCACTTGAGCATTTGCCAATTAAGAGGTGAAAAAATTCCATTTCAAACACTCCCTTTTCACAAAAAGTTATTTAATTTATGTACATTTAATTACTGCATTTGAAGAACAAAATAGCCTTTGCCTGTGCATTCCCTCTAATTGCATATGTGCGTTAACATAGTCCAAGCATTGTAGAACATCTTAATATTTAGTTGTAAAAATAGTATCAGCTCTGTATATGGTATAAATGAATGGCTATAAAGCTCTCACAGTTTACTTCCATTATGATTTGGTCTGTAATTTTTAACCAATCAACATCTTTTCAATGGACAAAAGTGAGCCAATATGTATCATGTTGTCTTGTGAGGCTGAAAACAGATTTTGCAAATATGTTTCTGGGTGTGGAGGTTCATGCAAGCGAAGCAAAAGATGAGGAGAGAAAATATGGACACGTTTTTGTCCCCAGAGCTGGATTTGAGTCTCTCTCATCTACTTATGGTCATTAAACAGTCCAGAAAGGAAATTCTGATCCTGTTCACAGAGTGCACAACTTGTACTCGGAACAGAGAATGGAGACCAAGAGTGACAGTGCTTCAAAGCCATGCAAAGGGATGCAACACAAACTTCATCTAATATGTTCTACCATGTCACACCATCAGATAAAAGAGCAGGCACTTGTATTCAGATTCTTATTTCTAATGGAGCCTATTGGATTTTCTAAGTTGCACTAGCTATTTTTTTCAATCCAGAGGCTAAGAACAGATATAAAAAAACTTGACAGCATTCCGTTTTGTTTGCACTTGTATTCTCTACATGCGAAAAAAGAAGAGCACTCAAAAACTAGGCTTAGCCAGACTTCTCACAGTCTGGGTTAACCACAATCTTTCATTCTTCAGTCTGGCTCAGGGCACTGGTTCCTGGCGAGCCAGAGGCTGCGATGTTTGTGTGCAGGTGGAATGGGGAGAGGCTTTACCTCCCATGGTGTCTGATATCAGAATGAGCACCAAAGCACAGGTTGTCACTGAAGGATCAATGTCCTTGGCTAGAGGAGGCAGGCAGGGTAAGGATGGAGAGCCCAAATGCAGGCCACAGCCAAGACACCGTTCAGTGCCCAACTGCACCTCTAAATGCTCAGAAAATCTCATATTTAAGGCATGCATACCTCAAATGTGCTGCACTTAAATCTTGAGATTCAGGGTAGCCCTAATGTTCACCTAACCCAAATAAAAATTGGGAGTTTGATTAGTTTTTAGTTGGAAGAGAGTTTTAGGATATAAATCTCTACTACCACTTCATATTTATGTCTTATTCAGTCTTTTCAGTTCTTCCAAAGAAGAGACACTTCATTGACCTGCTTCCTGCTTCATTGCAGGAAGAACAATATTTAATATCTCTGAAAAATGTTCAAAAGCATCTCATATGAAGAGCTGTAACAGCTAGAGTGGAACTATTACATGTCCAAAACTAGAATTTGCAACAACTGTATGATTTTTATGACTGGCAAAATATGGTAAAATCAAAGCATAAAGAGTTGCTTACAACTGACCTATTTTTATTTAGAAAAAGCGGAGAAAAAGTCTCAGCAGGTGAGCTGGAGGAGGGGCTCAGAGGATGTGTGTTAGAACTACAGGAAACTGAGCCTGTTGCAGAAGAGATACAGGGGAAAGGATGGTCAGCCTATGTCTCAGGGCAGCTTTCACTCTCAGAAGAAAGATGATGGGTACTTGAGGATCTAATTTCACAAACATGGGCATGAAAAGTACTCAGCTGAGTAAAATTTGCATGGAAGACTTTGTTTGTCCTCCTACCCATGACTTTGATTTGGTAAAATGTCAGTGGGTGGCTTCCAGCTCTCTGGTCTATGGACCCAAAAGGGAAAAGGAGAATTCATGGGTCTGCAAGTCCTATAAACCACGTGCAAAAGGTGTCCAAAAGGGTTTGGCCCCTTGGCCAGAAACACGATGATTGGCTGAACAAGGCAGGAAGGTGTTGGTGAAGCAAATACTCAACATGGTGCCTGTGACCTCTGCCGGCCTCCAGACTCCCCAGAGAAGGCTCACACACAATGTGCAAGGGAGATGCCGCAGGGCAGTGACCAGCCTGGGTGCTACTCATCTCCTGACTTCAGCGTTGCTTTCCTGGGCGTGGTGGGCTGGTCTCCCTACAGCCTCAGCTTCCCCCAGCTGGGCACGACCAGTGTCAGCACCCTCCAAAAACATGGTGGAAGTCAGTGGATGAGAGGAGAGCATGTGTGCTAGTTGTTACAGACAGCCACACATACGCCAAGTTCTAGGGGAATCAGAGGTGGGGGGAGATACTGTTAACATTAAAAATTCAGATCATGAAACTGGCACAAATGCAGTTTTTTTCAGGCTTTTTATCCGCTTTCGGCTTTATAACCTTTAGATTTTGTATCTTTAGGGCTTTTTCTGCATTCACAAGGACTTGATGCTGTCTTTTCTTCTTTTAAATTAAATTGAGACCATTATGTACTCCCAGTTTTGGCATAGGAGGCTTGAAAGAAAGCACGACCAAGAGACCAGACAACTTGTTCTGAAGGCCTTAGTCCATTTGTACGCAACCACTACAGCGTAATGTGTTTGCTTTGCCATACTTCAATAGATTATTCCTTAGCTGTAAAGTACCAACCTATTTGCTGCTGAAATTATGCAGACAGAAGCAAGCTGAAATAGGTTCTGGGGTTATCTGCCAGGGACATCCATGCATATTTCTAACTTTTATGGTCTTAACCACACACTGTTCTGTCCCTAAAGGACATATACACAGTGAATCACAAGTATATATTCTCAACAAAAGCAGCAATTTGCTGCCTTTCTACCGTTACTCGAGCTAATATAGAACCTAAGTAACTTTTGTCAAATATCTTAAAACCTCTGTGTTAGGCTCTAACATCATTGCTGCCTTTTAGCTCGGCTTTCCACAAAATCAAAGTTATAATCTTAATCCTATTAAAGTCAAGGCAAAATTCCCATTTTAAGGACTGGTATTACATTGTTCTGTCTGCCAATGTGATAGAAGCTACAGTAGGAGAGGAATGGAGATGTTTTCCGCCAAGAAATATAACCTGATGGGAAATACCTTTGTTCAAATACTGAAATCATCCAAGAAGTTAAAATTTTATCCAAATGTTTTCCATTGAAAAAAAAAAATCCTGTCTCTTTTATGATTGCAGTCAGTTAGCTCCCATGTCCTCAATTATATTTGCATTTCTTTTCATAATGAAAGTTTTCTGGAAAACACTTTTCTTACTAAACTTGTATAGTTCTGAAGTTTTCTATGACTGAAATGAAATGCTTCAAGGTGGAAGGAGGGAGGGTAAGGCAATGCATTTCCTTTTCCACGAAGTCATGTGCTCCTGTGCATGAGGGCTGCTGTGCAGAATCACGCCGTGTTATACCAAGTGATAAACTCATGCAGCACAACACAAGCTGTTGTATCTGACATAAGATGACACAGGTTGTCACAAGAAGGCTGTATCAAATAATCAGGGAAAAGAAATAACAAGAGACATTTTACACATGTCTGGACTGGGGTTTGGAGGAATAGCCTTTTGTGCATCACCTCGGCAAAACCTCTTCATCAATCTTGTACAGAGTGTGTATCCGTCTATTAACATCAATAAGTCACCAGAATTAGTGTTCTTCTCTAGATCTTCTTTCTGCTCCTGTGTATTTATAGCCTCTTTCAATCCAGATAACGTGGCTGACAAAGCAGGATTGATTTGATTAGCATGTAAATAAAGCCTCATTGCTGCTCCTGGCTTGTCTGTCACGATTATGTTTTGATGGGATTTCTGTCTGCCTTCCCTATTTACATCTGCTTCGTGTTTGCTGAGTTTCTAAGCCTGCATGTTGGGAAGGGCTCGGGGAGCTGCTCTTTGGAGCCTCCTCAGGCAGCAGCACCACAAGGTAGATCTCTGGGCAGAGATCCAGGACCAATTTCCCATTGGGCCACGAGCAGCATCAAGTGGTGCTCAACATTTCCTCACGTTGGACTCCACTAGTCTGGTGAGGAATGAATAGGGAGTGGTCAAGCCAAAAGAACTGCATGGGAAAGTAAGCACTCCAGGACACAGTCAAGTTTGGGAATCTAGCAGGATGCTAAACATCTTGGTTTGTTTTACTCGGGTATCTGTGGACAGCTGGGCACCATGGAGGCAGAAGTCATACAGATACATCTAACTGAGCTGGTCTCGGGCAGCAAAGAGTAACTTCAGAACATGCTTTCCCTTGCACTGCCAGGCAGGATCCCTCTGTTCTTCTATGGGGCTGCTCAGCCTTGGTTATGAGCAGAACTCCCCAGTAAAGAGCAAAAGGTCTCATCCTGAGCATGTGGCACTTGCTCCTGACCTGGCTGCAGGAGCAGGATCTCATCAAAGCCATCTCCCTCCACAGTGGGGAGCAGCAAATACTGATTTAGTCCTATTGCACTTTTCAAGCGAAGAGTTCTGAACAGCTTACGGGAGACAAAGAATTCAAGCATGTTCCACTGAATGCTGGCCATGTAACTGCATGTATCTCTGGGAAAACAGACGGAGAGGTTCCGGACTGAACGGGTCAAATAACAGTTAAATATGTGCTCCCCAGAATCAAACAAACAAATCACCTTTCCAAATAAATTCTACAGCTCCCCTGTTACTTACAGAGACGAAGTTGTTTTCAGTCACTCTAGTGAGGAAGCATAAATCTGCAGAATTTTGCTCTAAAGGTAACAGCTACAGGACTGAACGCTCACAGTTAATGATGGTTCACAATAACATGTTAACAGGAGACATAATCCCAATAAGGGAAATGGGCGGAAATCCACAACACAAAGTAACAGGCTGCAAACTAAAATTGATCATCAGATGAATTACTACTATCATAAAAATAAACACAGAAATCACCCTGCAAAACTAATATGAGAGCTGCTAGGTGAAGGATCAGGTCTGGATACATAGGCAACTATACGTACTCTCACACATGCACGAGAGCCTGTGTGCAGACAGGTTCGCATGTGCAACCACAGGGATGTGTATACACATATTTATGAATTAGAGACCTTTTGCTTTCCTCAGCATAACCGTGTCCCCAGGGATGTTCACACACAACCTGAGCAGCAGCCTCTAAGGGAGACCCAGGCCCAGCTCTGGACTGGATGAAAGGTAAAACACCATGTCCCCAGGAGGAGGGATGGCACTGCCTCTACTAGTAGATGCCCTGCTTTTCCCAGCCAGGATGGAGGAGATGTAAAGTAGATTGCTTTTCTTTCCTCCATTCAGAGCAGACCAGGTTTTTGCCATGCTAGGAGGCTGTTCACAAGATGTTCCCTTTGCTTCTTGAGACAAAAACCTCTCTGTTCCACATCTAAAAAGCCCGGGGAATGGGGACGGCTGGTTTGAGGCCAAATCTGCCACTCAGATCACACACGTGAAAGGCTCAGCCCTGTCAAAGTGGCCGTGCCCCGCTGATCTCCCTGGCTGCCTTCAGACAGGGACAGGTTTATTGATATTCAATTTTGATCCTGCAACACTCCTGAAGCACTGCAAGTACATTCCACGGTTCGTGCCAGCCAAAGAGAATAATTACTTTTGCTAACTCTTATCCAAGGCAGGTCTCATGACTCTCAAGCCCAGATGCTGTGCTGATGGGCACTCCAGAATTAGATGTGCAGTCAGCCATTAGAGCAAAGAGGTAGATCAGGAAAAATACAACTTCTGATCCAAATTCAAAGGAGGAAACTACATTTTTCAATTTACCACAGAGCAGAAATGCAGAAAGGTTTTGTCAGACCAGTGTCAAATCAGTTTGTTTCACTGTGTTGAAGTAGCCAAGGGAAGAAGCATGCTACACCTTCACCCCGCTCACCTCTGAAAACACAGCAGAAACGGTTCATCGTCATGCGAAGGAGTGCAAATATGAAGCTTAACTGATGCCTCACTAAAACAAATCCAACAAAGCTGTTCTTTCCGACAGAAGAATATTCTGTATTTAAAAATTACTCCTTTACTATCCCTGAGGAAGCGGAGAGGAGGACCCAGCACCTGGGGGACCTCTGGCTCTTCTGCGTGTTACCAGACTCCTCAATAGCCTTGGCAAAGCAATTGCTTTGACTGGCAAACCAGTCATCCCACCCCCCAAGTTGAGATAACAGTATTTCTGCAACTAAACCAGTTCCATCATGGGCAACAGGCAGTAACTACACTGATGGCCAAAGTCCAGGGATGGAGGAGCCATGTTGTCCTGCCGTCCCCTGCTGCTGAAGGTCTCCTGTGGCTACACTTGCTTTTTAACCCCCTCGGAAAACTACTACTTTATTATTGTTGTCAGCCCAGCAAAGACGCTGCCTCAGCATCACTCACTTTTGTCCACACTCTGGGGCTCTGAAAATTAATGGGATTTTTATCTCTGAATGCACAGAATGAGAGCAAAGCCAGCAAGCATCCCTTGTGGGAGCAGTCCTTGCCCAGGTGCAGGATCAGGCCGTGCCTTGCACCCCTGCTGTGTTTAATGCTCTTGCTACGGCAGGTTTCAGCTGCAGGTTTCTGCAGCAAGGGCCCTTAGAAACTCTGCATGTTGACAAATTTTATTGGGAGATAAATGCCAATATATCTGATAAATCCCTCTGCTTGTGGCAGTGGGGTTAGACTGCAGGCTGACAGCCTGGACACTTGGATTATATTATCCAAAGGAAGCACCAGCCAAAGACTGCCTAATGTCATTTTCCCTCATTAGGAGGTTATTAGTAAATCCACTCATAGGGCTGTACTGTGCACCGGATCCTGATGTTCAGCAGTATTTCAGGGAATGGCGTTTTCTACGCCCACTTATAGGAGAAGGGAGAAGATAAAGTTCACAATCATGAATGCAACCTCTGGTCTGAGCAGGGAAGTGCTCATGCATACATTTTTCATATGGTCCGTGAACCAAGGTTTCACGGGCTTTTGATGACGTGGCTTTATCAACAGATACGTCCTGTGTTTGAGGACAGACATAGAGAACTGGGGGACCGAGCCACGCACATACCTGTTCTGGCAAAAACTGCCCCGACGTGGCACACTGCCACGCAGCTCAGTGTGATTAGATGTGAACACAACGAGCCACAAGCCTGGATAATACACAGCACCGTGGCTGCCAAAACAGCCCCAGCAAAGCAGCAGGGGCACGGCTGCAGCTGGGGACCGATGGAATCATGTGGGCAGGCACCAGAATTGCCAGCCGCAGGAAGTCCTGGTTATTATAGGTTTAGATAATAAAACCCTTCTGCCTTGAAGGGCCAAAAAAAGCCTCAAATCTTGACATTTCCTACAGAATGAAGTTCGAGAAAAAGTTGGCTCGCTGAAACGCTGTGCTTTAACAAAATTGATATGCATGATATGAATATTAACTATAATAGGAAATTATAGTTAAATATAATATCTGGTTTTAGCATGAAATTAAACAAAACAAGACTATCAATCATTTGGGCTGTTCCAGTAGGGAATTCAGACAAAATTAACATGGTCCACAAGCATCTTAATTCGAACACAACTGAAATGCTGTGGTTCTGCTGGCAGATTTCTGAACACCCACCCAAAGTTTTTAGCTATCTTACATGGCTTCAACAGTTCACCTATTTTTCCTGGGGCACAGGAAACCTAACAAAAAAACCTAACTAAACTGTGAACAAGATCTGAACTTCTCCAAAGCCCAGGGCTGTTCCCATCTGTGGGAGCACAGTCCCTGCTCCCATTTTGCTTCCTGCTTACTTGAAAGCACGTAGCAAACCACCAATTTAAAGTAAACATTATCCAATTTCTCTCCAGAATCTTTTCTGCTCTTTTCTCAAGGGACCAGCACCACTAATAACTTTTGTGTTTTGAAACCCTCTTTTTAAAAACCAACTCTTCCTCCCCTCAACAGACATCTGACAGAGCTGTTGCAATCAAACATTGCAGGACACAAACCAGGACAGTGATTCTTTGGGCAGGCACGCCTCTGTCTCTCATAACATACTAGCTATTTTTATCTATTACGGCCTGCTAAAAAAAGATGTTGGTTTTTTTTTTTTTTT
>VXBW01006837.1:136205-257240 GCA_013400375.1 Thinocorus orbignyianus
TTTTAAGAAGCACTTCAGGGAAAAAGAGACTCTGTACTGAATCCTTCAGTAATTTCTGAGCAGCTCACCCCCCTCTCTCAACATTCCCCCAACCCCTTCCCCTTTTCTGCTCCCTCCCACTATTGGCAGAGACTCGATGGGGGGAACAGCTAGTGGGTGCCTGTTTGCATACCCCTCGCCGGGGCCACTCCTCTAGCCACCGCATTATCAGTGTGCCCCAGTGCTGCTTGCCATTTTTGGCAGTCAAGCCCAGAAATATGCAGGAGACATAAATAATTCCTTTTTCGAATTTGGTCAAGAGGACAGAGCGCTGGCTCCTGACAGCGGCACGGTGCTGGGCCAGCTGGTGCGCAGGCAGCAGGGGCTGAAAACCATCCCCGGGCTGCAGGGCACATCGAGCACCCTGCTGCCGTCGCCCCCAAATGCAGGGAGGTTTCTCCTAAGCTGTCAACTATCCACCCTTTCAAGGACGACAGAAAAGAGAGGAGACCAGAGATCTGGTGGCAGCCCTGAGCCTGAATGTGTTTTTTAAGCCAATTATTGCAAGGAGCACTGGGGGAGCTCAGTAAAGGCTGATGCAACAGGCACCAAACGGCAAATGGTCCCTGCCCTGAAATGCTCTCAGCACAGGTTTCGGGGTAATGGTGCTCTCATCCTGTGTGCTCCTGCCCTTTGGAGGAGAGGGGAGGCAGGACCTCACTGTTACTCATGCGGGGAGGTTTTAATAGAGGATGTTGGACCCTGAAACACCCGATGGCTGTCTCAGGGTGGCAGCTGAGGGGGAGGCTTAGAGCTGTAGGGGCTCCCAGTGCCCTGGCAGCGTCATGGCAGCTCCCTGCCTCAGCAGCCAAGAGCACAGCCTTGGGCAGTAAGTTCCCCGCTTCTCTTCAGCCTTTTCCTGAGTGCCAATATTCAGTGTAAAATGCACAATCTGACCTGTTAATTCCTTACAGAAAGCCATGTGAAGGCATGAACTGGTCCAGAGCAGAGCACCATCCCCTGGGGCAGGACAAGAACCGTTGCCCAGCTTGTCTATCTCCTGTTCTCTGCTCAGGCTGCCACATCTCACTGCAGCTGCTCACCCAGGCTGTCACATCTCACTGCAGCTGCTCAAAGGGGTTGTACACTGGAAACGTGCCCTTAGAGAGTGGATTCCTCTTGCCCCAGTCCACCATGTCTAGGGAACCTAGATGATGCTGTCCACTTGGTCCTTGGCTTCTCCAGTGCTGCTGTCTGTCAAGAGGCTGAAGATCACAGGCAGGGATGTACTTATTAGGGAAATAACCATTCTTCATACATGTTATGACAGGGCTGGGTCTCAGAGTGGCATTCAAAAGTGCTGTCAGGCTCTGAGCTTCTACAAGATGCATTCTCCCTTTCCAAGGCTGCTGATCCTCTCCCCAGAACAGCTCCAAAACCTGATCTTAGTCCTCTTTGGCCCCTTACATATCCCTGTGCCATCAGAAATGCCAACAGGCTATGAAGAATCCATCTCCCAGGGCTCTCAGTATCTTGACCCAGTAGCACAACCCTAGCACAAGATAGTTAAGGAGGGGCTGGCACTGCACATCTTAACAGCTTATTGCAATGCATCTGACTGCCTGCCTTCAGCATGTTTCAGCCAGACTGATTTTGCTCTGACCAAGACCTACCTTGTCTAACAGTGGGAACTCCAAATCTATTCATGCTCTGAAAAATTCCTATCATGTGTCCGTGTGTCTGGTCTCAAAATCCACAGCGACATTTCTGCTCTTGACAGCAAGACCGTCTCAGTATGAGAGCAGTTGCTTGCATAGATGGATGGCAACTGTGTCTGACATACCGCTGATTCTTAACTCAAGACTTGTCATATCCAGTTGGAACAGAGGAATCAAAAAATAGAAGAAAAAAACACACCCCAAAACAAAACCCAAGCAGGACAAGTGCTTTCAGGTCAGGGTGCCTGATCTCATCATCAGTGGACACAGTCCCACTTGGTGCATCTGAACACCTGTGTGAGGAAGGAGGTGATATGAAGAGCTATCACCAGATAAGAAAATGGACCAGTGCTGCTCCTTGCTCAGTTAAGAAACACAAATTTGGTCATCTCCTCCTTCTCTGCTTAGGCACTTCCCTAGACTCTTGCAGACAGTTGTCTCACCATGTCTGAGAGCCCCGTGCACTTTCTCCCCACCCCATTTCAAATCCACTAGGAGCAGCTCCATGCCCAGGTTCTGACCAGCCATCCATCCCAAATGAGCACCTCCTGTGATAGAGGAAAAGAGCAGAAAAACTAAAGCTCACTGCAATTCCTTTCCCAGCTAAACAGGTCCCTGTGGCAAGTCAAGGTAGCTCCTTTCCCCACATCTCCTTCTCTGTGCCTGCAAAGCAAAACCATGCACAGGGCAATATGTAAAAAGTGAGGAAAACTGCAGCCTGGACAGAACCGCTGATGTATGAGGAGAGGTCAGGAAAGTGTTTATGATATATGAGGCACTCTGCCTCCCTGGCCTGGAGGACCGGGACCTGGCACCCTTGGCAGAGAGCAGCTTTGGCAGGAGGTCCTCTCCCCACTGCTGGGGTTCCTCAGCCCAGCAGAGCGGTACCCACCATTAAAGAGAGCCTGCAGAAACATACAGTGGCATCAGATCTGGTCTTGCATCAGAAAGGTCCCAACCTGAATAACTAAACAGGGTCTTTAAAACCCTCATACTGAGAAATAACCTGCCCCCTTGAAACATCCCAGGACTTCATTAGCTGACAAAAATTCTGATCAGCAAAGTCCTTAGCCCTGAGATTGCTTCCTTACCCCAGTATTTAATTCCTTCAGATCTCAAAATGCAAGGAAACAAACAAAGAAAAAAAACTGAAGTATTCTCCTGGTGCCCTAAAAACAAAACACCCCAGAGTTTTGGCACCACAAGCTGAGCCTTAGTAGGTGGAGATTTGCATTGACTCCAGCTGAGCTTTGCTCTTTGACATCAGAGCAAGAAGTCGCCTGCGTCTGCAAATACCACGCTTATGCAATGCTACTAAATGCATTCCCTTGCTGCTACTCACACCAGCTTGTAAATACAGCTTGCTCCAGCCTCCATCCCCGCACACCAGGAGTGCTCAGTGCTGCAGCTAGCTGTGAGGGAATGTGGATGGGCTGGAAAAGCAGTATTCATTCTGTTTAGTCCATCAGCACGGTGAGTATTGGTAGGTGGAAGCTGCCCAAATGGTTGCTTTAACAATAGAAATGTTGCCTGCTCTCTAAAGGCTTCGAGGGGGTTTTTTAGCTCCCACCTGGCACAGCAGGGCAAGGTGCAGCTCTCCTCTGCCTGCCGAGGCTCTGTGCTTCCCCTGAACCAGCTGTCAAGAGCTCATCAAGCTGCAACGAGGGTAAAAAACTGAGTTTACTTACTGTGGGTATAAATATATTGGCTGGAGGGCCCAGCTTAACTAATTATGAGGAGATAAAAAGGCTCCAGCAACTCCAGTAAATCTGTTTCATGCTCAATGCTTCCTTTTTCCATCCTAATCTCCTCTTGCGCTGGATGTCGGTGGCACTGACAAACTGCTTTGCCTTCTGGGGAGAGCGCACGTGACGCGTGTGCTCCCGTGCAATAAATAGTGGGTAATTCAGAGGCGCTGGAAGGGAGGGATGCTCACGGCCCCACTTCCACCTCCATACAGACAAGGGTTCCCCCGGCCATGGGGTCCAGCCCAGCCTCTCTCCAAAGGTAGTGACGAACCTGCATCGCCCAGTGTGATGCTTGTGTCCCCAGCTCCTCCCAGCCACCTACCTGCTGGTGGCACCAAAAGCTGAAGCTGGCATATAGCCAGGAGCAAAATAGAGTGCACTACCTGCCCTGCAGGCTTTTGCAGGCTCCAAATGAGCAGGGTGTCTGGCTTTTCCTTCTCGTGCTTTTAAAATGTCCCCAGTCACAGCTTGCAGCTCCAGCAGTGGGAATCAGCTGCCATGGAAACCTTGCAAATGCCCTTTTCTAACAGCGGCTGCCTAACACACAGCTGAAGAGCAGTCCCTCCCCGAGACACACAACTCTGAAATTACCCCTGCGGTATCCCTTGCGGGATCCTCTGTGTGCCTGCAATGTTAAGATAAACGGTTTGGAAACCTGCTGCAAATTCACTGCAAATGAGGCTGGACACAAAAGGATCATAAGCCAGAAATTCAAAGAAATCCAGATCAGATATACACCACTATATCTCATTCTTTTCCTGGGCTAACGATTTTCTTTCAATATTTGCTGCCACAAAGGTATTTCCTGGCACTATGAGACATGCAAGGAAAAAAGAAATATTTCCATCTCTTGCAGGTAGACCATGATTCAAATAATCTCCCACCATCAATAAGACACAAGTCTTTCAGCTGAATGAGGCCAACAGCAAACAGAGGCATGAGATTGCTCTCAGAAAGTGCTGAGCCGAACCAAGGCAGTGGGAGGCAGAAGCCCTCAAAAAGCCTAAAGCTTCTTTGGTGCTGGTTACAGGGTGGGCTTGAAAGAGTTTGGTGAGCATCCTGAAACACGAGTGCAAAAGAAACCTCACACGCTACCCAGACTCTCTGAAAACATTGGTGTTAATGAAGCAGCTTGAAATCTACTGGCCCCTAGATGTTATTTAAGAAAAAAACAGCAGACATTTAACCCACCTGAGGTCCTAAGCAAAGCCACCATCAATGCACAACTTTTGGTACCCAGAAGCCTTTCAGGATCTGGCCAAAGGGGCTCAGACTGACAGAAGGCTGCTGACCTCCCGCTCCAGGAACCAAAAAATGCTTCCTGGATGCGTAGGAATGGGAGTCAGAAATGCAAACATCCAAACTTTCCCTCTAGTCCTGGAAAAGCCTCTTCGTGGAATGTCTGCTGTCAGAGCCGTGCTCTCACACCAGCCACCCTGACATGTAAGCTGAATTTTCCAGTTTATCTGTTGTTTTAATAAATTTCATAGGGGCATGCAGATAAGATCTGTGCAAGTTAACTGAAACAGCCATCGAGGGAAATTTTGATAGACTGGTAAGTGACTAAATGCAATTCTTGCAACGAGAATTATCTGACAGCTTAGAGATTAATCAGCAGGACCAGCCCCTGATTAAGACCTCCATAACAGTAGCACTCTCCCAGAAGACAGCGTGCCATGTCTAAGACATGACCAGCAGCAAAAACAGGGACAGAGGTGGGCAAGGAGCTACAAAAATACTTTAGAAGTCATTCGCTGCAAGACTTAATTTGTGGTTTCTTCTACTTGGTATTCAGGCCATCTCACTTGCCTGCTTCCTCGATGAAAGGAGGGAGGATTTCACAAGCCAGCTAGAAATTATTTTGACCAAACGATGCGTGAGTTTTGCCAAAGTACATTGCAGACAAAGCTAAGAGGGCTGGACTGGAGAGAAAAGGGGCAGATTTTATTTGTTTGAGAATACATGACTAATCTGGATTTTAGCATTTAACTATTGGGCCACAGAGCCCCTCAGTCTTCTCCATTTACCTTCATCCCAAAACATCAAGAGTGTTCAAGCCTGGTGTTCAAACACCATTTCTACCCTGACTAGCCAAAGAAAGGGTCCTGCAGCAGTAATGCAGCAACTCCGGGTACTCACTTGCCATCTATAGCTTTGTTCACTTGTTGAGCTTGGCTAATCTATCTTTAATTACTTCAAATTATCTAGCATTCAAGGGAGATGCCATTTATAGTCTTTAATTGCTGAGCTCCTACCAGTTTTTGTTGCTGCAAAGCTCTTGTGCTGTCAATCAGAGATGGTCCCTTGTTGCAAGATAACATGAAATTCCACTATTCAGAAAGAGAAACCTTGTATAAGATTGCCATCTAATTATCAGGGGAAAAAAAAAAAACAATAAGTTGCTAATATCTTTATCAGAAAGCAGCACGATAGGTCTGACATACAGAATAACCAAGGTTTAGTGCCCAGGTTTGCCCCAGTGCACCCTGGCAGTTCACCTAATTATCACAGCACAGCCCAAGTTTACAAGTCCTGGAATCAGCTCAGCTACCAGGAAACATTTCCTATCCTCTACCCAAGAAAAACGATTAGCAGCCTCATCCAGCCCACCTCTTGCAGCCCGAACTCAACCCAAAAGCTCTTAACTGTCTCTCAGAGCTGAGCACATCCATGCATCTCTTTGGCTTCCTATTCCTTTCCTGTACAGCTTCTTTCTAGGCAGACCTGACGTGAAGAATAGTGCAGCCAGCCAGTGCCCTCCCTCTCCATCACCATGGCTGCTGAGGTGCTCAGGGCTGACTCAGGGCTCAGCTCCTCTCGCTGTCAGGAGAGGGAGGTCCCTGCTTTGCTGCAGATCCTACATGCTTCTGGGTCCCTTTGGTCTCTCACATTGCAGCCCAAATGCCTTAAACACCCTCCAGGCTGACCAAGTGCCAAGTCATTTGGGAGGCCTCTGCGGGCACCTGGAAATGTCAGAAATTCAGGTGAGCTTGCTTTTCTCCCTCTTTCTAGCCTTCAGACCTTCCTGTTAAATAGATGTTAAATAGGATAGCACCAGCAGAGCCGGGTTATCATCACTCATGGCTGGAAAAGGCCTTGGTGTTCACCTCCCAGCAAGCTGCGTGTTCAGTGATCTCAAACTGAGCAAGTCAGTCCCCTCAGGATATTTTTCTCTGAAGGACTGCTTGAGGGGAGATAGTTTGACCTCTCCTCAAGGCCTCTATGGTTTACCAATAAAAAAAATCGCAACAAACTCCTGGCCTGGAGTTAGACCTCTTCAGGGCTCAGTTTCAGCCAGGGACTGATTTGTGCTTGCCTACTTTCTTTATCTTGTGTAGTTGTTTTTTTCAGCTCCATCACTTCAGGCTGCAGATTCTCTTGGTTAGCAAGTCCTACCATGGCCAAAGGTCTCTCAACTCTCTAGTTCCTGGAGAGAGCTGGCACATAGCCGCCTGCCAGGATGCCTTGTGCTCCCCTCCTCAGCACAAACTTCATCTCTGCCTGCAAAACATCTTTCGGTCTCTCTGGGAAACTTCCAGATGCTCCTCCTAATTCCTTTTGCAAAGTCTCCAGTTGCCTTAGATCTACTTTAATTCCTCTTACAAGATCTCCACCTCTTGTAAGCCTTCATTTAAAGTCTTTCGGCCTAAGGTCCTGGGCTCTGTGCACAGCTTGGTTTATTTGCTCGATCAGATTCAGCAGCGATACCATTTCAGATCTTGTTCCTTTGAAACTTACTCCTATTTTTGATAGCCAGACTTATCTCTGTTTGATCTGGATCAAAGTTTGGGGCCCCACTCTATGACCCAATTAATAGGAAAAATTGACAAAGGACTTAGGCATTTCTCTGATGAAATCCTACTTATTTATGCAGAATGAACAGCTCTGGTTCCCTGAAAAGAAACAGAAGTGAAGTTTTCTTTCTTATAGCTCCAGGCATGCGTCAGCCAAGATTTAATCCCTCTAACTGCTCCTTTTAAGCTTTTCTAGGATAACCCCCCCCAGATGCCCCCCCTGATTTCTTCCACTCCCTGACTCTGTTTCTCCAGCCTTTAGTCTCGTCTTGACCAGGCTGATGAAAACTCATCAAACAGCTGCCTGGAGGTCCTTCCCTCAAGCCATACAAAATATAGTGAGCAGATGTGTACAGGAGGAAAGGAGCACATTTTAGAGGCAGAAAACCAAGGCGTCAGCTCCTCCTGACCCTGCAGCTCCCACTAGCACAGTCTGGGCTGAGTTACTTCTTCCCTTTGAATTACATTTGCCCATTTCGAAAATGAGGGCATGACAAAATCTTCAAGAAAATGCCGCTTCAGTTTGAATGGAAATCACAGACTTTGTAAAGAAATGACCCACTTTGCAAGCCCAACCAGCTGCACCAGAGCAGGCAACATCCAGATGAGCAGCATGCCTTGACTTGCACACACAGAGGCCATTCCCAGCTCCTCCAAGGATCTTGGTATGTCTCTCTCTAAGACCAGTATTTCCAATAAGAGCCCAGGTTGCCTTTGCCCTGGGAGCACCTGCAGGGGGAATTCAGCATCTTGCAACTGCCTGGACTTACAGAGGGGAAAGAGGGAGGGGAGGAAGGGAGCTTGTTTTTCTGCTTGTCAACTTTTGGAAATAAACCCAGCAGTAATAAGAATTGCATTGGCAGAGAGAAAGACAAGTTTTCACTATTGGTAAGACCTTAAAAGACAATTGTTTATTTAAACTAACTCAAGGTCAGAGAGATATCCAGCTTGAGAGAACTAATTACTTTTTTCTCCTTCAAAATTCTGCATCTGAAGTTGCTCAAAAGATGAAGCAGGACAGTATGTGCATGTGGTTCCTGCTGATAGCAGGAGGGCAAAGGAGAGCTGGGGAAGGTACTGCAGTCTGAAGAAAAACAGAAGCTTTCTGTGAAAGAGTACAGATTTGGGCAACCCAGAAAGTTCAGCCCTCCCTCCCAGCAAGAAGCAAAAGCTCAGAGGCAGACAGGATTTCACGGTCTCTTCTACTTTTGGAAAAAAATATTCAATCTCTGCATTTTGAGTGGTGAAGGTTTAAGTGCTGGGTATTTGGAAATACCACAGCATATTTGCCAGGTTCCTTCCAATTGCAGGTGACTGGGCACTGCTATTGCTGTCGGAGCTGAGGCATGGCCAGAGTGAGCCAGTATGGTCCTCAGAAGAATTGCTGAGCAGCCAAGGACACACTGCTCTTCCCATGTTTCACCCAAAGCCGGAGAAGGCCACTATATCCCTGTGTGGAGTGTTTTTCTCCAGCCCCTGCACACAAACGTGGGGTCTCTGAGGAGCCAGGCTACCAGTAGACTTGGCTGGTTGGGTAATGGGCATGTTACCAGCATCTGAGTGCTGGATTAAAGGAAAAGTACAACAGCCCCCAACCTCGTCCTGTTTCAGTGAAACCAGGACTGAAATTAAAATGTGGTGGTTGTTTATACCTGGGACATGACTACCAAGTTGGATTCCTTGTGCAAGCTATTTCACTCATCTTTCACAATTTGATGCTCTTTTAGAAGCTGCAGACCATTCCCCCTGTCCCTGCTGTGGCCACTCAGGCAGCTCTGTCCCTGTCCGGATTGCTGGTACTGAGTGCTGCTCTGCCAGGTTGTTTATACAGACAGCTACAAACTGGGTCCCAGATCCTGTTTCATGCAAGAGGCTTTTGAAGGGCAGTAAAAGTCCCGTATCTACAACGCTGGCATCTCCACAGCAGGAGGGAGAAAAGTTGGGGAAGTCATGTGACAGAAAGAAGGTTTGAGCCATTTTGTTTGAAGAGACTCCGCCTGAAGTGTTGGAATGATAAAGTGCCTGGAGAGAGCTTTGAAAATTCAGAAGATTGTTAAGCACCACCAAAGCAGTCTTATGATGTAATTGAAAAGAAGAATCTGTCAAAACTCTGT
Organism: Thinocorus orbignyianus; assembly: GCA_013400375.1. Taxonomy (NCBI): domain Eukaryota; kingdom Metazoa; phylum Chordata; class Aves; order Ciconiiformes; family Thinocoridae; genus Thinocorus; species Thinocorus orbignyianus. Next base: position 145,559 of record VXBW01006837.1, read on the forward strand.
GGATTTACGGCTACTGGAAACCACCTCCCAACTATTTTCTAAATTAGTTCTCTCTAAAGTGAAGAAAAAAACCCACAGACAAACCCCAAACACTCTCTCTGCAGAGATTTTGCTGAACAAGAAAAGCACAGCACTTAGAATTTAATTTTGCTTTTGTTTTCTCAGGGATTTTGTGATTATTATTTTTTTCTCATGGTCCATTACAACAGAAATTGATTGAAATCAGTGCTGTGGGAAATGGAAAAGTCAGGTTTATAAGAGTTAATTTATATTTTTCCTCAGTTCTTTCCTTCATGGCTTTATATGCTTGTAATCATGGTCTCAACAGACCAGTGACTACGTTGCTTCTCAGAGTCTTTGCAGACAAAGCACCTTTCCAATTCAGCCTTTCTATGATGCAGAAAGAAAAACTCCTGAAAACTGGCGTAAACCAAGCAGCTCGATGCAGCAAACAGATGGGTTTCCCGGCTCCCCTCAGATACCTCCATCCAAAGGCAGCATGTGCTGCCCGTAGTGCCTTTTGGTCCCACAGCAGTTTGCTGAGCCAGGGGGTAAGTCTCTGGGCTTTGAGACTTTTCGGCTCTGGTTTTTTGAGTGCGTAGGTCCTGTAGCTCAACCTGTGTTGATTTTCATTGGGAAGGACACAATCATTCCTCTCAGTGCAAGGCTGTTACTCCAAGCACCCCAGTCAAAGGCAGAAAAGAACTATCCTGTGGCAGGTTCCCAGCTATTGGATTGTGATTGGGAGCAATAATTAAAAATTATGAAGCAATGCAGTCTCGCACAGGTGTTGCATATGCTTTCAGGAGAAAGCTGCACGACTCCAAACTGGAAATTGTTCCCTATCTCTTGCCAAAAAGTATTTGCAATTTTGGACCCAACTTTTACCTATGTCTAGTCAAATATCCATATACCTATAAACCTGCACTATTCAGTAGCTCTACACATGCATTAGAGTAACAGCCTAGAATAGTCTACAACTACCAGATAGATCTCGTGAAAGAAGAGAGCCCATATCTACAGGCTGGTCAACAGCACATACGCAGAAACCATAAACAGATATATGCACTTTTTCCTATGCTAAGAAACACCTCAGAGCAAGCCTCTTTGCAAAATATTTAGAAGATGATCAAGGCAACCCAAATGCAAATGAATTGAAATTTAAGGATTGCAGAATTGCATAAAGGGAATGTGCAAAAATTTTCTTCTGAATTCACAATGCCTTGCATTCTGGAGCCCCAGAGCGGCAGTGTCTATTGGAGAGAGATTTTTGTTGTCATGTATGTGACCAAGAAGAGTTTATCATCAAGGGCATTGGAGAGCATGACCACCCACTCTCAACCAGAGCACCTTACTCGTCCTAAGACACACTGTATGCTACCCACGGCCTCAACAGCACAGCTCATCCCTGTGTGAGCTTTTCTGGAGGAGGCTGGGGACCTGGACTGTGGCTGGCACCAGACGTACAGTGCACGCCTGTGCCAGGGTTGTGTCCTGCCACCTCCAGGAAGGTTCAGCCCAGGGCTGCCCCCACAGCTGCCAGCATAGCTCAACTATATGAAAAACGAGCCTCAGCTACAACCATCCATTTTGGTGCATGATTGGGAATTTGGAAATTTTTCAGAGGATACGAGTGTGGTTTGCATCCCCACTTTGTCCTATCCAGTGCTGTCTGGAGACACTAAAAACTTGTACGTACCACATGCTAGCCTGGAAACCACAACTGCTTTGTTTTCCAGCTCTGACAGCCTTGATCTCTCCCAGCCTTTCACGCACTCCTGAGACTCGTACTTTTCTCGAGATCACAGTGGGGTTGTGTTTTTCATCCTCATGTGATTAATGAATTATGCTCTACAGATGTTTAAGCAGCTCATGTTTATTTTTCCATCAATAGAAAGAGAATGTTTATTTCATCTGGGAGCCCTATTTTCCATTGTCTGAATTTAAAGTTCAAAACAGAACTTTAAATATTAAGTGATTTATTAGCCTCTGCTACAAATAGCTCAGCCCATTCTCATCAGATTTATCCTGTTTTGCTCTTAGTGGCATCCCAGCAAGGCAATGGGTGAAACAGGAGTGAAAGTCAATGGCTACCGATAAACACTTGTAGTTGTGGATACTTAGACATGTTGACATTACATCCAACTTTGCTCTGACAAGGCGCTGCAAATGCTGTGGGACTTTTCATTTCCCAAGCAAGTCTCTACCATAGAGTCCCTCAAGATATATGAACAAGTTTTTGTTCAAGTTATAATACCTTAGAGCTTTAAGTCTGGCATTGTTGTTGTCTCAGGCTGTGGAATCTAACCCCCAGCTACTGCTGAGTTTAATTTAATCTTCTTTTCTGGACCACGAGTTCTGAACAAACTTCATGGTTTCCTTCCTTCATAAACCTATAGGGTGTATCATGGAAAGTATATTCTCTCCTGAGAGCCCAGAGCAGAGGGAAGAACAGGGATACAAGGCAGTGGACTACGACTCCCATGAATCCCTGCAACAGCATTTCCAAATCATTTCCGGTTTTTTGCAAAAAAAATCTGAATGGTCTGTAAGGGAAAGAAACCCTAAACCAACCGACTCCCAACCCTTCATTTTCCTGAAATACAGTTTTCAGTTTGAAAACAGCTTTGTTGGAAATTTTTCCAGCAGCTGTAGCCATACCAGCAATGCTTCCAGGGGCCCTGGGAAAGGACAAGGCTGGAATAGCTGATGAGCTGGGCTGCTGCCAGCGGGAGGGAACTGCAGGCAAAAGGCCCCTTTGCCATGTGGGGAGGCTCCTGAACAGGAGTTCTGCTGTCCTTCAGGCTGAGGGAAGATGCCCTGTAAAGGGGGCCGTTTGGCTGGGCTCCCCATGAGCTGGAGCAAGGAGTCCGGTACTCCTCCCTCGGAAGGTGCTGTGAACACATGTGTGAGGCAACCCCTTTGCACCGGGGTGGTTCAGAAGTGTGGTTCCCGCCTCTATATAAAGTCTCCGATTTCCTGTGATGCCGAGTGTGTGGGTGGCAGCGAAATGATGTTTTCTGTCAGGGATGACAGTATTGGGGTGAGCGTCTGCTTCCCGCAGCGTGGCAGTGCTGGGAAGGCAGGCACAAGCCGTGGGTGATAGAGCTGCCTGTGCTGCCACAGGGATAGGAACATCCCTTGGGAGAGGATTTGCTTTCCACCATCTCCTTTCACTGCTTTAATCCCCTCCTTTCCCAAGAGATGCTGAAGCTGTGTTCACAGCTCAATGAAATGACCAAATTCACGCCATGCCCTGCAAGACTCTTTGGCAGGGGCAGAGCAATAACTGTGTACACAGCCCACAGCTCCCTCCTCGCTCCCGGAGGAGTGCAGTGTAAATATCAACATTTCCCTGGAGCCCATCTGGGCCCACCCTGTTTCCCTGTACCATTTCTCTGGATAAAGAGCAAAAGACAACCGCTATTTACAGGGCAAGGAAAGTCTCTAAGGTTATGGATTAGAGGATAAACCTCAAAAAGCAAATAGGTCAGCCTGTTGGCAGAGTGGGCAGAACCAAAAGCAAGGAGAACAAACCCCAGTTGTACTGCAAAACGGGCTCAAATTCAACAGGAGGGTCCAAAACCCAAAATAATTACTGTGCTCAGGTTGGGGTAAACAGGCCACTGTTTTTTCCCACAGGGATTCACCCATGATTAACCCGTCTAGGGGGTGCAATTAACAGCTCTCACCCTACCTTCAAAAATCTACCTTTACCAATACTAGCTCCATCTGCCTGTTCAGTACCAACCAGTGGCAGGGCTTCCTTTCTACAGCTGATAGGGCAGGATCTGCTCCCACCCCATCACATTGTGGCCTGGGAAATCAGACCCTGCGTGAAGAGAGGGCTACAGGCCAGGACTGACTGGATCATCCACCCACCATCGACCCACCAGGGCGGGCAAACTGAACTCAAGGACTCTCCCAATTTCTGATTTCTGGAGTAAGTCAGAAAAGTATAACTAAGGAACCCTCCCCTTCTGGTGGAAGTCTGCTTGTGTCAACAGAGAGATGGGAGCATTTAGCAGACTTTCCATTCTGCTAATTTTAGGCCCTTATATAACTTTTCTTTTCAATACAACCCAGATTCTGTAGCCCACTGAAGGAACAGCACTTATTTGTCTTACACCAGCGCCTAAAATATTCCCAGAGCCTGAGGGCTGGCTCTGTGCACCCCACCGTGCATGGGCCCAGCTCTGCCCACAGCAGCCAAAGGTTTAAATAGACCAGAGCGCACGGGGGCACAGAGTTAAAGGAGCAATGCCCTAAGGCAGCAGCTGCAGGGGAAGGAATTAAAGCCAGTTCCCCCTCGTGTGACCATGGGATCCCAACTCCAGTTACCCCCACACAGATACCAGCAGAGAAGGGGGTTGCTGTTGTGACACCTCTCCAGCGTCCACGTGCCAATGCCTGAACCTCCTGGTGAGCCCTGAAGCCCCACATGCAGACGCTTCGAGCTTTCAGCCCATACTGCAAATTCTCTCAATCCCTTTCCCGCTCTGCCTCCAGCTGTCATCTCTGATGGGGAGCAGTTCTTACCTTCCCAAGTAAACCTCAATGTTTGATTGTGAAGCTCCAGAGTGCACCAAAAATACATCAAAATAACTCAAACTCCTTTGACGGACCACATGAAGTTTACAATTTGCATTTCAAAGCCACGATGAGGCACAGAAGACAAAAGAAAAGAAGGCAGCAATAGATGCCCAAACCTGTCAATTATCCAGTTGATATTTTTGCTCAAGGCCAGGAGAGCTGCAGAAATAACCGCCTGAGGCCAAGTTCATCCCTGCTGTGGCACCGTTGAACTCAGTGGCTTTACATGAGGTGACTTTTGACATTTTTTTTCTACATGTTTTTTCATGTAAAAAGGTTGGTTATCCAGCACAACATAACAACTGGGCAGCCTCAGGGCACGTTGGTGTAACACAGCTGCCAGGTTGGTGGTGATTGGGCCAGTTTGCTGATTAAAAAATAAGGAGTTTTCACTACTACTAAGGGGAGGGGAGAGAGGGGAAAAAAAAATAAAAAAAAATCCTAGAGAACTCTAAGGAGATGCCACTGAAATGACATGTGTAAAAAACAGTGTCAGCAGTGGGAACAGAGGGAAGCACGGTGATTCCCTGCAGGAATGGGCTCTTCCCACGCTGCGGGTGTGTATCCCACTGCTGACCCATTCTCCTTATGGGGTCGCTGCTCTGTTCCCTTTCCCTTCAGCTCCTCACTAATACAGGCACAAGCGCAGTTATTTACATGCCACCTTGAGGACTCTGTCCTTTTCTCTGTATCAAGTCAGGTCTCTGAGCTCAGCACCCACCAAGGATTTCTAGTGAAGCTTTGAATACATAACAAGTACCATATTTCACTTTACAGTAATTAATCTAGGGGATAATGCACTAATTTGCCAGAATTTATCTTTTCCTCAAAAAGAAGTTTTGTTATGAAAGCTTCACTCTAAGCCAGTAAAACCAAACCCCTCTGCTCATTCTATACTAGTAGCTGGTTTTAGCACCAGCCTAGAGAGGAAATACTTTTTCTACAGCAGAGTGTTGGCTGCAATCTCCTCCCTTAGCTGAGAAAGTAAAACCTTTCTCTCATTCCCAGCTTCTCCTGCAAAGACTTGGCAAGACGACAAATGGTGTTCTCCCACCTTCATGAGTCGACCCCTGCTTTCACCTGCCTTCCTTTCTCTTTCCTGTTAAAAACAACAGTAAAGCCTTTGGATCATGGTGCCTGCAGAGCACCTAGTACAGCAGGCTCCTAGCCCAGGACTAGACCTCCCAAACCTACTGTAACATAAAACAAATACGATTGATAAAGTACAACTTTGAATTTGGCAACCGCAAACAAAGCTGGTGAGTAAAGCCCTGAAGAGGTGGAACAGGCCACAATCTTTATGATCATATTAGTCAGCACAAAGGAAATTATTGCAATTGCTCTGACATGTGAATTCATTACAGCTGATCTAAGTATTAACAGAAAATTATTTTCCTCGTAATCTTGAACTGTTTGACCTCACTGAAAGCAATGGTGAAGAACAGTATTTTTTTTCCCAGTTAACCAAGTGTTGGCAATGCAGCACCAAATCCTGAGCTGGCATCAGTGTAAGTCCACTGTGTGCAACAGGGATGGAATCACGTACATCAACTGAGACGCAGCACAACAAGTAAATAACAAAAGGAAAGCAGGATTAATTGTTAATATCTCTAACACCCCACAGGCCAGAATTAGACTGACAAAGTAGTCTTTTTCTTTTGCAGTAGCCTACAGCTTTATATTAGTTATGGATGGCATATTAGCTATTGTTGTTAATAGCTGTAAGATAAGCACATAAAGACAGCAATCCCCAGGTCATCTGTTACTGAAGGCCAGTGTAGCCCAACTGGTTCGAGGGGAGTTGGGATGGTTTAGACCGTCTTGGGATGGTAACTGTGCTCCTCCTGCATGGGCACCACAGCTCTCCAGGAGATGTCTGGACAGGGTGATGACATCAGCTCAAAGAGGTTGAGCTGCATCCCAGAGATACAGGCAGCAAATCGGGCAGAGGGAGCACTGAAGGAGCCTGAGGTTCTTCCACCATGTACCCAGTAAGGCAGGGATCCTCGGGCAGCAGCAGAGCTAGTGGAAAAGACAGACCCGGTAAGCAGGGTCTCCTCACCCACTCCCTCTGCCCTCTGTGGGCTATTTGGGGTGCAGAGTGTAACGGGAAGATCTCTGCTCATACATCTCTGTGACTAATAAACCACTGCAAGCACCGCAATCCCTCTTTCTAAGGCTGTCCCTAAGGCAATCGAAATGTTAATTATATCACGCCAATATATCTGAATGTCAGCAAGGCCCATTAACGGGACTGCTGAAAACCATACAATATTTGTAAGACAAGAATCTATGAAAAGGAAAAATTAAACCTAAAGGGTTGCTCTGCTGATGTGTGGCCATCCTCCCAACCTTCTGGGCAGCACGGGGATTGCCATGCTCAGGATCAGTCCCCGGGCCATGGGTCCTGCACAGAGAGAAGATACTGTGACAGCCCCAGGTGTGCAGAGACTGCCGCACACCAGGGATGAGGTGAGAGCCCAGGCAGGCATCACATCTGCCCAAGTGAGCTTCTTGCTACTCCAAAAGTACCATCTCTCACCAGTTTTTCCTGCTCCATCAACCTGTAGCAGGTCTGTGCTGCCTTTTACATTAATGTCTGAGTGGAGGCAAGGGGATGGGGAAAGGTTTGTCCAAACTCCTTGAGCTAGGTCCCCTCAGATTTAAAAAAACAGTCCCCCCAGTTGTCTGTCAGTGTCTGTACCATTCCGCTTTCTGGAAATCTCTTCTCCAGCTGCATTTGCTCATATCATCACCTCTGGTCAGGTGGGGTTTGTCTGTCCCAATGACACCAGCGAGCCTGGCTGCACAGATCTCCCCAAAACGTCAAAGACCAGCCCCTAGGGCAGCTTTTCTTGAAACATCTTCTCCTAGCCAACATCAGAAATGTCCCTCGGTTTCTGGTACAACAGTTTTTATATTCCTTAAAGTCTACATCCTTTATTGCTTTAAGTCAGAAGAACTCTTTTAAAGCCACGGGAAGATGTATCCCTAATGACAATCCTTCACAGAGAGAACCACCCTGTAGGAGGCACGCTCAGGTTTTATTATTCCTAAAGCCTACCAGGCAGCTCCTTCACCCCTCCAGCACCCTGAGGATGGGCAGCACTGGGGGTCAGCACTGCTAGTGATGGATCGTCTCAGGGTTTGAGGAGACAGGAGCAAAAAAGGGGGAGAAATTAAAACCAGGACAGAAAGCTCAACTCACAGAAAGATAAAGAAACAGCCTGAACAGTGCAAAGGATTTTGTTCAGACATTTCTAATCTTACATTGATCTACCTCAACCTTGAGCACAATCCAGTTATATTTATGTACCCTCAAAAAAATCCTCAAGCCCCCCAAGCAGCTCAGCACAAAGCAGTAGGGAAAGCTTCCCCCTTACCAGGACTCGCAACTGAAAGAGGGGAAGGAATCTCCATGTAAATTTGCATTATTTGCATTTAATATAGCAACAAAGAAAGGAAAGAAAAATATATTGTAACAGAAAACGTATAAATCAATGAGAAAGGAAAATAGGGAGCACATATTGGGGGAAACGCAGCACAATTTTAGAAACACTGTTTTGAACAGCCCTGTGAAGGGGGTACTGAAAGGAGGTGGGACCAGACATGGGTTAACCTGTGAGTGAGGATCTTGAGCAGGGAGAGAGCAGACCTGCCTGGCACAAACCCCTCACTCTGGGAATGAGACAGACTGAAATAAAGGAAAGGCAGGTGCTGGAGGATGGAAAGGAGAGTCAAGGGAAAATAAATGTGAGAGCAAAGACAGACAGAGGAGTTTGTCAGTGCAAATACAAAGGAGACACCACAACTGTCATCACACACCATCACATAAATGAATGCCTTAATCCTCCCCGGGTTTTGTGTAACTGACAAATCTTCTACTCGTGTCAGGCCAACTAAGCTATTGTTGTACAGGGAGCATTTCTTCTCTAAGGGCAATTACCCCTTGCTGCCATCAGTAGCAGCATGGTCAATCAGGTGGTAGAGAGGATGGAAAACAGGATTAGGCTGAACAGTCTCACTCCTCTTGCCAGAGCTGGAACCCAAGTGTGCTCTAATGGTGATCCAAACTGGATCGCCCCCACGGCACATCGCATTGCCCTAGGAGAGTTTGCCTGGGTTACACTTATACGTCTCAGCCATTTTCACAGAAATTACAGCTGGGCAGCCCAGTCCCCGCAAGTGGCTGAGCAGAGAGCAGTGAAGGAACCACAGTGGTTTGCTTCCTGGCTGAGGTTCTTATTGTGACAAGTGAATCATCAGGAATGAATCTAACAAAGATAGTGTCCTAAAGCCCCCCCCAAAATATCCCTCTGGATACGTGTTATATTTTGAGAATAAACTGAAGAACAAGGCATTCCCCAGTTTAATCCATCTCCTGAGGAAAAAATACAAACCCTACAAGCCTGATTTTGTCATTTCCATGTAACCTGTCTTTATGAAAGCTGAGACAGCCCTTGTTAACCTTAGACATTTTCAGAAGTCTGTGGATATTTTATTCCCTGCCTCTTCAAAGAGCTCTGTGAGGAGGGACAAAAGCTCCAGATTGATGCCAGCAGACTTGTAGTGCCCCCCCAGTCTGAGGTTCAGTTACCACACAGTGAAAAGTGCACTTGGTTTGCATATCCTAAATTTTTAAATTAGGATAATACAAAGTCAACACCAAATCTAACACGGTTGCTGAAGGATGGAGAGTTAAGGTTCGCCTTCAAATTCTGAAGGGACTTCTGGAACTCAGTGACTCCACTGACATCTTTCTGATGCTGCATGTACCTTTGTAAACTGAATGAAACATTTTCCTTAAGGGAAAAGCCAGATGAAATCCAAAATGCACATGAGGAAGCCTAAGATGCTGTGAGAAACTACAGAGAATTGTTCTGAAACCAGAACTCCACACTTACTAGGACATTGCTGCACAAAGTTGTCCTACCCATAAGTCTTCTAATTTCTAACTAAAACATCCCAAAATGATGCAGTCTGAAGTAAGCACTTTTGCCAAGATACCAATTTCAGCTGATTTCTAACTCAAATTGGTCTTGAGTCCATTGGTCTCTTCTGGTCAGTGCACACACAGAAGGAAATCTGCCCTCCCTTGAGGAAGCAGGTTTACATTCAGCCTAAGCTGGGAGGAAAGCAAACCTCCCTGCCCCACGCTTTGAGTGAACATTGTCATGTTCTCCCTTTCCCACTGAGAAGGAGCTATGAAATCCAAGCCTTTTCATGCCAGGATCCCACAGGTTCCCAGGGGGAAATCAGCACGTTGACTGAAGAACAGGATTGCAGGGGAGCAGAACAGAAAGGGGCCAATTTCACAGAAATATTTCTGATTTCACTGTCATGGCTGCAGTGTTTGGGGATGGTGGTGGTGGGGTGTGCCTTCTGTCAGACATCCCTTGCACTTCCCCTGGCTGAGAGAGACAAAGTCAGCCCCAGGTACAGAGCTTCAGTATTATGGAACCTGACTTCTTCTTTCACGGCTCTTTTAGCCTCTCAGTTAATATTTATAAAGCTTAATATTTGTGCAGTAAAACGGGAGGAATATTAAGCAGAAAGTCAGGGGTAGGAGAGGAGGATTCAGAAGAGCAGATCTTACTCCAGGCAAGGCACTGGCCCCCTCCCTGGCTGCAGTGGGGCACCTGGTATAACACTAAAGATGAGAGAATCAGAGACAAAGTTTTAGCCCCAGGCATTTAATTTAGGTACCATGTGCAAGTGTGTCAGCAGAGATAAAGGGCAGCCAGGATAAATCCCTGGGCACAGTGGCTGAACTGCCAAAATAGATTTAAACACATTCTTAGTACTGAAATACTTGGAAATCAAGCCAAGAAACTGGACTTTAGGGAAAGATTGAAAGATAAGCATATCTCACTGACTTGTTCCCTTTTGGCTGGTTTTGGTGGGGTTTTGTTTTTTGTCCTCCAAATTTTGATCACATTTGCAGGAGGGAAAACGTGTTTTAAAGAGGTGAGAACAGGCTGCCCCTCCAGGGAACTCTCCCCTGCTCTGCCCAGGGCTGTATTAGCTCAGTCTAAAAGAAGTAGCCATGTCATGACTCATACTTTCCACTCCCCATAATCCTCTCAGTAGGGTGCAGACTTAAGAGTTTTCCTCCGACTTCAGTTTTGTTATAATTTATGCACCTGCTTTGAAAGAGCCTTTGAAAAATTTGACAGCAGAGGAAAAAAAATAGCCTGTTTTATCTGTCTGATGGACAGTCTGGGAAAAAAACACCCCACCGCAGTGGAATTCTGCAGTACCAGGAAAACAATGTCTGCGTCTATAACTTCCTACCAGGCTGTTAGTAATCAAAAATAAACTACTAGAAATCCTTTGTCGGAACAAGGGCAGAGCTTAAGTGAAAGAATAAGCAGTTCAACAGTCAGAAGCGTTCAGCTGACACGAGAGAGCAAAAGTCTTTTTTTAAAAACATGCCAGAGTTATGTACAAGCACATGGTCAAGGGCCCAGATCTCCTATCCAGCTCCCAGTAGCACCAGCTGAAGCCATGCTGGATCACAGACAATTCCCAAGCCTCCAAGAATTAAGTGCTAGGTAAAGGGCACTTTTGTAAAGTAATCTTTACGGAGTTTTGGAAAAATCAATAAATAAAGTCTGACATGCCCATTACTTGAGTGACTTTTTTTTCATTATTCCCTGAGTCTGAAACAGTGAATACCACCTCTTCAAAGGCAATTCAGAGTTGCAGTATTATACAAAACAGACTGTGTCACTCTTACATCTAAAAATCTGCAGTTGGTAATCCATGAGCCCTTCCCCATCCAGCCCAGATGGCTCCTCAGGTCCACAATCAATGTGGTTTATTCCTCACAGTCTCTCTGATTGCCCCTTGCCAGTCACCTGCTTTCAGCAGAGTTCTTCCTCTGCCTGCCTTTTGTTGGCATCAGCCACCAACACTTTTTCAAGGTTGTTCCCAGGCTCAAATGTCTCTCTTGCTTTATTTCCAGCTCTCTGCTCTGCACTGCACATTATTGCAGAAAGGAAATACAAATTGCATCTCCTTACTGCTTTCTGTGAAATCTGAGTTCACCTCAGAGGACAGATTTCATTGCTCCCATCCAACCACAAACAGTTCAACTCACAACAAGCACAGTGGGAGCTACCTTGGTGTGTTCCCACCTGGCTGCCTAGCTGGTACCCTCTCTTTCTGAGATGCACCTGAGTGCAACGCTGCCCAACACACTCCCTCAAGTAAGATCCTGCCCTACAACCTTTTCTGCCTCACACAGAAGGTACAGCTGTAAACTATAAAGATTTACTTGGGTCGCTGTTTATTTAGCATCATTTTATAGCTCTATTGGTCTAAATTGTGTATTTTTACTGTCTCATAGACTGCTCCCTCCATCAAGAGAAGTAGTGGTGAGTGCACATGCTGGAAAAACAAACAGTTTTACTGCTGGCTTTCTGGAAGATTTTTAGGTAAACAGCTGCACCTGGTTCTAAGTGTACTTTTTTTCTAAAGTGATGGTAGTTTCTACCTGCCTGACGCGGCACTTTCTGAGGGCACTAATTAAGAAAATGTGGAATTTTATTAGTGTCTGCATTTGGGGATGTGTTTTGAACATATGAATGCATAGTACCCCTGGGGAGAGTTACTATTTCCACTGGAATGCAAAACTAACAAATATATGAGAAAGCAGAGACAGGCCCTCTTAGAACAGCTTAGTTTATATTAGAAATTTCTAGAAAGTCATATTACCCAGCTGAGAGTATATAAGTGATGCAAAATTGACACTGTTGAGCTATTTCAGGATATTCCAGACCCAAGTGATAGTATCTTGGTACTCCTGTGATGGATTTATCGAATGCTTATCTTTCTGCATACCCTCTCATTCTGCAGAGAGTGAGTATCTCTCCTCAGAAAAGCTCAGGAGCCTTTACCATCCACCATCTGGATGACTGCAAATATCTCTTTGACAGTGTGAGCCCTAGGAGTGATTTGCACCTATACAGGAATATGAAATTTTAACAGTTCTCCTTTCCATGGAGCTTACCTGAATGGTAATAATGGGAAGAAGACAAGAGGGTGGTGGGAAGGAATATAGAAGTTTGCTAATAAATATTAAAAATGGATCCCATAGGTAACATCTCCAGGTTACCTGTGACCTTCACCATTCTTAGTGCCACTAATGCAAACACCTTAGTCCATACAGATCATCTTGTATCATTAAACAAATTTAAAAGGAAAACAATGAATTTGATAGTTTCTGAACTTTTACAACCTTCTCCCAGCAGCAGGGGAAGCATTCACTTGGAAACCTCAATTATAACACAGCTGTAAGCTCTATAATTAGACCAGTCAGGTCATTTAGAATGTAGTGTGTGTTACTCACCTTGAATAACAAAAACCTGCCATTCTACCCACACTTTGTGCACCTTTCCAAGGGCTTAGAAACACGCATAAAGTCCGGTTGACTGCGTGGTACCACAGAACGAAGCTCTACTGCTTTGAAAATCTTCATGTGGACACCTAGTTGTGGTCTGGGCTTAGCTCAGACAGAAGCAGTTCATACCTTCTGTCAGAGGTGGAACACTGTCATTATTTTTCCTGCAACACAGAGCCCAGATTAAAGACTGATCAATTGCTGCTAGAAATTCTAGCAGTGCTAGGAAGGAGCTCAGTGGGGATGAAGATTTGAAAGTAGCCAGCAGAACAGAGAGTATTCTCAGACCTTTGCCAGCACATAAAATGCCATTCATTAGCCCAATGCTCTGGAGCATCCCAATGCACACTTGCATCTTACTGTTTTACATGCAATCTCATAAACCACCAGAGAGCTCTGTAAATAGCAAGAGAAGTACAAACAAGAGCAAATCATATGGCTTAGCCTTAATGCTGGTATACCATCAACTTCTGAACTCAAAGAAACTCTATTTTGGAGGGATCAGACAATCCCATAGCAACCAGCCTTCCAGAACAATTGTCATTTGATCAATACAGCTTAAGTCATTGATCAGAAAACCAGGTCCTCTTAACTAATCTACGCTCTTTAAATTAAAAAGTAGTAATTTGGCCCATACGTATACTGTAAAACAGCCACAGAACAGTTATTTTAGGATACTATGTGGTAGGGTCACAGAGCACCTGTGATGGAATCATTTGCTTCTTTTCTTCAACACACGGTGACTAACTGAGTCACAAACACAAGGTAAACTTTGCTGTCCAGTCTCCTTGGCTTCAAATACGCAACTGAGGAGTGAAATCTCTTTTCTCACACAGCACATACGAAAACATCACCATGGGGAGTAAGTGCAAAGCTGGTGTAGGGTAAACCCAAACCCTGGCTTCCAGCAGCCCAACATCTGCACCCAGACAACCCTCAGCAAGCTCCCAGCTAAGCCCTTCTCCCTACCTGAGCTGATACAACCACGTGCTGTTTGAGAAAATAACATAATTGCACACCAAATGATAAGTCTAATGAAACCGTATTGATTTTGTTGTTAAGGACTACATTTCCAGGATTGCTGGCCTACAAAGATGTGTTTTCCAGACCATACATATATAGAAAAGTACAAGGGAAAAAAGTAATTGGTTAACAACAAAACAAATAACCTAGCAACACAACAGTGCTTGTTTTAAATTCAAATTCTAAAGATGACAGATTTTAATATGCTCAGCCTTTTGACTCCGACTTGGTGATGGATGTTTGTGAATGGCTTGAGGTCATTGGTCATTAATTAGACATCTTTTATACCATACCCCTACCAACAAAGGAAAGAAGGAGCTCAGAATGAAAAAACTCCTCTCTAAGCAAGCTCTGTGACTGAATGCCTACAGAAAGTAGGAAGGCTAGTGAAGAGGGAACAGCTGTAGCGCGAGAAGGAAAATTGCATTATTGCAAGTAATTTCTGCCTAAAGAGCTGGATGATGCTGAGCAGTGATTTCATACATGAGGGACTCTCCAAGTTGAAAATTCACACCTAAATCCAGTGGTAGGATCATGGACCCTGGAACAACACAAGACTAAGTATCTCTCACCTTCCTACCTTTTCCTGTAATTCCATCGTTAATTTTTTCAACGTGTAGAGTTTCAAAGGAATGCTTAAGAGATGAACTGGGGACAAATAATGAAAAATAGCAAGTCTGAGCAGCTTGGAGGGTGGTAATTCCTGCTGTCTCCTCTGTATGTCAGTACCTGGAAGAAGAGGGCAACAAAGGACACTGCTAACACTCAAAAAAAAACAAACAACCAACCATCAAGACAAGAAAATAAAATGGTGGTTTCACTCAGCATGTGATGAGAGGAGGTAGACAGTGAGGCAACATGATCTATTCTCATCTGGTCTCCTGCCTCTGTGGGCCAAGTAGGATCCTGCTGCCACTCCGGTTGCTAGGAGGGTTTGCTAGTAATAAATCTCTCCTTGACGTCCTTGCTTCTCTGTGTCACCACAGCTCTCCAGACTGCCTCAGTAGATACTCAACTCTTCCATGGCACTGATCCGCTTCAGGAGAGCATGAGCACACCTTTAGTCAGCTCTGGTGGGATATACACACATCATGAAAGGACATGCAGAAAGTGAAGCCTAGACATACATGCTTGGCTGAGTTAGACTGGAATAAATCAGAAGCGTAGAAATCACATTCAAGTATTTGGTGTAGGCATGTGCACCTAAGCACTACCCTTGTTCCCCATAAGTCTCTCACAGACAGTCTTTACAACAGTCACTGCACAAAGGCTCAGCACCAGCTACATGTCAGCTTTAAGTGTGCTGGGGAAGTGCTGCTCTCCCAAATTTGGCCATTCACTATCTTTCACTTCCACAGAATCTGCAGGGCAATAGCTTTCCATCACAGCCTCCCCAGGAAAGTCTGTTTCTCAGAAGAGAGGCTTTCACGCTTAAAGTCTAAAACACAAGCTTGCAAGAGTACACTGTCCAGAAGGAAAACAGAGCCCAAGATGCATATTAATTGCTGGTGGCATAAAGCCCAGGCAAAGTTGATGATCCATAGTCAAGCTATAAATCTGCCTAAATAAGATTCTGACCACGTCTGCCTTGTTTAAATTACAAAGTTTTATGGCCATGTGATTCTTCACCTGGAGAGGAGTAGTATCCCTGTGCAGCCAGTTAAGGACGGAGATTTATTGTCTGGCAGAAAAGACCACGGTGTTCCGTGCAGGCTGGAGAGCATCTGCATGTGCTGGCTGCCTGCAGGGCTGGGGGCTTTCTTGGGGGAACTGCTCCGCTGCTGCAGTATCCCCACTTTGGAGCAGGCTAAACGTTCCTGTAAAAGTTTTATGCCTCTGTTTTACCTAGAAAATTAGCTTCAGAGTAACAAATAAGTTTAAGCTGCCCTAGCTCTAGCAGCCTAGAGCTGTGGCTGCACGGATTTCTGCTTTAAGGTTTTTGCAATGTTCTTCAGGAACATAATTCCAGATGAGGTCAAATAGAGGTTCTCCCCACTTCGTCCTGTTCTCTTGCCATGAGACTGGCCCTGCAATGCTGGGAGGAGAGAGGAATCCATTGTTGCTTTCACCAGAGAGATTAAGAACTTGATCTGAATGTGCAATGGGAGCAGATAGGTAAATTACAAAGAACAGATTTCCATGCCCATTTCAGCCATATCTCATATCTCCTAGGCCCAGCAGTGTCACAATTATAGCCACAAAAAGCAGGTGAGAACTTAACAGTCACCCAGGATGACAGGGCTCAGGCTGTTTCCTGTGGCTTACAAGCATAGCATGCCACCACAGGGAGGTAATTGCTGGTGTGCCTGCTCCAAGGGGAAACAACTCCAGCTCAGCCAGCTGCTTTGGCACCACCTGCACGGCTGACTTGGTGTGGGAAACACTTGTGATTCAAGCCTGATCTGGGATTTGGTGAAGGCTGAGCATGGATCACCTGCCCTGCCTGCAAAGTGGGCTTAAGCAGACTCCTCCAGATCACTCTGCAATCCCCTCAGAAGGAACACTATGGACACTGACCGGGGCAGAGAACAGCATTCCCTGAAAGTCTGAAGGATTCAATTTCCTTCAGCAGAAGTGAGATTCTAAAAACTGACAAAAAAAAGAATATGCAGATTATTGAACATCTGTTCCACAGAAACAATCTCTCCAGGCCTCTTGGATGTTGCAGATGACACACTAATCTGAAACAGTGAAGAATTTTAGTTGGAGAAGGAAAACATCCTTATTTTCATAGAAACAGTACACACGCATGGACTCCTCAGTGAAATGTGCCCGTCAATTGCACCATAAGTCACTATGTCTCTAACTATAAAGCTTAATGTTAAGTAGATGCTTAAGACTTTCAGCATGTGAGTAGTCTGTAAGTTGGCAACTTACGTGTGTGTGCGCCGAACTTCTTCATTTTGTCTCTAGTCAGATCCATCTGGACAGTCAGCTGGATCAGAGCATTGTGTATGCCCCAGGCAGAGCAGGAGGATCAGCTGTCTGTTTTGAAACTCACTCTTAAGAGAGGTAACATTGAAAAAGGATGGGGAAGGTAAATTCCATTCCTTATTATTATATGAGCATAAAGGTCCAAAAAAATCTCCGTTCTGCCCTAGGTCCCAAAGGAAAATATTCGAAATAATCCATATTCTTTAGAGCTTTTAATCCCTCATATACCACAATTCAGCAGTCTGCTAATGAAGATGACAATTATACAGCACTTCACACAAAAAGGAAACCAGAGCAGGAGTAAAGGTTGGACTTTTGCCATACTTGCTCTCTGACCTTTGGCACATGACATCATCGCTTTACTTAAAATGTATTGAAATATCACAACAGTTTCAGGAGTCTGTCTGAAAGGAAAAAGAGGTGACATTTAAGCTTAATAGTTATCTGTTGACCACCTAAGATACTAAACCAAAAATGACAACTGACCAAATTCAGCTTTATCTGTATTCCTTCTGAAGATCACAAGCAGAAGTGATGCTGTACCAGCAGGGCAATACAGAGACAGACTATGTTCATTCTGCCCCTTGAATTAGGGCTCTGATGCACAAGTAGAGAGCAAAGAAGTTATGCTCAAAGTAGGACATAATGTCCTACCAAGGCAAGCATAGCAAACATGGCTTAATGAACATCCAAGAATTATACCTCTCCCAGTGTTCAACAGAGAAGTGCCCAATCCACTTGTCTAGCATGGTGAAAGTCTCATGTTTCAGTAGGTAGACCACATATGCTAAAACTGGCTTTTGGCCAGAGCTTCAGGTGTTAAATGAGACCGTTGCCTGGGATTGCTGGAAGTCTAAAGATACTCCTATAGAATAACATTGTGTGTAAACACAGACAGAGACAGCAGGAACATGTCAATTAGCAAAATGTACTCTGATACCTGACATGATCTAAGATGCAGCACATCTTGTGTTTGGTGGAAATATCCCCTTACCAGGACAACCCAAACATACCCTGCCCTGTCACACTGACCCTGTAGAGAAGCCTGGAGGCAGGAAAGCACCGAAACATATACAGTGACTGTTGAGTCTTGTGGTACCTTGGGTGGCACAAAGGATGCATGAACTTTTAATCTTGATAAGTTCCCTTTGACAAGACCTGCTTCAGTCAAGGCAGGGCTATTCTTTCTCAGAACAAACACATTCCTAAGTGACACCAATCAAGATAAGGCATACGTGCTCACATAACCCTTAGTCCAAGGACTGAGGGGAAAGACTCGGGTGAGTTTTGCAGTCCACCCTGCACAGGACTTCCTACAGCTTTGTGCATAAAGACAAGAAATACGCTGGCTGGGGCCACCACAAAAGCTTCTTCCCTTGCAAATGTAATCTGGGAGAAGCTCTGCTGTGGTTTCCCACGGAAGGGAAGAGAGCAGGGGAGCCGAGACGAAAAGCTCGAGTATAAAGGTCCCAACACCTCACAGGATGACCCCTTGGTGGGGCTGGCTGGACTGGACTACAGCTTTGAGTCTCTTGCACCCATTTGATCACCAAAAGAAACTCCACCAGTGTGGCAGCCTTGGCAGCGTG
This sequence comes from Thinocorus orbignyianus, assembly GCA_013400375.1. Classification (NCBI taxonomy): domain Eukaryota; kingdom Metazoa; phylum Chordata; class Aves; order Ciconiiformes; family Thinocoridae; genus Thinocorus; species Thinocorus orbignyianus. Next base: position 164,102 of record VXBW01006837.1, read on the forward strand.
CTGAGGCTTAAAGAGGCATTACATGTACTTGATGGACTGCGTCTTGGGGACCCCTCCTGCAAATTATAACAAATTAAGGCTCTCTTGGAGTGAGGATTAATAAATCCCATCACTGAGGCTGCCTCAAAGAATGCCCTCTGCCACCAGCTCTGCTGATTTCAACTGGGGACACACAAGTTTTATTGCCAATCACAACTTCCCTCTTGCCAGGAGAGATAATACTGTGTTGTTCTAAGAAAATTTCCTAACTGCTGTCGTCAGCCTGTGTCCAACACCAACCAACTTCACACAAAATGCGGCTATAAAATGATCGTAACTGCTCCAGTTTCCTTTAAAAACCATGTTTGCACTTGCCTATATCTGGGAGATTCTCTCGTTTACTATTTCTTCTGCATTATCACATTTAAGTGTAGATTGATAATTGTTACTGCACCAGGCAGTTGTGAAGATTGCTTAATTAGTGTTTGTGAAGCACTTTCAGATCCTCAGATGAAAGGAACTAAGAAACGCAATATATAATTATTATGTATTATTAATAAAATCCTGGCACATTGACAGGAGAGGAGACAACGCTTTTTTCCTTTTCTTTATAAGATATTTGACTTTTATGCTGTGAGGGACAGATTTACTGAAAATTCACAAATAAACAAGGAATGAAAGCTCCCTATTCCATCACAGAGGCTGTGCTCTGATAGCAGACAGCAAACGTTGCCTCGGAAAGTAAGTTACGCTCCCATCCAGAAATTCAAACCCATAGATTTGAGAGTGGACAGACATGAAGAAGTACAAGGATGTTATAGTTGTCACTAGTAGTGGAAGTGGTCAAATGCACCCACCAGTTATGAGAAGTAAAGAGAGCATTTAATGTGGGATCACTACAGTTAATAAAAGCACAAGATGCAAAAGAAATTAAGCATGAAGGGCAACAGACAAGTATTTTGAAACAAACAGAAAAAAGTTACAACTATGTGAGTGAAGGTTTTCAGAGCTGAGAATGTGCCAGATGGAAACAAGATTCCCAGAAACAGGAAGAAATTCAATCCGAGATGGATTTGTAAGCAGCTTCATGGAAGTGTTAAACTGTGTATTACAATTGCCTCTTGAATGCTTATGGCTGGAATCCAGCTACACCAGAGAAAACAAGCCAGTCCAGCGATTAGCAGTGGATTACGACTCCGTTCCTCACTCCATCAAAGACCCCGAGAAGCCAGTTAGTCCCTCTGTACCCTCTCCAAGTAAGTCGGGATAATCACACTGCTCTCCTTCACAACACAACTGGGAGGACAAACACATTACAGTGCACTCAGATGCCAGAGTAGAGAAAGCTGGAGACTGGCGGGCACTGAATCACTGCAGAAAAGGTTAAGAAAAATTCTAGACGTAGTCTTACAAGAGGGTCCTCGGGGAGTCAAGAGGCTGCTCCTGGTGTTTAGTGCCACAACATGTTTCCATCCCCAGTTTATGCTACTATTACATACCACTGAAACCAGCCAAAGTGCCCATTGCACATGGAAGAAATTTCTCATATCAAGGAAAGTACCCTTATTAGAGTTCTTGCCACCTGCAAAAGATTTTAAGTAGTGAGACTGAGACAGACCTCTTTGCTCACATCTTCAACTTGTTTTTTTAGCAAAATGAGTACTTTAAGAGATACCCACAAGGAATCTTAAGTCTAAAATAAAATTTGCTAAATATAATCATGTTTTAGAAACATTTTGTCTATCAGTACCAACAAGAGGGCACTTCTGGTGTTTGTGTACTGCAAATGAGATTTACAGCTCCATTCTGTTCAAAAATGAGCAAGAGCAAATGGACTTAAATAAAATAAAACAAAACTAATCCGTGCTTTTGGCTAGAGACTCTGCACAAATCCTAGTCCAAACAGGATCAAATAAGTTCAGGCTTATAATAACTGGAACTGATTATGTACTACAGAAAAAATGAACTTTAAATTGTTCCTTCCATTTGTTTTGACTGCTCATCCAACTTCTGATAAAAAAAGAAAGAAAGAAAGAAAGTGTGTGTCACTAACAGATTAAATGCGTACCTGAAGGATATTGTTTTTCACATGAGATTTGTCAATACAAGATTCAGGCACCAAAAGCTTCAGTTTTGATTTGCTATTGATTACTCTTGTCAAAACCCAGGTTTCAGACACACACCAAGCAGCAGAGCACTGAGTTAAAGCTACCTTCCCCACACTACAGTGCCAGAGCCTCAGGGGAAGAGTCACAAAAACATTGACATCCATTGGACCAACAGTTCACATCATCGGACCAGAATAGCTGCAAACTTCAGCAAAAACACTCACAAGATCACAACAGAGAGACTTGTGAATGGGGAAAGGGTAAACATTCCTAGAAGTGTCAATACATCTTCAAGGCCAGGCTGAAGGGAGCTCCCAAAGTACCAAAAAGCCTACGCTCTGACCCCTGCCCTCGGCCCTGTGTCCCCCACAGACACCCCATCACACTCTAGGTGCCATGCATGCCTCACAGCCCTGCCTGTGCATACCCCATCCGGGGAGGACAGGGGGTGTCCCACCAGACGTCCTGCCTCCCCCTGGTGCAGATCACATCCTTCTGCCACAGGCCCTCCCCCAGCCCCCGTGGTTGCCCCAGACCAGCTGCTTCTCCAGCCCCAGCCTTTCCAGGGACAGCAGGGACACAGAGCAGATTCAGCTGGAGACAGAGACCCGGCAGCCCCAGGTGGGCAGTGCCCACCCCCCTCCCACCCCAGGCACTGGTTGTGTAGCCTCAGGTGGCCACGTGGTATAGGAGGCCCTGGCCAGCCCTCGCCTNTCGCCCACCAGGCAGCTCGCCCCCCAGGGCTGAGAAAAGCAGAAGGGCTCAGGGGCGCACAGTCCTGCCACAGCTGCACTGCTCCTGCTGTCACCATCCCCCACAGCAGCCGCAGCTCATTGCTGTCACCATCCCCCACAGCAGCCGCAGCTCATTCTGGCGTCGCTGCAGCGCCAAGAGCCAGCAGTGCCAGGGCCTTGGCTGTTCACGAGCCATGGGGGACTGTCAGAACACACACGCGGGGTTGGTGCTGCCTTGGCGGGGAGAGATCTGCACCCCACCAGTTGTCGACACACACCGCTGCTGCTCTGACCAAAACCTGGACTGCCAGTCTTGTCACCCAGCCCCAGTGCCTGGCAGGACCTACAAAGATGGGCTGGTTGCAGCAGTGAGCCATACAGATGTTGCTTGTGTGTCCTAGGGCCCAAGGCAAGCGTCGGTGCTGGGGTCGCAGGAAGGGGAGCCCCAGGCACACAGATACTGTTAATATCAAAGGTGACAATTTTATTTTTCCTGCAGAGGTACTACTCCTGTTGAGTAATGTCTGAGTTATTCATTATGCTCACTGTGCTCAAAGAGGAGCTGGTTGCCAGGATTAGTTCTTTGAGGAAAAGAGATACCTTCCATATACAGGTTAGTTTTGGTATAAAGGAATTCCTGTCTGGAGGGTCAGTTTTAATACAGTATGTGTGCATATATATATATCAATATATACTGGTTTAGATACACATAATGATTATATCATTTCATCATATTATTATATATGGAGTTTAACATTTTTATTCTCTTGCTATTCAATACACTTTAACAGCACGCCCTCCCTACAGTCAGAATTGCATCACAGGGTGCTGAAAATGCCTCATACAGGCCTTTTAGATCTACCAGAAAAGAAAACAAAACAAAATAAAACAAACAAACAAACAAAAAAACCAACCAAAAATACACCCCACATTTCTGAACCATTCATTCTTCAAACATGACCCAGATTTTCAGGCTGGGCTTATTTAAGTAGGAATAACTATGCTGAAACAAAGAGAGGTTTGATTTCTCACTCCATCCCCTTAGATAAACTGCCAGAGGGCTACCAGCACCTCTACGGAGGGAACCTCTGTAATAACACACTGTAGGCAATAAGCAAGGGCCACTGACAGCTCATCTATGCCATAAAAGTGTACTGATGACATGGGACAGAGGAAAGGCAAGTGACACCCACCCATTACTCCCTGAGCTCTGCCCTGGTCTTCCTTACTGACCTTGGGCAATGATCACCTCTTCAATTTAAGATGGGGATAATACATATATCACAGGTTTGTCCTGGTCTTAAGTAATCCATCTTTTCAAAGTACTTTGAGAGCTTTGCTTGATGAGTACAGACATTATAATACTCATCTGTTCCCATTACATTCAATGGGAGTTTTAGCTTCCAGTGAAGCAAGGCTGGGGCTGCTGGTATTATTAGGGGACCTAGAAAATAAATATGGTTGGGATAATGGGTCAATGTCCACGAGGCAGCCAGTGACTAGTGGTGTCCCGCAAGTGTCAGTACTGGGACCAGTACTATTTAAGATCTTTGTCAGAGACATGGACAGTGGGATAGAGTGCACCCTCAGCAAGCTTGCCGATGACACCAAGCTCCGTGGCGCGGTTGACACGCTGGAGGGAAGGGATACCATCCAGAGGGACCTGGACAGGCTTGAGAGGTGGGCTAATGCAGATGGCATGAAGTTCAACCAAGCCGAGTGCAGAGTCCTACACCTGGGACATGGCAACCCTAGGCACAAATACAGGTTGGGCAGAGAATGGCTGGAGAGCAGCCCTGAGGAGAAGGACTTGGGAGTGCTCATGGATGAGAAGCTCAACATGAGGTGGCAGTGCGTGCTAGCAGCCCAGAAAGCCAACCGTATCCTGAGTTGCATCAAAAGAAGCGTGAGCAGCAGGTCACGGGAGGTGATTCTCCCCCTCTACTCTGCGCTTGTGAGACCCCACCTGGAGTACTGTGTTCAGTTCTGGAGTCCTCAACATAGAAAGGACATCAGGCTGTCGGAACGGGTCCAGCGCAGGGCCACCAAGACGATTAGTGGGATGGAACACCTCTCCTATGAGGACAGGCTGAGAGAGCTGGGACTGTTCATCCTGGAGAAGGCTCTGGGGAGACCTGACAGCAGCCTTTCAGTATCTGAAGGGAGTCTACAGGAGAGCTGGGGAGGGACTCTTTGTCAGGAAGACTAGTGACAGGACGAGGGGAAATGGTTTTAAATTGGAAGAGGGGAGATTTAGATTAGATATTAGGAAGAAGTTCTTTACTGTGGAGGTGGTGAGGCACCGGAACAGGTTACCCCGAGAAATTGTGGCTGCCCCATCCCTGGAAGTGTTTAAGGTCAGGCTGGATGGGGCTTGGAACAACCTGCTCTAGGGAGAGGTGTCCCTGCACATGGCAGTGGGGTTGGAATTTGATGATCTTTAAGGTCCCTTCAAACTCTAAGCATTCTATGATTCTGTATGATTCTATATTTAAATGCTGACATTTTGGAAGGGGCTAGAGTGGGCACAAAGACACAAGTGCTTGCCTAGAGATGCCCAGCACTCTTCCAGGCTTGGTCTAGAATAAAGAGTAGAATTTTTTCATGAAAAAAAAATCAGAACGAGGCCTCACAGAGTCCTGCTGGTAAACATGTTCAGCTAGTGCCAGGTTTAAAAGGGGAAAGGAGAAGCCAAGAAAAGCTAGGACAGCAGACAGAGATCAGCCAGATTCAGAGGAGAAATCTTACTACTAGGGTCACTTTTGCTATACTGAGTAATTGAGAATGCCAGAAGGTGAATGTGTGGCTATTGACCCAGGGACTAAACTTAGGGCAAGGTCATCCTAAGCATAAAGGGTGCCAAAGCTAAAGCAGCTCAGGCACAAGTTAAATGACAGGGTGTGGGCCAGCAATCCCTGAGCTGTTGCCAGCTCATAGATCCATGGCACAGAGCAAACCAGAGCCGATTTACGTACTCAGCCTTTGGAACAGTTTCACCCCACAAGGACAATGACCTCCAAGTGTCCAAGCTATCACTATATGGTAGTGCCGGTGCTCCCAATCCTACTGCAACACGCAGGAAGCCAATTCAGCCTGTGGTGGAACTGAGCCTTTAGATCTAGGAAGCAAATTGGACAACTCTCGTAACAATAAGGGTCTGATCCTTGTCTGCCTTAATGTAGTACAAACAGTAACAACATACAACTTCCATATTATAGCTTCTACAGAGAATGCTAATATTGACATCTTGCTCACATTCACTAGCCACACTGTGCCTCTTCTGTTTTTGTTGCTGCCATGTATCTCCATGGACTAAATCACATTGACTGTGTTTATTATAAGAACTAAGTGATCAGCTGTGAACTTTCTTTGACATAAATATTTTGCCATTAGCAATGACAAATAGCAACGCTCATGTTGTAAAAGCAACATTGGATTATTCCTCTCCGTGGAGGCATTTATGTCTAGAGAAATCAGAGGGAAATCGTGATCTTCAAGATCCAAAAGCAGGAATGTGTTGGCAACACTATTTATCCCACTGTGTAAAAAGAGTTAAAGATTAAAGAAGTGTTTTAAAAAATGAAAAAAAACTTTCTTTCCCCACACAGCTGTGGAGTGCCTCCGCATAGCTGAAACATACGCAATCGCTTTGCACAGGTACCAGCCAAAACTCCACCCACATTTTGTGTTACTCCATGCTGGCATTTCCTGGGTAGATCAGGCCCAGCACTTTTCTGAATCCCATTACAGCTAAATCTCCATAATTACAGCTAATCAAAATAGACCTTTTACGTTCTTGCAAGATTTCCTATATTTCTGACTTGTGCTGTTGGCACCATGTCTGCTTGCAGGCTGAGCAGGATGAGACAACACTGAGCAGCAAGAGGAATTAATTTCTTGGAGAGATTTTTCAAAGGTACAAATGAGAGCTGGTACTTTAAAAATAGCATTGACTATACTTCTACAGCACACATCTCCTAGAGAATTCAGTCTGAGCATGTTTGCTTGTCACTCCCCTCCTGGGGCAGGCAGTCTCACGCAGATGTGGATGGTTAGGCTCAGAAAGGACCACAGACTTACTCCAGGCTCTCCTAGCAGAAAGTTACAGGTAAGTTAAAAATCCAAGAGCACACCTACATATACGTTAATGCATACTATACTTCATGGACATCAAAATAACTACTACGCATAACAATTTTACCTTTCATTTTATAAGATTCTTTAGAGACTGCAGATCTGCAGGCTTGAGTTAGATCCAGGCAGGCATTAGTTCACAAGAGCTACACAGGGATACAGTAACAGGGCTGGAGAAGGGATCCTCACCCTTCAAAGGTGATCCTACCTGGAGAGCTTATAACAAGACTGTGTTGGCAGATATGACATGAGATGTTGCATTAGGGATACAGGAGATCACCAAACCAATGCGATGGCCAGGGCATCTCCTGTGTTACAGGGACTCATGGCAAGGTTCTTTAGAGCCGGGAAAGAATCACAGGACACAATTTCCAGGCTGGCAATATCACTAGGCTTTATCCCAAGGAGAGAGTTTAGGAAGACTGTAATGCATAGGAGTTCTGGGAACTGGCAGCAAAGCAGCACATTTTGGGAAGGTCATCAGTGAGAAGCAGAGGGCACATTGCGGGGAGCTGGACATCAGAGTTAGGGCTCCCCAGACAAAAGATTTTAGTAGATCACTGGAAGGAGAAGCATCCAGAAAGGAGCTGCAGGATGAAAAGATATCAATACATTGTGTCCACAGGACAGCGCTGTGCTAGAAACCCAGCAATAATGTATAAAACAAAGCGGCAAATCCCTTAACCCAGGGGAAAGACTTTGCAATGAGTCTCTGCTTTTGAGGATCTCCAAAGGCAGGAATTCACTTTGGATGAAGTGAAAAAGACTACTACATATAGCAGGCTAAAAAAACTAAGGCAGTAGCTGCATCAGAAAAATTAAAGTCACAGCTGGAAGCAAAATATGGGCAACCTTGCTTTGACAAGCAATGTCAACATCTGCCCAGCAATGGGAATCTCAGAGACAGATGAGGCATGGCTAAGATGTAACCCCTGCAATTTGGGAGAGGGGTTTCCTCTGCTGAATGCTAAATTCAGGCAGGTTTAGAGATGAATGGAAACTGCATGCCATAAGGGAGGGCCAGGAATAGAAAGCCCATGTGGGGGAATAAAGCTCTAGATGTAGCGAATGCATCTCCAAGAGGCTTTATCATTCTTATTTTGTCACTACTATCAACAATAATAATAAAAGAGCTTACAGAGCAACCTCCCAAATCCCTAAGCAATGCATCCAGAGATTAGCAACAGAGAGTAGTGGGCAGCTCGAGAAAAGCTGTTCAACAAATGTAGAGGCACGCATAATAAGATTACTGAATTGGAGTTGAATGTTTTCAAGGATAAACGTGATATTATTGCACTGGCAAATCCATACTAGGAACAGGAGAAAGGACGAGAAACAGCCTGCCAGAATGGAGGGATTGCTGCAGCTGAGCTCCCAACAGGACAGGGACAAGTGGGAAGGGGAGGCAGCGAGGAGGAGAGGAAGTGCACATCCTAATTGACATGCAGATATTCAGAGAAGCTTTTTGCAAAGTGGGTGATGTCATCGTGTTTTTCTCAGCCTTCAGGACAGCAAGGGAAAAATAGATGAAGCCAGCACATGCAGAGGAGTCTGTAAGATGAGCAGACTTCCGCCCCTACCCTGTGCAACACTAATTGCTCAAATATTGATTGGGGAAATAATTTGTAAGGACTAAATAGAAAAAAGGATTTCTTTTGTCTTAACAGGCAAAAAGAACAAGGTTCTTGCAGAGCTGATGGAAAGGTCTGGGCAATCAGAGAGTTTCAAAACTATGTAAGTTAACAAGCTGTTGAGTTGGTCAAATTTATTTTTTTTATACTGGAAATATGCAACAACTGCAGTTTGTGATTTTTCAGGATGCCATGAAGTCTGATTGGAATTTCAGCTAGGATGGTTCTCCCAAAGGGCACGAATCCCTCACCAGGCAGGTGAGACATCTACTGACTTAAATAGCTTGGTTAGTAAAAAAAAAAAAAAGCTGCAGGAGGAACTTCTGCTTTGGAAAGCCAAGGCTGCTAGCCGGGTTGTGGGTGACAGAAACCAGCTGCCAAGGCTTGGCCTCAGTGAGGGAAAGAGCAATTAAGATTAAAAGCCCAAACCGGAGTGCTGGAGAACTGCTAGCCACTACTCCACAGACATGGACACTAAGTCCCAAGAAAAAGCAGCAGTTCTGCTTGGCTTCTAGAGAGCTGCTTTTTCTTCCTGAGGGAAAGAAAACTACTGTAATACCTATTCCAGAAAATATCTGCACCTCATAATGTAGGCTAAATCCAGACAGAAACAAGCACCAGAGAGTCCTCTTTGGTTAAAAATTGACGTGAGTAGACCAAAGAATACAATTCAGAAAAACAAAAGCAGACTAAAAAAAACCCAACAATCTGAAAGGCCTCCACCAAACTGTTAAGGGAGACTGGGAGAATGATAGAAATATACAGGAATATGCAAAAACAGTGATTGCAGGAAGAGAAGGAAGCATCTGAGCATTTCTCAGGGATATACAGGCTAATAAAGCCACAGGAAGCAGGAGAAACCGATCTTTTAAAATATCTTTAAGGCTAGATAGAGAAATCAAGAATTTTATCAAATAACTGTCTGTTAAATATTTTTTCATTTGTTAGACAGAGTCCCTCAGTTCTCAGTTTTGTGTATATGAGTTCTCACATACACATACTAGGGGAGGGGAGTACAGCACAGCAAGGACCTCCAAGTTAAATGGACTGGTGAGTGAAAGAGTTTGGGTGCCTGTTGCACTGTCTTACCCTGGAGAAGGGCTGGAGTGCTGCTCCATGGCCCTACAGCACCTCACACAAGGATGGTGCAGCTTCAGCTGGGGCCACAGCATTATTATAGGAAAGGCACAAACACCCTTCTGCTAGTGCTGGGAGGGGAACAAGGCAGCAAGCCTGAGGCTTCAACAGCTGTCTGATGCCTCAGCACAGAAACCTGGTGACTCTCAAAGAGTGGGTATTATAAAATCTAAAATGAGTGCTCTTTCCAGTCAAGTACAGGGTAAACCATAGCACATAAATAAGACGCTGCTTGCCATGAGGTGGTTAGTTTAAAAGCCAGACAGATTAGTTAAAAGATGTAGGTAAATCCCAAGTGGATAGAAGGGCAAGAAAAATTAAGATCTGGGGGATTCTTCTCTTGAATACCATTTTCCACCCTGAGGTAGTTCACATATAATTCTTTTTAAGAAATAAAACAAACACAAATAGAAAAGAACTCACTCTCAGTATTTAACCAGTCCCAGTATAACCATGGGAAGTTCTGCAGTAAGATTTTATGGAAGAGTCAGGATAGGCGTTGTGCAGAAAAAGGTAAAATACAAGCAATGCTGACAGCCAGCAAGAAAACCTACATCACTGGAGTGGGAGTTAGATGACGGGGCATGGCTTACAGAGGGATTGTGTTGGATTTGGGGGAGAACCTGCACCGTACCCATTTTCCAGCCTTCTTGTAGAGAACATGAAGGCAGTCTGTATTTCTTACATTTAAACGGAAAAACCTTTTCTTCAGACTTGTACTACTCAATGCAAAAGAATAAACGAGTAGTGCAGATTCTCACAACAGTGATTTTATATCCTTCAACATCATTAAACCTCACAATAGTTTACTTTATTCTTTCTATAGGAACAGATTGAACTCCCAGACCTGACAAGACAGATGATATCTAGCTTTAGGAAAGGCAACAGAAGTTCCTGAAGGCCTGTGGCCTCAGTGAAAGTGTTTCATTGAGCAGATAACTCCTGGGCCAGCTTTCTTCAGCTACCAGGCAGAGGCTCAGATGTAGAAACTGCAGCCTGAAGCAGAACATGGGCACAGCTAGTTCAGTCAGATAACGGGTCAGTCTACCCAGTCCCTCTCCCCAGATCTTTCCATTAGAAGCTGAAGATTGAGACCAGACTTTCAATATGCAGAATGAATTCTCATGAAGGTGATCAAAGCAAAGGGCATATTCTGGCATGAGAGAAAAACAATCCACCAGCAGGGAGAAAATTGGATAAAGAATAGGCTTAGCAGCTCTTCTGCCCCTGCCTAGTAAGCTAGTTGTTCATCATACACATTTTCCTTGCTACACTTGGAATAAGGAGAAATCTGTGTTTGTTTGGGAACTGATAGAATATTTGAGGTCCAAGAACATACAGCACCAAAGTCACAGAATGGTAGCTTTAAATGGGAAGGATAATAACGCATTACCATTCACACTCAATTAATCCTGAGCTTGCAATGCTGAATGCACTTACTCGGAGAATTTTCTCAGAAAATGAAGCTAGAGTGTATTTCATTTGTAAATCACAAAAGGCACTCATTTGGCAAGAATGACCCCTGCTCATATACAATAAATCAGGAGCATCAACAGTTTCTAATGGATTTTGAGTCAGTGCCACAGACGGCGAAGCCTGGGGCCTGTGTTTCAGGATTCCAGGACTGTGCCAAAGGAGCCTTATAAATGATTAATGCATTCAGCACAGTGTCATCCATGCCACTAAAGAGAAAAAGACATTCTGGGGCTCTGTTTGTCATTTAAAAAGTGATAGTTAGTTCAGGAGCAGGCCAGGCCTTACCCTGCCAGAACGAGCCATTTAGTACCACACTTTGTAAATCCTTCCCCCAAACTTTCACACATGTTCTTAGTTCACAACATGCAATATTTCGATAGGAGAAAAGAGAGGGAAAGAAGAAGTCTGTTTTCATAAGCAGTCTACCAAAGCCAGATTTCCTATGGGGATGGAGCTAAGGAGCTTTTGCAGATATGTATACAGCAGGGGAGTCACATTAAAGAGGTAGCTGGGGCTTCTTTCTACTTATTTTTCAAACTGTGAGGATGCCAATACATAGAAAAATCAAGTTTTGGTCCTTACTGCTCAGTGTCTCCTGCTTTTCAGTTATTCATCCCAGTTTTGAACCTTTTCCCCTTCACTTTTGTCCCCATGGTTACTGAATCATTACATTCACAGAAATTTTCCTCACCAAGGAATATGTGACTAACATGAGACAGCTAAATTGTTGGAGCCAACTCTGACTTTGGGTTCTCCTAACATGGATCTTATCTTCCAAACACCTTCAAATACATCTCTTGCACTGGCCTTAACTTCAGACAACTATTGGGAGAGACAGAGCTGCAGCAGTATTGCACATGGAGACTTAAAATATTCTAGAATCAGGTAAAGGATTAACTCAAATGCTAGCTTTAGCAGACCCACGGATTAGAGTCGTGCATGATACAAAATAAGTAGACGTATTCTACCACAAATTTTTAGCTGAAGCCCTAGAAGGGAAAGCATTTTTTCCTGACTGGACCTGGGTCTAAGAAATTTCCTCTTAGAGATTTGAGTAGATTTATTCTTTTTAAAAAAACAGTTTGGTTAAGTGACAGGAGACATGCGTGTTCTAGGCCCAAAGAAATCTCTACTACAAAATACATCAAGACAGGAGGCAGACAATAAGTCTACTAGTTCAGGCCACAGTAATCAGTGTATGCTCACCAGGGAGTCAGTGGAGCTGCTCCCACACTGAGCAGCCTACACTGCCCCAGGGAAGCTCAAACCAGAGTCCTTCCAAGAAAAGGATACATTAAACCTTGTTTGCCTTTGTGAAGCCTTTCTCCCCTTTGCTCACAGCACCCACCCAGCCACAAGTGCTCAGATGCTAAAGCAAAAGTAGCAGGGCAATACCTCATGTAAATGTCACCACAGTCGTGAGCCAACACAGAGAACACTCGAAAAGAAATGTAGGGATCTTACCTTGGCCGCTACAGAGGAGTTGGGCTTCTCTAGAAGGTCCCAGAGCTTTTTCCTTTTGTCAGCACAGCAAGTGTTATCAAATTCCTCCCCTTCCCTTTCCCTCAGAGTCTCAGCTTCTCTCTTCAGCTCCTCATTCATCTGCTCCTTCTTCTGGTGGTAGCGGGCCTGGCAACAGGACTCCAGGTAGATCTCATCCACCCCCCAGTAGTCCAGCTCCTGGCTGAAGGACAAGGCACACATCTCCTCCATCATGTGCAGCTTGCCAGTACGGTAGAAGTTCAAGATTGAGGTGAATGCCCCGGGATGCCTGTCGAAGAAGTACTCGTTCTCCTCCAGGTTGTAGTCATCACAGATTTCCATGAGGGAGTCGTGTGTGTTGCAGTCTCTGAGCTTACCCAGCCTGGTCCGCGGCAACCTGTCCAAGGTCCGCCAGAGAACCTCGTGGGCCAACCCCCCCACGTTGAGCTTGACCCTTCGGGAGCAGGCCTTGCTCCTGACGATCTCCGCGGGGTCCGGAGGCAAAGAGGTAGTAGAGCGAGATCCATGCTTATTCATCCCCAGAGGCATCGCTGGTCCCCCTCAGGCTGGACGCTCCAAGGTGCGGCGTGGGGCAGGGCGCACGGGGGGCCGGCTCTCCTCACCTCTCCTTCCCCTCCATGCCCCAGAGCTGCAAGAGAGGCCAACCATGTATCCCCGCCCGCTGACCTCCGCCGCCCGGCCGCGGCCTTATCCCGGTGCGGGGGAGCGCCCGGCCCCGCTAATCTGCCAGCGGGGCTGCTGCGCTGTCCGCCCCGGAGGTGCTGACAGCTCTCCGTGGAGTGGGCGGCCGCGGGCAGGCGCTGTCCCGCACCCACGGTGCTGAAGGCTGCCCGCTCCCACGTGTCAGACCCGCCGCTGCCGCCGAGCTCCCCCGGGCGGCGGCCCGGTATGTGTGTCCCCCCCGTCCCCCCCCGCCTTCGTCCGTCAGGGTCTCCCGCACACCCCGGTCGGGGGAGCTACGGAGGATGGACACGGCTCCGGGGGCCTCTGCGAGCGAAGGGCTGGCTGGTGGGGGAGGGCACGGAGACCCCCCGAGCACCCTGAAAAAGCGCCGGGCCGCTAACTGGGGGTGAGCTGGCACGTTTGTCCCCCACGCCGGAGCGGCCCGCCTGGAGCTCACCGTCCCCCGCTGCTCCATCCCGCAGAGGGACCCTGCCGGACCGCAGACGCCAGGACCCTCATGCCCTTACGACCCACCGGGGCCAGGCCCCCCTCCTCGGAGCCAGCGGTGCCCCCCGCCCTGTCCAGCCGTGGAGGCTGCAGGAGACGCGGAGGTTTGTTTTTTTTTTTTTTCTTATAACTCCAGCCTTGAAAATTTTCCCAAGGAAATGGCTGGGGAAGGGGGCTATTTCCAGTCACTCCAACGACGCACTCCACCTCTGTGTGCTACCCAGGGACACCCACACACACACCCCCACCCCGAACAACAGGGAAATCAAAGAAAATCGGAATAAGCCTTCCTTAGGGAGACGGGTGGCTTCTGACAACCCTAAGCACTGTTGCTTACACAAGATGGCACGGATAGAAAGCCCGGCGCAGGAAGGAACAGCTCCTTCATGCCCAGCCGGCACAGCTCCGGAGGCTCGGCCCCCTCTGCCCGCCCATCCGTGTCCCCCCAGCCCCAAAACCGAAATACCACCGCTGCCTCCAGGCCGCCCCCGAGGCTGCTCCACAGCAGCCGCCACCGCGCAAGGGGTAAAGGCTCCCCTCCCTCGGCCCGAGCCCGGTCGGCACCTACCTCCTCCTGCGGGCTCCTAGCGAGGCGGTGAGGAGCCAAGGGCGGCTACATGCTGCGGCGGGGAGCGCAGCAGGGGCGGCCCCGCTCGCATTCCCCCGCGGGCAGCCTCAAGGCCGAGGGATGGCGGCCGCGCTCTCAGCTGTCCACGGAGCTCGGGGGGAGGGGAAGGGAAACGAGGTAAATCGGATACCTCGGCAGGAAGCTTTCCAAGGCCTTCCCTTAGCTGCAGCTCCTCACTCCTGCCTTCAGTCAACGCCGAAGCCGCATCTGTCCCTGCCCCCCCTCCCCCGCCAAGCTCCTCTCTCCGTGCAGACACAAAGGAAAGCTCCGGCACTTCCTTCTGCTGGCTTGAAACGGAGATCAACAAGTCTAGTCTGAACCTCCAGCTTTTCCCTGCAATTCTGTCCCGGAGTTGTTTGGAGCGAATTGGAAGTTGGGGGTGGAAGAGAGGAAGGCAGCTCCACCGTGAGCTGGGATGCAGCATTGCAGGGAAGGTTAAGGCTTTCCTGGCTCAACCCGGCCGCCCCGGGGCTGATTTACAGCGGGGGAGGCGTCTGGAACAGACACAGCACTGTGGGGAGAGTCGCAGCATCCCTCCTTAGGAGGATGGGGCTATTCCCACCACCCTCCAGCTCCCGGTGCTATCACCCGTGAAAATAGGAGCAGGGACTGGTTGCCAGGAGAAAAATCATGAGCAGAGAGCGCTGATAAACCCAGCGGGGCCCCCATTGCTTCCCAGGCCCTGCTTGCTGAGCCAGGAGCAGCTGAGCTCAACGAGGCCGAGCATCAACGTGAGTGCAAGGAGTTAACTGAGCACATCCCCACCCCAGCAGCCCCTCGTCAAAGGGAAGAGCCCATTCTCAAAATGCTTGCACGTATTGAAAATACAGATGGGAAGGATAGCAGTGGATTGCTGGTGCTTTTTTGAGATATAAATGTAATAAAGATAAGCATTTAACAACCTGTAAACGCAGCAGAAATGGAGTGAAAGCTAACTTCCCAGGTAACAGTGTGACAACTGCAGTATCCTGCTGCTATGCTGTCCTTCTTGTCTTCCACCTTCAGTCCCAACAGGGACAGGACCTGGTGCTGTGCTCGTTAGCCCTTTCTCCACTTGCATTGATTGACCATGCCTCAGACTCTAGCGACAATTCCTACTACAAGGTTTATAACATAGGAGAATGGTGTCTGATTTTATGTGATTAACTAGGGAAAAAGATTCTCAGTGCTGATTTTCCCAATTTTCTATGCTTCTCTCACACCTGGTTCCCATTGCTCTGTGTACACAACATCAGTGTTATGCTGCTATCTTTGGTGTTTGGACATCCACACCTTTCTTAGAGACGACTTTCTGAAATACCAAACAGTATTTGTCTGGCCAGGTCTTTTTCTCCAGTAACTCTCACAACTGTATATCATCTGTATTCAGAATTTTTTACAAGGAGAAGTGGGTTATTACCTTCATTTTGCAGATGAGGAAATTAAGTATAGAGGAGCAAGATCATCCAGAGGGGAGGTGAGGAACTGGGAAGAAACCCCATTGACCAATCTCAGCCCAGTACCCCTCCATTGCAGTAGCTCCCCTTAATTCATAAAAACCTACATTCAGTATGCAGAGTTCTTCTTACTTTCTAATCATTTCATGGCCAGACCTTACTTTACTCCTGTTTGCAACAGAGGGGAAAACCTCTGATCAGGGCTGTGAAGCTAAATCCGTTAATGATTACAAAGTGCTTTGAAACTTCCAGCTGCCGGGTGCTATAGGAGAGCAAGTTATTTGTTTATTAGCACTGGCATCCAGGGCACATTATCTCCCCTTGTGACAAATGCAGGCTGCTCGTCTGCAGGAAGAGGATGGTGGGTGGGAAAATGACAAGTAGCCTAATGCAGGGAGATGCATCAGGTACAATGCAGTTAAATCACTGGGAGAGTGATTGAACTGGCAACTCAGATTTATCAGCAGGGCATTTGTATCTTCCGGCATCACTCTTGCTACCCTGCCAATGTCATTCCTGTCATTCAAGATGCTGGAGAACCAGCTATGCAGGGGGCATGTGAAGGGGCAGCACGGAAACACAGACTCCTCCACTCCTGTATGCTCACCCTTCCACCCACACCATCCTGCCAGTGGGGAAAAAATCATATTGAAGTCTCAGGTAGAAGTTGCAAGAGGGAGCCCTGGCCAGGGCAGACTCTCCAGCTGGCTGGTCCCTGGGGTGATGCAGGACTCTTCAGGGTGGATAGGACATTTCCACGCCCAGAACTTCCCTTCCCTGCAGCATTTCTTGTCGCACGATGGAGAGTTTGTCAGCAAGGGGCAGCACAGGCCTGAGGATGCAGAAATGTGCAGCCTGCTCGCTCTTCTCCAAGGTTATCTAACCCACGCTTGTTTTGGATATTCCTTTCAACTGATATTTTTGTACCCTGAGCTTCTGAGAATTTAATTTATGATTTGTTATTTCCACAGCTTATGGAGCCAGCCAAATGCCTGAATGTAGTCTGTTCCTTTCCAGGTATTACAGCAGTTATAGATGAGGAAATACCTTAAACCTCAAGTACTTGACAGGAAATGCACAGAATATGGCAAATATATGTTCTCCTGGGCTCACAGTCAGTGGTATATACATATCTGGGTTTCACCTGCCAGGCAGAAAAACTCCGTAAGACAGTGTTTGCTGAACTACAATGTGACAGGGAAATAGGCTGAGCCTCAGTGCGGAAATATCCCTTTGCTGATCTGCAGTGACTCCTCTGCCTGCATAAGGAAAGGTATCACAGCTTCACAAACACCCACACCTATACAACAGTCTGGCATCTTCCTGTCCATCCTGTGAAGCAAGAGGGGAGGCTGATTTACATCCTTTTACTGGTCACAGAAAAACAACAGGCTTTGAGAAAAAGAAGTCTCCTTGTCTGTAAGCAAGGGCGCAGCCCTGTCACAGCGATGGTATTTGGAACAATGGGTTTCCAGCAGAGATGGACACAGCAGCTTTGGTGGCCCACAGGTTTTCGCTTATTCCTGATGCTGAGGGGATACTGGGTTTCATATTCTAAGATGAGCTATAGATGTAACAATAACCTGTATTGTTCTTGCAGCCCAAAGGCCATGTACTTGTGAGTGGGAAATACAGTCACACACAATAAACTGTCTCAGTTATAGAGTGTTTCCTATTAAGTCCCTTTAAGGATTCCCTTAGTTTCCAGGGCTTTTCTTTCCAGCCTAGAAACACTGTAGGTACAATGGAAATCTTTTACAGTCAAAAATCCTTTCCCTTAATTGGTCAAAATAATTATTTGGATTTTTTTGGTAGAGGTCTATAACAAGTGTTGAAAAGTGCAAAAAGAACTGAGATACGTAATGTGGAGTGGTTTGTGCTACTGAGAGCCCAGAAGCATAGAAATACTGGAATACCAGGGGAAAATGCTGGAAGTGAAATATAGTTCAAAAATGAACCTTAAAGAGACAAGGCTCTCCTCAAAAAAACCCAGGTGGAGCTTGGAAAGCAACGTCAGCAGCAGCTGGGCTCAATCATCACATTCTCTCTTGCTGAAAGCCCCTTTTGGGGGAGTTCAGCTGTAGCTGCCAGCCTCTGCTGCTGCAGGGGAGCAGGCTCTGCATGTAAGGGGGAAGCCTTGGTAGCCATGGCTTTCTTGGCCGCTAGCCTGTTTCCCCAGTCATGCTCTACCATTCCCTCTTGCCCTCTACCAGCTCCTCCTCTCACCTTGGTAAAAGAAAGCCTTTCACAAACTGTTTATATATATTTATAAGTCCATAACAGCTCATTGGTCCAGAAAGCAGAATCTGATGTCTGCCACCCTTTCTGGGTCCTCAGAGAAGCACCAAAGGATCTGGGATGGCTGAGATGCTGGAATGGATATCTGCAAAAGTGGGAGATGGAGGGAGGAAGAGCAGAGGGGTTTCAGCAGGGACCAGAGGGAAAATGCCCCTTGGGCAGATGACTAAGCCTCAGAAGACTGTCTCACTAGGGAAAAGAGAGATGAGGGCAGCCCTCTCTCTTGTTTGGGAGGATAGCAGTCCCATGGGGACCCTGTCCTGTAAAGACTTGGGATTTTCATCTTACCTAAACTTTTCAGGTGCATTTTGAAGTCCCAGGAGTGCCCAAATTTCCCCCAGTTGCAGGCAGGCTTCCCTCCCTCCTGCCACCTTGAGGCAGGGCAGACCAGAGCTGCATCACCGCTTGCCTGACACCGCTCTGCAAATGGGTCTCAGCGCTTAGTCAGCCTTGGACGTTTTGCCTCCAAGAAGAGGGCAGGAAACACGCCAGTGCAAATTGGTTATCAGAGAAGTTTCTGGTTCAGGTTCCCACAAACACATTCAGTGCCATCCCCCTTGGCTGCAGCTTTCTTCCCTTTGCAGGATGTGCATTTCCTCCCACACATCTATTAAACCTCCTCTCTGTGCTCACTGACCACAAGCAAACACCCCGTGTCTCCTCTTCCTAGGGATGGCTCCATCAGACCCACCTTTCCTCTCCTCCTGATGAGGATGAGTCTGGGAGACTGAATGCTGTGGAAGCATCAGCCTATTCCCTAAGGTGGCTGGGTGTGTAAAACGTCACCTCCTGGCTGCCTCTGTCTAGTTCACATTGGATTTGAGACTAAATACAACTACTTCCAGGAGGAAAAATACACAAACTTTTCTGCTGGGTGAGGAATAGAAAGCCCTCAATGGGACAATTTGTCCCTGTAACTCATCTGCAAGGGAATTGCAAAATAACCTGAGAAAGTAATTTTCTCTTACCTATCAATACCATAGGCCAAATCCTTGGGGCCCCAAGTCCCCGTCCTGGCCCAGGGAGGGCTGGTGGCAGTGGGACTCTGCCAAACCATCACCTCCTGACTTGTAACGGACAGGCAAGGCTGGCATTGAGGGAAAAACAGCCACCTATATGTTGTTATCTAACATATAGCTTTAAGCACCAAGCTCTGTAAAGCAATTTGTCTTGCTATGTTATTCAGCAACTTCAGATTCATTAGCCCCTAAAGGGCTGAAGGCTCGTGTTAGTCACCCTGCCATCAGTCAGAAGGGAGGGCAGCAGAGCTAGTGAGGTCAGCCAGTCTTTGCAGCAACCGAGATGTGACCTTGCTCTTGCATGGCTGACTAAGTGCCTGTCCATCTGGGCAGCCTTCCACCCAGCTGCTGAGGACTGCAGATGGCCTGCAGCCGTTCACACCCTTTGGGGTCTGTGGCAAACCAGACCTATGCTGACTGCAGGCAGAATGTGCAGTGTTTTGGGAAGGCCAAGGTCCAGGAGCTTGATGAAGTGTCATTCCCAGGAATTTATGAGCAGAAAGTTGTGCCTGTCCTCCATGGCATCTTAGCTGCCTTCTCCAGCTGCCAGAGGGATCCCAGCCATGAGGGAAGTTTGCAATTGATGAAAACCCCTTGCACTGCCAGGTGAGGGGCTGCAGATGCAGTGGGGCAGCTGCTGATACAGGCAGTGAGGTGAAGCCCCAGCTCTGAAGAAGACACATATAGGAGTGTAATGTGAACTAGATAAATATCATTGACCCTGCTGTATTTGCCACCAGCCCTGTGTCCCATGCTTTATGCACAAGTCTCTCTAATTCAGAGGTGCTGTTTCTCTCCCTGGGCTGGAGGAAGCCTGACGATTTTAACCAGCATCTGGAGAAACAGCCTGCTCAAAGCATGTTGCAACAGGCAGTGTGGAGCCCTTGCCTGCTATGGAGGGCAGGAATGCTGAGAAAGAGCAGTGAGCTCCCCAGCGACTCCACCTTCCCTTAATCGAGAATATGCCAGCTTGACTGTTTCAGGAAAAGCTTTTGGCACCAAGACTCCTAGCAATATAGCTAGCAGTTGGGTCTGTGAAAGAGCTCCCCTGTTCCAGTCACTGGCAGCAACTTCCCAGCGTGGCTGAAGCACAGACAAGTGATGTTGTAAAGGAGTCGGGCCTCTGAGGATGCTCACAGCAGTATGCTCTGAGGATCCTCAGAGCAGGGGTGAGGGAGACAGGTCCCCTCACTAAACAGCTTCCACAGAAGCTTGGGAAAACTGTCCCCTGATGTGAGGAGGTGGTAACAAGTAGCTGTGACCTGAACACGCTCCTGCTAGGATTCATTCCTGCCCCACAGCTACCCAGTTCCCATCCCCAGTTTCTCTTGACCAGCTCCTCTTTAACAAACACAGGCTGAGGGCTTAGTCTCAGAGGCAAAGCAAACACATAACTCAGCCAACAGATACAATCTACTTCAGGGTCTAATGCTGGAAAAATGCCATTGCTTGAATGTCCTGAAGAGTGGCAAATTTCCTCAGGATAACAAGGGTAAGAATTGATCTGGTCTTGCGTATGCGGATCCTAAAAGAACTTTGTAGTCAGAGAGCAATTTCAGATAGTTCCTTGGAGGAAAATACCATAATATCCCCTTTCAGACTGAGGGAAATTGAGACAGAGGATTAAAGAGATCTGCCAAACGCTTCATAGGGTGAGGACTGAATGAGCAGCCAAATGTACTTTAAATCTTAGGAGATATCCGTTAGTGATTCCTACCAAGATTGTTTACCTTGTCCCTGTTATTGCTGCAAACGGAGAGCACATTTATCAGAGGCTCGTGTTTTCGCAAGTCACACATCAGTAAGACTAAGGCTGATGGGGGTACCAAATAGCTTAAGCTTTTTGTTGCTCATCTTTTATAAGAAACTGGCAGAAAATGGGCAGGATTTGAAAAGCTTACATGAACCCAACGCTTCTTGGCTATTCCCTGATCTCAAGTGCCCTAAGCCTTGTGTAAACACACTCTTCCTTCTCCTTTTCTTTGTGCTGTTAAACAACACTAAAAGCTGGAGCTGCTTTGGGGTCAGGAAGCCTCATGCCAATGGCAGTGAAGTGCAATGTGGGAGAGAGGGGATCAAATATAATTTCAAGCAACTTTTTAATGTTATTTCTGACAGTTAGGGGGCCTAACTTCCCTGGGGAAAAGTCCTGCTGGAAGCGTTGGCTGTCTTGTGTTACCAATAAGGCGAGTTCTTTAGAGGGGGGAGAACTTTTATTTCAGTGCCATTCAGTCACAGCTGCAGGAAAAGCATCAGTTGTCTCTGGAAAGGGTCACTTTCAGACTTTCCTGGGTTATTTTGCATCTGCAACTTGTCTTTATTAAAACACATTTTAATTTGCAGGATTATGAAGATCATTTTAAAGCAGCTTATCTAACACTCTTTTCTCTTTCCCTGTTGTTCCCTGAAGTGTTTGTGGATGATGCAGAAGGCTGCAATAAGCCATTCTTGAAGGCTGTCTTGGATTAAACTTCTTCACATGGGACAGCACTCCTCCCCATGAATTTTAATGAATTCTTCTAAACATAACCTTTTTGCAATAGATATCAGTTCTGCAGGGGAATAATACCCAGCACTACCTAACCAAAAAGAACAAATTGGATGTAATCATACAAAATGAAAACACTGCAATAACCTATCAAAAGTAGAGCTCTGCTTCCTTCATCCCAGCAGGAGCAGAGGATGCTGAGAGCAGAGTGGGTAACACTGCATTGCAAGTCTCAGAGGGTGCTGATGGTCTGCGCATTGACACCAGGCTGTTGCACAGTGCCCCTGGGGAATGCAGAGCAGTGAAGCAGGATTGGGGAAGGCTGGTAACGGAGCAAGGAATTATCTTCAGGTCACCTTTTGACCGCTTGGGTGAGCCCTCTCTTGGGATGTGCAGCCCGAGGCCCTCTCCTAAAGGCAGTTTTGTGTGCTGCTTGTTTCAGTGCGTTGCTCATTGGTCACTTGGTTTTTAGAGATGCAACTGGAAGAGGCAGATTTTTAAGTGCAATGAGCACTTGTTCAGAGAGCAGAGACCCTTGCTCAAGTCCTTCAAGCACAAAGAGTCTTGAATCCATGCCTTTCCCCCAATTGCTTTAGATTTAGGCACCAAAATGCCCAACACCCTTCTCAAAACTTTTACCGCGTTGTCTGACCAACTGTCCCTGCAGCCGTTGAGGCTAATTTTCCAGTGTGACTAAACATCTAAAAAGGTCAAACAGCTTAGAAATGGAGATTTACTTATCACCTCTGAACTAGCATTGGAGTGCTGTAAAACCCATTTTGCTGTCCAAACTCTTCATGATAACAGAGAATTAAGAGTTCTGGTGAATGCTTTATTTTCTGCAAATAAAACAGTTGCAATGCAGCTTTTCTGTAACACACAGTAGGCTGCTTCTGTGGAAAGGACAGAGAACCTAGCAAGGAGTTCTTTGAAATCCCTACCAGTAGTCTTGCCAGCACTGGTGGGAGGTTCAGCAGAACTCAGATCTGCTGTAGAAGACAGAAATTATTGTCACCTGGTTTTAACCAGATGAAGATACATGGTCTGGCTAAACTGCAGCTTTGCAGGCGGTGAGTGCCTCCTGGGAGCAGTGTTCCTGAGGGCTGCCACCTGCCTGCTCTTCAAATCTCTGTCTGGGAAGGGCAAGGGTCCAAAGGGAAGGCAAGAAATGATCCCAGGTTAAAAAGCAACAGCATGACCCCAAACTCGGGAAGCACTCTTGCTCTGTAGAGTGACAGGGAGGTCACAGGTGCCCTGCAGAGGCTGTCATGCCCATGGGCAGGAGCACCCAGCCCAGCCCTGGGCTGTGAGTCCTGAGCCCAGTGAGTCACATCACGGAGGGCTGGTGTCAATGCAGTGATGAGATGTGAGGACTTGACATGGTCACAGCCTTCACTGTTCACTTCACTAGCTGGGGACAGAGTCCTGTCCCCATGTCCTCCCTGTCTTCCAGACTGCAGGCTTCTGACTGTCCACATAGCCCTTCACGTGGTCCCTGGCTAAGGGAGGTGTTCCCCCTGCTCCTGTCATTTACGTCCTACCATTCCAGTAACTGAAGTAATAACAACAGCAAAGATTCCTCAGGATTATCATAATAGAGGTTTTGATTTTAATGGAGTTCTCAGCTACCTACGTTTGTCTTTTTCCATACATTAAATATGAACAACCAAGGCAACATAATGAAAAAATCTCCGTTCAAGGAGTTACATCCCAGTAAATCAGGAAATCCTAGCAAACTCCCAAACTTCTCTCCCACCACGAGTAGAGCAAGCAGGCATTTCAGTATTTCACATTTGTTCTCCAAAATCATGTAGTGGCCTTTCAAATTCAAGCTTAGCCTACATACCACAGCTGGATATACTGACATCCTCTGCCCTGGCAGCTGGTAGTAGGGGATGTCCACCTTCCCTCTTCCCTTTGATCCCAACACAGAGCTCATTCTGTCTGCTTGGAGGATCACTTGCTGGAAGGAGAGGGGAGCTTCCCTACCCTTCTCATACCTCCTGTATCACCCTGTGTGCTGGGGGGAAATAAGATGTTTTCTCCAGATTTCTTCAACTCCCTCACCCCGTTTCTGTTTTCTGGCTTGTCCACAAAGGTCAACCACAGCCTTGCCCTGGAAAACCAGAGGTGAGTGAACTGAACCCATCCCAGCACTCACTTGGCCATCTTACAGATGGCTCCTTTTCAGATAGTCTCTTCTCTCATACATAAAAAGTGAAAGTGGCTCTATCAAAATCGATAAAGGAGTTTAATTAAATACCTGTGCTCAGCAACACACCAAAGCCTCTTCCTCAAGCTCAGTGTGCACGGATGATTTTTGCCTGCCTTGTTCAGACCAATCCCTTTGATAGGGGAAGGGCTGCACGGGGGGGTTAGGGAAGCTGAGCAGCAATTCATTTCTTCCAGTTACCGAGAGCAATGCAAGTATCATTTCAATAGGTCTTAAGCTCCATAAAGCAACTCTGATTTATTCCTCTCCCAAAACTATTTGTCCTGCATGGATGTTTTTGTTCTTTCTGCAGAAAAAGTCCTGGTAAAATGCAAACTGATTTTTGAAGTACCTCATGTGGCTGTGCAAACCCTTCCTGCCATGGTCTTTGCTCTCCTGAATTCTGTTCTCAAAGGAAAGGAGGAAGGGAGATGGATGCCAGCAGTTTGCAGGCTGATTGGGGATGAATGAATCCCAGGGGCTGTGGGCTGCAGGGAACATGCTTCCTCTGAGAGGAAATACCCAGGGTCTCAGCAACTGCTTTTCCAGTTAAAACAGCTAATAGCCCCCAGGAACACTGCAGACAAGGGAATTCAATAAAGATACATTGTAAAAAGCACAATTTTCAAGCTTATATAGTTCCTTCTGGGTAATAAATGTAAGTACTTTATTCTGTAATAAAAACTATATTTGCTTGAAGCTCCTTTAACAGTAATTTGAGGATAGCTCAGCTATTCCACTTCCCCAGCCCTGGGTGCTGGCAGCCCTAGTCTGTCTTTTCTCTACAGCTGCTGAAATGACATAGACCACTGATGGATCCCAGTAGAAGGACCCATCGGTGGGTCCTTTAAGCTAAGAAGCGTGTCCTGCTGCAGCCGTGCAAAGACCTGAAGTAGAGGCGCACAGGGACGACTCACCCTGGCAATGCCAGCCCACTGAGAATGTGACTTTACAAACACTGTCCCTCAGTGTCTCTTTCTTGCTTACCAAGTAACCTGCCTTCATCTTGTACTGATGTGCATGCAGGGAGGATGTGCACCATCTGTCTTGCTACGAAGTCAGAATCAACACTGTGAATAACAGGTCCCAAAGTATCTATTCTTAAAGCATTCTTCTTCATAGGTTTTTATTTAGTAAGCCAAGAAAGATCAGCACAATTTTGCAAGAAATTGACTAAACTAAGAGTTTTTCTGTGGAAAAAAATTAATTAGAATCATAGAATAGTCTGGGTTGGAAGACACCTTTAAGATCATCTAGTCTAGCCTCCCCTGCAATGAAGAGAGACATCTTCAACTAGGTCAGATTACTTAGAGCCCCCTCCAACCTGACCTTGCATGATTCCAGGGATGGTACATCTAACAGCTCTCTGACCATTTCTGTGACCTCCTCTGGACCTGCTCCAAGAGATCCACGTCTTTCCTGTTCTGATGGTTCCAGAACTGGACGCAATACTGCAGGTGAGGTCTCAACAGAGTGGAGCAGAGGAGCAAAATCACCTCCCTCTCCCTGCTGGCCACGCTTCTTTTGATGCAGCCCTGGACAGTGTTGGCTTTCTGGGCTACAAGTGTACACTGCCAGCTCATGGACAGCTTTTCACCCACCCATACCCCCAAACCCTTCTCAAAAGGACTGCTTCAATCCCTTTATCTCCCAGCCTGTGTTGATAACCAAGGTTTGCCCCAACTCAGGTGCAGGATTCTGCAATTAAGATAGGAACAGTCACAAACAAGAACCAATGTCTGAGGAACCATTCCAGGAACTTCAGTGGTTTGTTTTACCAGTCTTTGCAGTGCAACCTGAGACCAAATCTCCCAACCATTTGCTTGATCAGGAGAAATATGATGCTCAAGCTCTAATATGGACTAAAGTGCGTTTTAGGTGGGGTGACTTTGTGGGTACAAGCAAGTTCATTGGTCTGCTCACGGTTTCTAGGTTTAAATGCAGTCTTTCCAGATCTTGAAGGAGCACCCCCAAAAGAGGGCAGGAGGCTGTCTTGGCACTGAGCAGGTGGAAAGCTACAGCCTGGGAGGAGATATGTTTTCCAGCCAGTGCCTTGCAGGACGGCATGTATAAACATCAGCAATTACAGGCAAAACAAGCCCTGGTCCTTCAGTTTCTTCTCATTAGGTACCACCATGCTTACCAAACAAACTGGAAAGTCCTGCTTGTCCTTCTCAGAGAGAAATAGGTCTGCCTGGGTCTGAAATAAAGGGTGATAAAATCAGCTGTCTCCTCCTCTTCTTCCCTGCTTCAAACACAACTGGTCTGTCAGAGGAAAGCTGCACAGGACAGCACCTCCTTGTTGCCCTAGCTGTTCTGGGACAAACAAAACACAAGCAGTTGTAGTCCTCGGGGGACGCCAATACAAACACCTATCGGAGCACCTCCTGCACAGCCATGCCGTCTTCAGGTCTCCTGGGCATCTGCTCGGTTTGGGAACCTAAACTGCAGCAGGACATTTTCCCAGCAGCTAATAAGGAATTTATCGCATTTTATACACACAGTTGTGTGCTGAGTCACTCCAGAACGTCTCCTCTCCAATTCTCACTCGTTATGTTGCCGTCAAGGAACACCAATGCCCTGCCCAGGCCCTGGGGCTCATTCTGTAGAAATAAAAGCTGTGTTGTGTGTACTTGAGCTCATGAGTCCATTAGCTATATTTAGTTCCCATCTACTCAAGGATTTGTAAGAAAATGGACAACTGTGCAAACTTAATTGCAAGTTACATCCTATAGAGTCTGACAGTTATGTTTTCCCTTGAAATATGCCTCCAGGATGCAGTTCTCTTTGAGTGTTTCGTTACTCAAACTGTGTGGTGTACTGTAGCTCCCCCCGAGCACCCTCAGATACTCAGCATCAAATCTGCAGTCTCATAGCTAAACAGATGATGTTCACCAATGGTATGTTTTTTTAGTTCAATTTTTCTACCAGTTCTTCATCCCAAGGGACTACTCAATTCATTAGCTGGGTTAAAGAGCAGCACAGTAACAGTAATGTTCTTGACAAACATAGAGAGAAATGGAAGAAGACGACCAGCTGATTGAAGGTAACTCCTTGTTGTTTTACTCAATTTTCAATTAAAATTGAACCCTGATGTCCTTTTCTGGCTGTAACATCGCAAAGCAGGATCCTTCCTTGGTAAACCCTGGGATTCGTGACCTGATGTCTTTCAACTCAAATTCAGAAGAGGTCAATAGGAGGAAGATAACGAAAAGTGATGAAACAGAGGGTTCAGAAGAGCTGCTTTCTGTTGCTGCATTTGGAAGATGACTGCTTGACCCACCCAAGTAATTACCTGTGTTCGGTTACTTGTAACTTGGCCAAAATTAAAACTGCTCAAGTTGGAATTTTCCACTTCATTTGTTACCCTCTAGTAGGAATCAAAGGCCATTTGAAGAAAGTTAGCTATTTTCAGTGACCAGATCAGAGGAAAAGTACACAACATTAACAGGAATGAGACTGTTACTGGAGAAGAAAAAAAATAAGGAATTTATCTGACATATGCAGGTTGCACCTCTCTGAAGATTAACAAAGGGAAAGTAATTAAGATTTTATAGGAAAATTTTAATTTTAGCATTTCATACCAATCAGCTGCTTGATTTTGCAATCCAAGTATCCTTCTAATGCAACCAACTAGGAGAATGAAATTTCACCAACTACACATATAGAATGAAACCAACACTACATTGGAGACAGGATCCTGGAAGCTCTCCCACTATATTGCACCAGTAAATAATCCCCTCAGCTTGGGACTCTTTCTGATCTATGGTACAAAACCCAATATTCAATTAAAAAGATAAGTATAAATTTCTAAAAGCATCTACACAGTTCACTGAGGAATAAACATAAATTTAATAGATGGGTTTGCTGTGTAATCATACACTGGAGACACCAAAGGCATCCTGTGAATTTTCTATGTGATGATCTTTTTTCCTGAGCTAAGGGTCTGCATCTGGGTTTGTTAGCATCACCATCACCAGGAGCATGCTGGGGAGGAGAGCTCTGCTCTGCAGCCTCACTGCACGCTTACTGCTTGATGTTACTTGACTGCACAGGGCTCTCTGACACGCTTGCTCGCCCCATGGCACGCTGCAGTACTGAGCCTTTCTCAGGGTTGCCTGCATTGAGGAATCTGCTGTATTTAAGTTCCTGAAAGACAGTAATGCCACATCCCAACTATCCAGTCTGTCCCTGGGGCAGGCAGCTCACGCTTGACATAGGTGCATGGCCATTGATTCTTTGCAGTCTCCTAACACTCACGGGAATGGGACAGCAGCAGGGGATCACAGGAACAAAGACCCCAGAGGGGACAGTCCTTTGGACAGAACTTGTAAAGGAAAAAGAACCAGGGTAGCTCCTGCAGTGAAGCTTTCCTTCAGAAAATGACAAGTTCCTGCACAGAGTAAAACTGATGTTATGATGGTCTGGCATGATTTGTCCCCATCCCCAACGCCAAAGCAGCACTGGTCCCCTCCCACCTGCCACAGCCAAAGCTGCAGCAGGGGAGGAGCTGCTTTAGCAGTTAAATATTTTCTACTCTTGCTAGGGGATTGTTCATTCAGTCCAACCTGTCCTAGAATTTTCACTGATCTAAACCAGTATTTGAAGCCCGCACACTGAAGCTCTGAATGGGGCAGGACCATCAAGCCCATTCTTAGTGGGTCCTCACACTCTGCACCTAGCAGGGTTTACCTCACATAGAGTTGGCCCCATTTCTGCCCCTAACAGGCTGCAGTGAGAAGAAAGCAGAGAGTGTTCACTCCTGTGTTACGGAAGAAAGGACAGAGGAGAGCTATGGGGTAAAACCAGAAACCAGTTCTATATTTAAAGTCTGCACTGGGTTGTTATGGCAACAGGAATTCCAGCCACCACCGTGGGCTCCTCCAAACGCCTCCCTGCCATCCTTTGCAGAGCCCAACTTTGCATCACTCACAGGCTCCTGCCTAACACTTGGGCTGAAGAAGGGGGGGAAGAGGGGGAGGGTAATGCAACTCATGTTTTCACAGAGAGGTTTTTTCCTCCAGAAGTGAAAAGCAAATGAGAAGAGCAGCTTAAATAAATATGCCTGCAGATACAAGCACTGAAAGCCAAGTCTAGCAGCAGAAACATTCAGACCCTCTCAGCTCGTGGAGCCCACAGGGCCTGGGAGCCACCAGCATGAATAAACCCATCTAGTGTGTCCCTAGGGTGGACAACTACACAGTTCCTGATGTGAGTGAGGAGCTCACGGGGTGCACTCCAGGGGGATGGGAATAAACCTCTCCTTCCACATCCACTGCTGGTCCTCACCAAGGCAGACCTGAAGCTTGTACAGACGCTGGCAGCAGTCTGTCCCTCACAGTGCCACTTCCCCAAGGGCAGTTTGTTCCGTCTGGCTGGTGAAAATCCGCGTTTCATCCATGCATCCAGCTATGCACTTATATGGTCCTCCTCTCCACCATGCCCAAATCTCAAGGGCCACCAGGACACTGTTTGCTTTTTTTTGCAGCTATTATGCTGGAATTCATAAACAGAAAAGCTGTATGTGAGACATATGAAGTAAATCTTCCCTTCCCCATTACTGAAGCCAGAGTTCTGCATCCAATTTTGGGCACTGTTCGTCAAGAAAGACAGGCCACAACTGGCAAGAGCCCAGAAGACAGCAATGGGAGTAACTAAAGACGTAGAAAACAGCCTCTAATGAGAGGTGGAGGGAAATTGGTCAATTAACTCATGAAAACAGAAGGCAGAGTGGAGATGGAGTAACAGCTTTTCGTTCATGAAAGGTTCCTGAAGGAGAGAGCAATGACTTGCTTTCTTTAACTGCTGAGAATCAGAAAAATAATAATAGGATGGGAGAATTAGGGCCATTGTTGTGTAAAAATTTCAAAGCAGAAGTACAGTAAAAACCTGGGGTACATTGCCTAATGGCTGGAGGGTCGAGACATCATTAAAACTTTCAAGAAAAAGGTGCTTAAGCATCTGCCAGGTGTGGTATAAATATATTGATCTTGGCTTAGTAGAGGATGGGTTAGGGTACATCACTGTGTCCCTCCCTGCCTTACATAGCTGTGATTTTTGAGAACCTCACATACGCATTACACTTCTGCACCAATCACATACACACCTCAGCAGCCATTTACAGCAATCGGAGTCTTGATTGTGGTGACTGGAATTAGGTTATTTTAGAAGACAGCTAAGGTTTTCAGTGTCACCCCTGGAACGACCTTCCTTTGCACGCTCAGCAGTTTTCAGCTTGCCTTTTCATGGTCACACCAGCCTGGAATGAAGCTCAGTGACCCCCAGCAGCAGTAGCGGTCAGAGCTCTCTCAGTTCCATTTTCTCCCAGCTGATGTCCCATTACCTTAAACTAATAAAATCTGTCTCTAATCTATCACATATGACCCAGCACTTAGAAACAGCTGTAAGGCAATAACACCTTTCCTGCAGCCCATCAATTCCTGGTTTTCTAAGTTGCTTCTGCTAAACTCTCTTGCCTGTTCTGGAATTAGCAGCAGCTCGTTGCATCTTAACAAGAGTCAAAACTTCTTTCTTTACTAAGAACCTGTGGAAAAGAAGTCAGGATATTACACACAGGCTCCCTGTGCCTTCTTGGTGTGCGATTACTAACATGGTATGTTAACAATGACACAGCAATCCCAAAGAGGAGCAACAGGGCAGCTTGAATCCCAACTGATATGAAAAGCAAATATAAAACTCCCAACAGTTCATAGTTGAAACAGAGAGAAAATGAAGGTCGGGATCAAAACTGAAATGAAATATTTTAAAATTATCACAAGAAAGTAGTGACTGATCTTATGTGAAATAACTTTGGTAATGTTGCAGTCTAATTCAAATGGGAAAAAAATAAATTAAATCAAAGCCCCCAAATTTGCCTCTACCCAGCTCTACCAAAAACCTGCTTTGGATCAAAATCAGATCCAAACTGTCCTCAACACATGGCCAGGGCTTCTAGGCCTGTGACCTGGCTGGGGCAGGCGGCAGCTCAGTGACGCAGTACTGCCCCTCCTCTGGGCCAACCTCTGGCAAAAAACACTCATTAAGTCTGTGCAGTGATGCCATGAAACCGGGGCCGAGCAGTCCCAGAAGCACCACACGCTCATACTGTGCAGTGAACACAGGCAGGTAGCTCCAGATCAAAAAGAACAATTTAGAGGTTAGATGAACCAGGAAAGGGGCAAGCTGCATGCAAGGAAGACCTCTGCAGCCACTGTGGGGAAAAGGAGGCATGAGTTACACTTTCCAGAAGCTGATGACTCTTATCTTTCACTTTTTGCCTTGAAAACTGTTGTACAGACTTCCTGACCTTGGACCCCGTGTCAGTTCTGTGTGCAGTGACACAAACCATGTGCATGTGGCAACACATTCAAGTCACCTTAAATACAGTGTCCTAAATTATCCAAAAGTTCTCTTTTCTGGTAAACTCAATTCTAGGAAAGTAAAGCTCGGAGTTATTGGTAACCAATATATACAGGATAGGTGAACAGCCCAGAACAGCCGTGATGTCCAGCATCCCTTGGCTACAGCTGCGTATCTGCTTTGCAGCTTGTCCTCTGCTTCTAGATACTTTTTCTGATTCACCTTGAACTGCTGCCACAGCTGCAGGAAACTTTAGGAGAAACAGGAGAAGCCAAAAAAACTGCAGGGCATACATTACCCTATAAATAAATACACAAGAGGAGTCGGTTATTAAAAGAGTGATTAGATGGACTGGAACCAGCAGAACCCCCATAAAGTGCAAAGAGCAAACCACAGATTGGCATCGGCACCACCGTGGTGACAAATGCCACCATCCTGGTTCATGTAGGGCACTAAGTACTACAGTGGACTGCGAAACAGCCTCTTTACAGCAAAACCATAGTTCTTGTGATACAAGACTGGGAGGAAACGCAGTCCAGCAGCGGCGCAGCAAAGCATCAGATGGGTCAGTGCCGGGTATTTCTGTTCTTGCTAATAAGTAAATAAATAAAATTGTAATGATTAAGTGGAAGCAAAATAGCACTGTTATCAATACAGAGTGCCTATGCAGTACATTAAACCCGAGTAATTTAAAGAGCAGAGCATATCACATAAATAATTCATTCTCTTTTGGTAAGCACGATGCCACTTTAGCTGCCTAAATTTTCAAGGAGGGGGTTGCTTTTTAATTAAAATGTAGGCATTTACAAATGCACGTGGGCCTTTAATTATTCATGTTTGAAGCAAGATGACTTGGTCATGCATTAGAAAAAATAAAGCAGCTTTCATCTTTCTATAGATTACACCCAGCAAACTGCCAGGGCTGTGAATGAGCAGAGCAAGTCTCTCTTGCAATGAGAGCAGGTTTCGGTCCCCTGTGCAGCACAAAGTCGTTGGGGAAGATGTGTTTGCTGAGGTCAAACTTAAAAAAGAACAAAGTGCTGGAGAGCCAACATGGTGCAGAATCACTCTGCCTTAGTGCCTGTCTTAAAGTGGGTTCTCCCCAGCAATTAGGAATACTACAAGGGCAGATAACCAGAGCATAGATGATTTCAAATGTTTTAATTGCTTTCTTTGTAATGGCACTGCAGGCAAAAGCCCTCTTCCTCTTTCCCCGGATCTCTGACTCAATAGCAACTTCTCAGAAGGTTTATGGGGTCTGAATCTGGCCTGGGCAAGGGCAGCACAGTGGGAATCTCATCCCTGGAGTGAACAGTAACTTCCACAAAACAGATTCCAGTGCAAAATAAAGCTCTATGGCTTGCCACACTCAGGAAGTAAATAAAAAGCACCCAACGCTCATTATTTTGAAATCCCTGTTTTTTTACCCTAAGGTACTCTTGAGAGCTTGACTGAGCACTGTGGAACCAGCATGAACCTGCACAGTCTGCTGCGAAGCACAGGTCTGCACACCTGTGCTGGGATCCTCTGCCCCAACCTGCTTCAACAGCTCACAGGAGCTGAGGACCTCTCGCATGGGTTTTGTGTGTCTCAAAACACGTAAATCAGAGTATTTCAATGAAAATTAGAGGAATATTTGGGTTAAAACAGTGATGTGAAAGCAAAGGAGAGACTTGCATCCAAGATGCTGTGTGGACCACGAGTGGCTGCCTGGGGAGATGTTGCAGCTGAATCTGGTGGCACCAAGCATCAAGAGAGGACTTAAGTTCACCTCTGCCTGGCCAAGCAGATCCACCTGCGTGGACCAGAGCTGTGGTATCACCACTCTGCCCCCAGCTCCTCTCCTTCTCCTACTTCCTTTGCTGCTCTGGCTTTTCACAGACAAATGTTTCTTGATGTTGGCAGCCTCCTTCTCCACTGCATGGAAACAGAAGCAGAAATTTAGGTGTTAATATAAAGTCTTACTGCAACAGAAATTCAGCTAGGAATACAAAGCTTTGCTGCAGCCAGTTAGCACCGAATTTGTCCAATACGCAGCTCAGACACGAAGCCCGGACTGATGTGGCCATGCACACCAGGAACAGAGTAGTGCTCTTTGGGCTATGGCACAGGACACCGGCTCCAGCCCGTCCCAGCAGTGCCATCTATTGCCACTCTTGGCTCCTTCACAGAGGTCCAGGTTCCATTGGAGAGGGAAAAGAGAGAAAAGGCAAACTTCTACCAGTGGGAATAAGGGAGACTTCCTGGTTTATCCACACTCTGATCCACTTTAGCTAAGCTGCTGACATTTAAAACACCAGCAATGTGTTAGATCACACTAATCCCACAAATGGTGACAGCTGAGAGCTCTGTTCCCCATCAGCCTGGGGTCAGAGGTTCCCTTGTCCTCCCTGGGCCACAGTTTTTCTCTGACCTCACAGGTACACACCTCCCATCTGGGAAGGGGCAAATCCACTTGGGAGTTGTCTCCAGCATCCTGCAGGACCACCTGCTTGCAGCCCCAGCCCAGGGGGACAGCAGCAAAGCGTCTGTGTGGTCCCCCTGTCCCCAGCACTGACTTGTGGTCAGCATGGACCAGGCAGAGCTCCAAAACCTGTTCTGCTTTCCTGATAGATGTATCTGGTCTTCACCTTGAGAAGGTAGACCTCTGCAGTTTCCTCCATCATTGCCAGACACCATCAGGCATCCAGTTCTACTCAAGATAGAGATGAAAACCGTCTGGATGCTTGTGTTGTTTTAAATGCAGGGTGTGAAGTCTTGACTCTATGGATGTCTCCATTTGATTCATCAAAATTTCAATGTGTAGAGGCTCTCTTGACTCTCACTTCTACTCATTTTTGGATTGCTGGTTAAAAAAAAAAATAAATAAAAAAATCGGGTTGGTTAAAAAAAGCCCACAAACATCCCTAAACTTTCAGCAACATCCCTCCTCTCTGCACAGAGAAGCAGCAGTGAGCATTGATGTTCTCTGCCAACCCATTCTGTAGGACTGGACTGAAACAAACTGTTGCCCTGTGTATCCATTCTAGTTCAAGTTATTTCAGACTGAAAATATAATGAAGTTTAATACCCATGTGTGAAGAGGTCACTAAGTACATTTTCGTAGAGCACAAGCTGCCTTCTTGGTCTCAGTGGCCAAGCCACACAGTGATGAGACACAGATGCTCTGGAGCAGAGGTCTGGACCTGGGTGCTTCCGAGCAGCAGCAGCAGGGTTTCCAGCCCCTCAGGCTGCAAATTGTCTCAGTGAGTTTAACCGTCCTCTGTCAGGGGTGAGAAAAAGTTCAGCGACCTTCAGCTCACAAGGCCAAGCTGATGGAGGCCACAGACCCAGAAGGTGCTCCTGCCTGGTGCTGCAATCATCATGGCCTCTCCAAGTTGCAATACTAAATGTTTACATCAGAAAAGTATGGAAAGTTGCTAGTCTAAAAAAAAAGCATGATGCACTTCTAGATTCATCTCAAGTAAAGTATCCATAACTGCATTTTGCACTCAAGGTATCTTAAAGAAAAAAAGAACAACCCACCACCAGAACAGACCAGGCCCTACCTACCACTCATTACCAAAGGCTATTTGAAAACATCAGTCTTCTTACTTCTGAAATAAAACTGGGAGCTGGCAAAGGCAGCTGGTGACGAGCGACCTCCTGACCCTGCTGGAGCAGGGCTTTGGGAATCCACCAAAGAATAACATGCCAGTTTTTAACTTGACTTCAGTCAAATATTTCAGCAGACTGCCTTTCCCCAACACATCTAGCCATATTTTGTCATCATAAATTGACTCTGGTTTATATTAACTAAAAACTTCTCTCATGCAATATCTAGTTTGAAAAAATGCTGGCAACAAGCATTAAATTTGTAGATTTATACCCACAGATGGTGACAGAGCACTGGGGTGAGTTTCCCAAAACATGAACTTGAGTTTACCAAAGAAGAACATGAAAAATAAAAAGAATTGATTCACATCATCTAACTTACACAAGATAGACACGCGAAAGCAGCAAGAATCCACCAACATAAACCACTGCCAGACTTTACAATATTCCTGTATGCTTACGAAAAACTTGAACTGCTGCATCTCAAGAGGAGACAGTACTTGAAAGGAGTCCAGCACCATGTTAAAAAATGCACTGCATCCTAAACTGCACCTGGTGGGACCCAGTACTCCTGGAGCCAGGAGATGCTTCCAGGTGAGCAGCTGCTCCACTGACTTGCAGAGGGCTTGGGGGCAGCAATGCACAATCAAGACACATGCTTCAAGACACTTCGGTTTTCCAAGAGACACTTTATTCCCTGCAAAATTTCCACAGGGGCAAAGAACTCCCAAGACAGACTCCCATGAGTCTATCTAACACATGAAAGGTTGGTGCAACGAGCAGGGTAAGGGAATCCAGTCCTGCTGAGCCCTAGTGAGAGCACAAGGGTGCTGAGACAGCAACCTTACTGCAAAAGCAGCTGTGAGAACAGAGTTTCTAAGCCCATCCCTCTGAGGGAGAAATGGCTTTACCTCCCCGAGTCCATCTTCTGGCATAAGGAAGACCTTGCAGCTCTCCATTTCAGGAGGCTAGCAGCTGGGCACGTTTATCTGATGTTTACACGGAATAATATATTTCAGTAAAGTCAGACTGCGGTTTGGGTCAAAGCAAGCAGGGAAGAAGGAAAGGGGGAGCTGAAAAGTGTCCAAGCTTTAAAAAAATTTATTCTACTTTTTTTTCTTTTCTTTAAAGCTAAGCTTTGACATTGTTTAAAAGAAGAAAAATGTTATGTTGATAAATATTGATAGAGAAAAGGATTAAACAGAAGAGTAAAATAGCATGAACGTGAAATATCATCTCTAAGTCAGAGGACAAATGTTTCTCTTCAGAATTTTCCCTAGTTTTGGTCATGGGATAAGAAAATCCACAGCAGATGCAGGGTATCTGGTAAGGGAGATCCTTACCAGACATTGCCATGGCTAGGTATCATGCACAAGAAAGCAATTAAGCAACTGAAAAATAATTATACTGATTTCTTCTTGGTAGTAAGTGACAGCTGCAAGAGCAGGAGTAACTTATCCAGAGAAATCAGGAAAATATCACAAGGATGCCCAGGAGCATCTTCAAGACCAGATTTTTAACTCACACTGAAGAAGTAGAAGCCAACAGCTGCCTAACCATCAGCAGTTCAGCTTCCTCTGGCACTCTGAGACTCACACCTCACTTTCACTCTGCAGTTTTAAATATCCCTGAGAGACTGGGATTACTCACCCTCTTGCAGGAACTGGACCCAGTTTTCCCCCAAGCTACATTTTATTTTGTCCACTTTGCACGACTGCCCTAATCAGCAAATGTCAGGGATGCTGAAAACTTTTGCTCCTGGGAATAGAATACCCTATAGTGCCTTCCTTTCCCCTTCACAAGTTGCCCCCAGCTCCATCCCATCCCCTCACACCCCTGAAAGCCTTTCTCCACGGGCTCTCTGTGCTTTCCTCCTTCCAAGCTCACTCTCAGAATCATAGAATGGTTAGAGCTGGAAGGAACCTTAAAGACCATCCAGTTTCAGCCTCCCTGCCATGGGCAGGGTGACCTCCCACTAGACCAGATTACTCCAAGTCCCATCCAGCCTGGTCTTGANCACCTCGCCATCCTCACTCTTTCCCACTACGCAGCTCGGTACGAGCCCACCGGTGTCCCCAGCCCCGGCGGGGGCGGCTCGGCAGGGCTGCTGTGGATAAAGCACGGTAGTCAACCTTGCTCCTGGGACTTCAAGGGAAAGAACCCTGCGAAGGCAGGCACAGGGTGCGCTGCCAGCCGGGAAACACGCCTGGGTGAGCCCAGCAGCCCTGCCTAAGGAGGAGGGAGGGGGGGACTTGTGTTTGGGGGTGTCCCCAAGCCCCAGGCTCGCCCCCTGCCACCGCCCGCCGCCAGGTGGGGCTTTGGGACCGCGTTGCGATGCGCCGCTGCCCGCTCCGCCCCGCCGGAGCATCCCACCGCCCCTCGCGGTACGGGCCTCCCCGTCGTGCTTCCAGCTCGGAGGCGGAGGGCCCGGGCCTCTCCCCTTGTCCCCGGGGCCGTTACGCTGCCGGCGGCTCAGCTGCTAGCTCCTGGTGCTGATGCTCTTCAGCAGCTGAGCTGCCAGGCAGGAGGGCAGCACCCAGGGCTGGGTGCTCTCCTCTCTCCTGTGCCTCAGGGGGGCTGGCACAGCTGAGGGGGTGCCCCAAACCCCTAGAGAGATGTCACCAAGACTCCTTGCTCTGGTGGGTGCTGCTGAGGGCACAGCAGGGTGCTGGGTGGGTGCAGGCAGGGTGGGCAAAGGGGGCAGCCAGGGCAGTGGGAGATGCTAAGGGCAGGCAGCAATGCAGCAGACATGACCATGGGCCTGAGCTGTAGGTACTGATCATGGGAGAGGAGCAGAGGCTGCTGGTGGCCCTTGGCTGTGTACCTGGGAGAGCCTTTCAGAGGAAAGGGATTTTTGGGGAAGTCCTCCCCAGCAGGACTGGCTAAGGGCAGCTGCCTGAGAGCCACAGTTAATCCTCCATGACCTCGTTGCTCCTGTTAACTTCTCTTGACTACCAAGAGCCCTTCTTAAGTAACAGTCAATATTGTCACATCGCTAGCCTGAGGGAAGAATAAATATCCAGGGACACTCTGTTCCTCCTGTGGGGAGTGCGTGTGGAGCAGCAAACCCAGGGGCTCAGGGGGCCTGTGGGAGCCCCTGGCTGTGCGTAGTTGGGACAGCACCTTTCTCTCTGTGTGAGGAGAGAGGTCAACCCAAAAGCGACAGTACTTCAGCACAAAGCTCTGGTGTGGCTGGTGACTCGCAGTGCTGCCTCCCAACCCACCCTCTCCCAGGAGGAAATCAATAACTCTAAAGAGGAAGAAAATTGCTGCAACTAGAAACTTGTAACTTAAAAATGCCTACTTAGTGCTCAAGGAACCTGTGAAGCTGTTCCGAGATTTCACCAGGGGGTACCACTTTGTGCAGGAGCCTGGCTAAAACCAGGGATGTGCCAACACCACCTGCCAGCAGCGGGGTTGTGTCACCCCAGGCTCTGAGCAGATAGCCCTGTCCTGTCTTGCTGGGTCAGATGCTGCTGGCACTCAGCAGCCCTCACACACAGCTAGAGGAACTCATCTCCATCTGCCTGGCTAGGGGTACCACCTGGTTTTCCTAGCCCAATCTTCAGTTACGTGGGCACAGCCACCCAGGTCTAGTATCTATAAAGAGCATCTCTGGCAGGAAAAGGTTACGCTTTTTTTACATCATTACAGTTTTTCTAGTGTTTATCTGATGTTCAGGAAAAACCTGGTTTCTAGAGCAGGTGCTCTGAAGGGGAAGGAAGGAATAGATGCAAAACATGAATAACCTCATATTTGCACTTTGGGGTCACTTCATTGCTGGGACCTTCCCTTCTGCCCCTTCCCCAGCCCATGTCAGTGCCTGTGTTCAGACCTCCCACACGCTGGGGCATGCCATAAAAATACATGTGAACAGGAGAGA
This sequence comes from Thinocorus orbignyianus, assembly GCA_013400375.1. Lineage (NCBI taxonomy): Eukaryota > Metazoa > Chordata > Aves > Ciconiiformes > Thinocoridae > Thinocorus > Thinocorus orbignyianus. The sequence continues at coordinate 202,891 of VXBW01006837.1, forward strand.
AACTCCTGCCCCAAGCTCCTGCTCAGCCTTTCCACCAGGTCCTGAACAGGACATCCCCCTGGGCAGCAACCTCGGGGCTGGCACGGATGCCCCACAGCTCCCCTTGTCCCAGGATGTGACTCTGGTTGCCAGCCCAGGCCATCCTGGGTAGGTTTATTATCCTACAGAGAGGAAGGTGGGAAAGAAGTAGGAGAAAAGACCCTGCTTCAGTGGTTGGGGGTTTTTATGCACTCTGCAGGAAAGCTTGAGGATTTTGCAGCCCAGAAGGCTGAGCTATTTTCCAGCCTGAGCAGGGAGCTCTCTCCCCAGCAGGCGTGGGCTGCTCTGGAGGAAAGCCTTGGCTCTGCGGCTGCTGGCTGGCAATGATGGAGCTGTGCTGCCATGCCGGTCCCCTGCAGAGCTCCTCTCTTCGGTGCCCTCCTGGCACAGCTCATGCTAGAAGAACTTTGTTCCCAGCTCTTCTTCTTGCAGCTGGCCCCAGTGACAGGGTCCCTTGCACATACCCAGGGTGCAGGCTGAAGGCTTCTCTCCCTTCTTGTTTTTCCCATACAGGGGCAACCCCAAGGTGATGCAGGCACACTCACAGCTGGGGTACCCGTGGAGAAACAGGGCCATGGGCATTCCCCCAGCTGAAGTGAGGGACTCCCATCACTGCATAAACCTGGATCAAGACAGGTTTCCACTCTCTCTCCTGCAGGCACAGGGGGAGGCAAGGCTGTCATCCCTGGGCGGGTGGCAGAGGCTGGAAGGAGCCTGCCACCCCACAGGCTCCAGTTGAGCACCGTGGGTGGGAGGAAGCTTCCCAGAAGATGGAGAGCTAAATAAAGGCAAGGCCTGGAACAACCCAGGGCTGCCAGCTATTTATTCCAGCATGCCTGTATGCTGCAGAGCAGGAGAAAGATATTTTATAGCTCCTGCAAGGAGGCTTGTCTGACTGCCCAGGTTTGTTGATCAAAAAAATCTAATTATCAACAGTCCCCACTGCCATCTCTGAGCCCGACATCACTTTCAGCCAAGTATCTTCCCAAACCCACCTTCCTCAAGGCAACCAGCCCCTCCATCAGTACTGCACTGACACAGATGTTTAGAAAAAAAGCTTTAGCATCTACATAGTAAGAGCTTGAGGAGCATCCTCACCCTGCACTGATTTTATTTCTGTCCAGCCCTAATGAGAAATTCCTAAACACCTTTTAGCATCCAGGGCTCACCCACAGAATTGTTATAGGTACTTATCTCTCTGGGCTTACAGATCCCATCTCCAACCTCCTGTTAAAGAAAAAAAAGCAACCACGGCAATCTTTGTTCTTGAATATGTATTTTTTACTGAAAAAATCATTCATAAATTAACAAATACAAAAATGTACAAACACATGGGTAAATAAATGTAATGACACAAAGGATTGCTTTGCTCAGAAGTGTGTGTGTGTGTGTGTATGTTTTAAAACACTAGTCTTCAGTGCAAAAATGTCCCCCTGGCACCTCTTAAAAACATAACAGTAAGCTCAGAAGCCATGATGACAGAAAGCTACTTTAAAGCCACTTCTGATGGTGAACGACCGGAAGCAAATGGCTGTTGCTCAGACAGCACCTCCCTTAGAGAAGCAGAGCTTTACACATAATTAACTGTCAATAAATAGTTTTGCAAATAAATCCCACACGGCTCATTTAAAAAAGAAAAAAGAAAAAAAGAAAAAGAGAAAAATCAGCATGGAACAGGACCTGCCCTCCAGCAGGGCTGACCAATGATGTTGACATGGAAGGGGCAAACAAGTGGCCTTGTTGAATTTCAGCTGCCAGAATATGTACAAGTTCTCCTTAATACAAGAGTTTTTACACCATAACAGCACATGCGCTTGACAGTATGTTTTTAACAGTTACATTTACTATACAGTATTTGACATAGTGATAAGATTAACAGTGCACATTTTCAGATATTCCACATTTTAAAAAGGGAAGAAAAAAATAAATTCGACATGATTAGAACAAAGGAACTATGAAGAGGGATGCTGCTGGGGGAGGGGGAATGGACCCTTTTGTGCCAACCGTAGAGTGCATTTCTAAGCAGAGGTAACGGCTTTTTGTTCAACACAAGGTGCGATGGGTGTCAGGTACACATCAAAGGCTGAGGATCCCAGCTAAAGTAGTTTATTACCTACTCACACACACGCATGATTCCCAGGGTAGTGAACTTGGACTAGTTGAAATACATTCCTTGTTTGAAGCACCATTAAACAAAGACAGATTTCTAGCAAGGTCTCAAAATGAAAGAAAAGAGGGGCAGGGCAACACGGGTTCAGCATCTGAAAAGGATCCACGTGAATTAGAGATTCAGAGGCAAAAGCCTTTATTGCTATATGCGCCATAAAAAGCAAATCCTTATCTCTGCCTATAAATAACCAGGTTGAACCCCCTTGGGAAGCGAGTTTAAAGTACACAGAAGTTCAAAGACTTTAAACCCAAGTTACAAACTTATCAGCGCTTTTCAAGGGCAGGCTTGCTGTCCTCTCATACCAGCCGATAAGATCTACACAACAAGAGCTCCTGTTTTCTAAACTAATGTTTTCTGGATACAGGTTAGGAATGCCCTGGGCAGTCACACCCACAACAGACGAGTATGGGGATCATACGTCCACAGAACCGAGAAAACAATGTAAACCATGAGAAGTTAAGTAAACCGAAGACAAACAACGCAATAAAAAGATAGTTAAAGTACTTTGGAGGTTAAGTACCCACCATTGTTATGTATAAATACAAATTAAAATGCAACCCCCAATGTATTTACTTTTAAGTCAGAGAGGTCTGGTAAAAGTGAGGGTGTGGGTGCTGTGTAAGGACTGGATTGAGTGTCAGCGGGGAGGAGAGCCCAGACTCCCCAGAGCCACTGTGAGGAAGGAGGGGATAGCAGAGGGGAGAAGGAAGGGGTCACTCCAGTTTGGTTGGATGGGCTGTCAGACCAAGCTCTCTGGTTCCCAGTCCTCTTTTCTTCCCCTACCATGAGCTTGATTCATGTGTCCTTCATTTCTCTCACTCACTAACATGCGACAACTTGCCCCACACCAGCTGGGCTTGTGCAAGTGCTGCCAGGTGCTGACGGCAATAACCCAGTGCACTACCTGGCTCTGACAGCACTTCAGTATGCTGTGAGATTCACACAATAAATACAAAGTAAAACAACCTCCCAAACCCTACTGTCACACTATAGGAGTGACAACAGTGTGCTGCCGGTCCAGGGCAGGCTCAGTGTGCCCAGCTTCCTCATCCCAAGGACAGCAAGCACATGGGCAGGAGCAGCCAACCCAGGGCCGTGGCAACACAGGTGCAAGCTCTTGAGCAGCCTGCCAAGCTCACACTTGCCATCAGTGGGATATACAGCAACAGGCAAGGGATTTTATTCCATATGGCTTTTGGATTCATTTGCACATCACGTCACAGAAGTGACAGAAAGGGTGGTGTTTTTTTCCTAGATATTCCCATTTCCTCACTCTCACTGGAAAAAGCCACCCCCATGGTTTCTGGAATGAGCAGTGACACAGCTGTATTTCTCATCTGCTACATTGGGCCCTGTCCCACAAACATTTCTGCATATGCACAGCCTAAAATCATGCAAGCAGTCTCACTGGCTTAAAAGGGAACACCTTGCACAAGTACAATGATGCACACACGAGTGCTTACAGAATTCAGGACTAAAATGAGTGACCATATGTAAACGTCTAGCTTGGATTTGAGCCATAGGAGAAAAATAAAAAGGGGCAATTTACACAGCATATTTACACTTACACTTCTTTAAGAAGCGATTCTGTTGTATATACTTCAAGCAGGTCATTTAAAAAACCGCACAGACATAAAATGGTATCAGAAGTCGTTTGATCTCCCACCAGGGCAGTTGCCAACTGAATTGCTCCCAATGTTCACTGTCGAGAAGACAAAATCCCTCAGCTGAGCCACTTCCCAGAGGAGAAAGTGCGTCCCAGGCAAGTCCCGGTGCCAGAGATTGCTGGAGGAGGAATGTGGAGACGAGAGCAGCAGGTCGAATCGTTGTCCTGAAACCCAGAAAGCAAGTGGCAGAAAAAAGAAGGACTGCTGAGCTCGCTGCACAAGTATCGGGCTGGATTGGTACAGCTAGGGCAATTTGTGCGTGCACTTTCAGCCTTATTCTCCAAAATACTGTGATCCTTCATTAGACAAAGTGTTGCTTGTCCTCGATAATCCTTGGAAAAGAAAGTCTAGTGTGGTGCTTTCTTGGTGAAGGGCAGAGTAAAGTTATTTTCTCCTCTTAATATTCGGTCACCAGAGCCAGCTCCGGTGTCAGGTTAACAGTGATGTTCTTATACAAGGTGTCATACGTGACGTTTGGAAAGTAGTTCAAGTTATTGAGGCCATCCAGGGCTTGCCTTTCTTTCGACTTCCTCAGCAAGGCATACCTGTGCAACGAGAACCAGAGGCCAGAGTCACTTCCACATATCCCACTGAACCCTGCAAAGTCCTCCCAAAGCTACTAAGACACCTTACAGACGCCAGCCCCAGCTGGGAGAATGGGAGCTGGGCCAGGACCTGGGGGTAAAAAAAGCACCACCAGCAGCTACAAACCAACACGTTTTGAGCCCTTAATAAAGGTAACCATCAAATTTTCTATATTGGTGAATATCACAAACTTTAGATAGCCACCATCCATCACTCAGAGAGCAAAATGTGCTCTGAGGAAGCACTCAGCTGTCAAAACAACCTGTCACTCCTGTCCAAAGACTGCAGGTCTCATTCCCAGGAGGCAGCTGAGCTCAGGGGGTCCTACAGAGCCCTCACCAGCCAAAACATCTCACAGATAAACAACTGATCGCTGAAGTGGTCCTTTCCATTTTTGAGAAACTGAACCACAAACAAGAGCAGAACTGAATGGTTTTAGCATGAGAGATGGGGAACAAGGAAGTAAAACTAGAAGAATGAAGGTTTGGGAAAGGAAACACAAAAAGCAGCCTCAACCAAATTTAGGAGCAGCATGATAAGATAAGGGCTAAGGGGGGGAGGGAGAAAAACAGAATAAGCAAAAATGTTTTGGCAGGACAGCACACTGACTTTCCAGGGGTCTGGCAACAGCAGGGAAAATGGGAGCTGGACTAGGACCTGAGGACAGGAAAAGCACCAGGAAAGGGATGTGCTGGGAGGAAGAGTAAGACTGGGTCAAAGCAAAGAGGGAAGTGGCAAAACTGACTTCAAAGAGATCACAGCATCAGGACATGTGCAGGATACTTTTTGACAAAAAGGTACAAAATGCCTACTACCAAATAACAGCACTGCAAGGGGGACATTGCTTCTGCAACAGCAACTGCCCTCATAGTGCAAACCCAGGGTGCTGCTACTGGACTCTGTCAGTGTTCCCAGTACACTTGATGCTCTGGCAGCCACACACCAGGACAGCCCCTGCTCCCTGCCTTCTGCAGGCTGAGCAATGCCTCCTTCAACACTTCTATTAGGCTCTTCTAGAAACACAGAAGCTTCTCTGTCATCTGGCATTAGCCACTCCTTTAGGAACACCCGCCTTGAGATACAGAACAGGCCCTCAGCCTGCCATCAGGCCACCGTGCTGACAACCCCCTTTTGGAGGGCATCCAAGCAGATACAGCCACAAAGCAAGGACCCACTGTTGCAGGGATGGCGGGTATAAAACACAGGGATGGAAGGAGCCAGACAGTGCTCTGCCTCCTTTATTCCCCTGCAGTTAGTTTCCTTCCTGAGTTAAGGTTGTTACTGCCCTCAAACAGCTACAGGGAGGCTTTTTATGCAGTATACTCTGTGAAGGACTTTGGGACCCTTAAAAATAAAAAAACAAAACAAAACCCAACAAACTTCACTTGCCTTCCTAGGAACTGCACTTCTCCCCGATGATGGTGGGGAATTGATTTGTATTTCCCTGTGTCTCCTTCTGGTCGAGTCACCGAGTAGCCTGCGTACTGCACTCTGCATTAGAAAGGGAAGAAACAAATTAAATAAAAATCAACTGCTGCATTTGCTGCACCATCAGCGCTTGCCAGGACAGCACAGTTAGTGCACTTAGGGCTCTCACCACAGCTTTGAATTTCTGCCCAGCAGATAAGCTACGCAAACCTCCCCACTCCAGCCTGGGCTCCGGGCAAGTCACAGAGCACTCAGCACCTCAAGGCTTGAGCTCAGCCAGGATCAGTTTGTGCTCAGTAGCGTGGGATACTGAACACAGAGCCAATCACTTCCCAACCAGCACTTCGCTGTTTGCTTCCTATCTGCTGCCCACGCAGGCTGGAGTGGCCCTTGTTCCCAGTGAGCCACAGCAAATGGGTGAAGCAGGAGCAAGAAGCCCAGCATCCGTGGCAGAGGGGACCATGCTCCACCCGCAGCACATGGCAAGCTTGGCTCACAGAGCCACCATCAGAAGCAGAGTTTGGGGACGCCAGCTGAGCCAAGCCCATACCTGTTCCAGAGGTCATCGTCTTCTCCACCCCAGCCCCAGAAGGCATTAGGGAAACCATTGATCTTCTGAAACTGCTCGACAGTCAGGCCACTCACCCCACCAAAGAATTCGTTGTAAGGGAGCCTAAGTGGGAGAGAGAGGGTTAGGGCAGGGCCTGTCAACACTGCACTCTCCCGCTTGCAACGGCGAAAGCCTGAACTGTGAGGATGCTTTTTCTTCTATTGCCCTCTCATGTTTACTTTGCACAAAGCACAGGAAGCAAACCAACATTCACCTTCTGCCCATGAAAATCTAACACTGGCTCCCTAGCTATTATGGAAGTGCAGAGGAAGAACAGCGCTTACAGATACATGTACTTATCCAGCTTGGCTGCAAAGTGTCTCGGCATCTGTCCACACCCATAATAGTTACGGTCATTTTCTGGTATGTGGTCAACATCGTGAAAGATGAGACAGTCCCAGTCCAAGTCCTTCATTGCTTCCCGAAAGCCAACATTGAAGAGCATGGCACGGTTAAAGGGTTGGTTTCCAGCCTAAGAGAGAGAGTTCCTTCTCAAGGGAAGCCCTGTGGAGTTCACACTCCACATCTGCATTCTCAGTTTTAATCTAGAACACTGCAGATGGCAACCAGCTCCCACATCAGCGCCACCAGAGGAAATGTTGTATTGGAACAGACAGACTAGTGAGATCAACCAAGACTTAAATATTCAATTTACTGAGCAGGAGAAAAAAATATTGATGCTAAAGTCTTACTAATCAGACACTTGGGGAAAAAAAAAAAAAAACAAACCTGATTTTGATCAAGCTATCTAAGATAGAACTAAATGTGGAGGTACATTTACTGGATGGATGAAGCCAGACAGCTTAAGTGACAGGTTCATATACACATCAGATGATAGTCTTATGTTTTACAGTCATGAAAGTCTTCTAGATGCTGCCTAGACAAGAAATGCATAACTCTGGTCAGGCCATTCCTGTGCCTAGGGGATGTTGCCCAGAACTACTACAGAAATGCACAAAAATGACACAGCATTATTTAAGTTGCAAATACCTGGTTCAAAGTTGCCTTTTTTTTTTTACTTCCTCCAATAAGTTTTGTGGCTTTTTTAATTGAATCTCTACTTTATTTTTTAGATAAAAGCAGTCATTTTCGGGCATGCCTCTCAGGTGCCACTTTTATGCTGAACGGGACAACTTAAACATTGCAACATGAACCCCAAACCTTTAAATGATGTGATCTGATAAGTAAAACCCTCAGGACACCACAAAGAGCTATGCTTGCAGCCCCAGCAGATGGTTTTTGAGCACAGCACATCCATGGTCCAGCAGCTACTGCCCCAACCACCCTCCGGACTCACTCACTTGTTCCACAACGTAAAAGGCAAACTGTAAACGTTGCCGCTGCAGCATGGGAATAAGATGTCTGAAGAGGACAGGAAGATGCTCGTATCGATTGCGGAACGGGATCAGGATCGCCACCTGAGGAGAGGACACGGCTCTTATTGCACCGCACCAGCAGCTCCTGCCACAGACCAGCCCCTAGGCTGGAGAGCAGGGCTGGCTGATGTTATGGGATGGGGAGCAGCAATAAACGTGATGTTTCAGCTCTCCCACAAAGGGCTGAGCAGTCTGAAACCCTTCCAATCCTCACAACATAGATTTCCTACTGACTTTTTGGGGAACTGTTGCTCTGGGGTAATTCAACATAACTTTGAGTGGGAGTGAGACCTGCACACCTCCTCCTCCCTGCCTCTGCCCAGTGCTGGGGACAGCAGTAGTGAAGCCAGGCTCCGCTACCACACTGCCCTAAGTCACCTCCCTCAAGGGACAGGAGTCGCCAGCAGTGCCACCCTGCCTCTCTGGGTCACATCCTACCCCAGACAGGGCAGCAGGGGGAGCGGGCAGGCAAGTTCCCCACCTTAGTCCATGCAGAAGCTCAGTTGACTCAAGCATCACTAAAGTAGTCCCTGAGCTCAGCATTTCTCCCCCAAGCACTGCAGCACCACATTTCAAAGGATCCTTATATTCATTACTCTAGAGCTGCAGCACATCAGAGATGTTCTTGTCAACATCTTGCCACCACCTGCTCAGGACCCTCTGTCCCACCATGCTCAGCAGGGACACAGGGCTCCCCAGCTATTCGGTTACCTTCCAGCGAGGCAGGCAGTCGCTCGGCTTCCAGTGGCCTCCCAGCTTGATGGAAGGGTCTTTTGAGAAGAACTGGTGGATATCCTCCATCGTGATCTCGCTCATATTTACATCAATGGGGCCCTCTGTGGAGACAGTGGGGAAAAGCAGGGGAGGAGGTCAGGAACCGCTGTGGTCCTGGCATGGCTTGATGCCTGCTTGGGGCAGTGCTCTGCTGCATCCCTGCCCTCTATCCCCACCACTGCATGCAGACAGCCTCTTCTTTTCCCCAAGCACCAACAAAAAACGATTAGGAAATGCTGCTGGCATGACTTGTAACACCTCCATCTCCTCAGCAGCTGCGTTCCATTCAGTCTTTGTGGCTGCTGTTGAATGCAGCTCTCCAGACTCACACTAGCTGGGGCACCCCTGTACTCCTCCATACAGGTTTCCAGCAGACACAAAACCCCACACCTCATAAAAGCGCTCTTTTCCCATTTCAGGAAAGATTTACTCCCCCAAAGCATCCAAAGTTTTCCACTGCAATATTACTTTGGTGGAAGCATTCCTCCCTTGCCAGGGGTCCAGCCTGTTGCCAACACCAGCCTCTGCCCAGTTGTACCCGATACAGCTCAGGTCTGGGACTGGTGGTTAAGGGAGCCACCCTGCCATCACTGCCCCTGGAAAAGGGCTGGCCAAGGCTTTTCACTGGCTCCCAGTGCACAATCCCTCCTTTGTTTGCATTTGCCAAGTGATGGGCTCCTGCTTCATCAGGGAGACATGCCTCCAACACAGCAGGGATTAATTTGTGTCAGTCCATAAACAATGATTTCCCAGGAGGGGACTAAGCTCCAAACAGGGCTCCCATTCATCCCCAGGTGCCCTGTGGGAAAGGTGCAACACTAGCAAGCTGGGGAATGCCACAACGTGCACTCCAAAGCCATGTGGAGCAGGAGAAGGGCCATTGGGATGGAACTCACTCATAGAAGGGAGCCTCTCAGGACAGGTATGGTTGGGGAAGTAGGTAAAGTCTTCAGGAAGAAACGCTGTGGCTTGCAGAAAAGTGTCGTTGTGGTTCAGATCAAGAGGATAATCTGGGGAACGGGGGAAAAAAAAAAAAAAGCCAGAGAAAAGTTTACACTTGAGCTTCAGGTCTCTTATTTCAAGCCACCTTCCTGTGCCATTGTGAGCAGACTCCAAAGCCACCCACAGCTGAAGATGTCCCCAACAGCACTAGGGGTGTCCCCATGCAATATGAGCTCTAGAGCTGCAACCCAGCTGGACGCTCATCCCCATCCTGGGACAGCTACAGAATCCCCAGCTGCCTTAGAAAATGCCACACCAGAGAAACCTTCACTTTCACTGGCCAAAGGAAGAACTGAGTGTCACCTTTAGGTATCACAAACAGCTCGAAGCTAAGGAGCACATGGTGCTTGGAAGGAAGAGTTACTTAGCACCTTGTCCCTGAAGGACCAGGGCACAGGGAGTGGAGATGTGCTCCCCCATAGAATCCTTTCTTAACAGGCTCAGAGAGGGAAGTCCCCAGGCAGGTCCCAGTGCCAGCAAGGACTTCCAGTGCAGCAGCCTGCACAAGGAAATCCCGCCTTGAATCCTCCTCAAAGGATCAATAAGAGCTATCACGTTACACACAGCCTTTCCTCTGGTTCACATCATACAAGAGCAGAGGAGACCCTGTGCCCCAGCAGTCACAGCAGTGCCCAGCATGGCACATCGCTCCAGCCCCACCATTCACCTGCATCCTTTCACCTCCTGTGCAAACCCCCTCCAGCTATTACACGTGTAGATGTTTTAAAGAGGGTTTTATGCAATTGTGAACTTCTGCTTTCCAAGGTAAAGTCACAGGCTTTGCATAAGGCTAACCACAACCTTTATTATAGGCACTAGAAAAAGCTTGCTGCCTGTGGCAGAGCATCAGCTGCTAAAAGAGGATGCTGCCTCTCCACTTTCTCTAAGCATCAGATGCTTAGCAGAGGGTCAGCTTTCAGTCCCACAGCACCCAGGGCACCAGCACTAACTTCACACCCCACACAGGTCCTGGAAAGCGACTGCTTAGTGCTGAGCCACCCAGTCCTGTCAGACAGCCCCTGGACCTACCAGGATGAGAAGGTCTCATCCTTTCTAATTACCTTACCGTGCATTCCTGCAGCAGCACACAATGGGGCTGACATTCACCATGCTGATTCCAAGTAAGAAGAGCCTGGGTTTCTCATGAACATGGTACAAAAGAGCTGGTGTTCAAGCCCCCCAAGGACAAAAAAAGTCTAGCATTCCCCTGCCACCCTCTGAATGCTGTCCAAGCAGCTCTGCAAGGGTTTGGACACAAAGACTGCAAGTGAGCCATCAGCAAACAGCTAATTTACAACAGGTAGCCAGATTTTTAAGTTACTTTAATGAACGCAGTACGAGATTCAGACATTTTTAAGAACCAGCAGCTATACCCTTTCAAATTAAGTGTATATTTAGTTTCAAGAGCATAGTGATAGCAAAACGCTTTTTATCCTGAGAGCAATTTAATAAATCCAGAACTACAGTGTAGTGAAGTGAACCAATCAGCTAAGATTAAGAGTTAAGAATCAAAGTCATATTTAAGGATAGGAGCATTTAAGTAATTGCATAAGCACAGTACCTTCTCCATGGCAAAAAGACTGCATCTAATATCTACATCGTTGATATAGCAAGAAAAAAAAAATCTAGTGACAATTTAATCTTTTAAAACAAAGCAGGGAGGGTTAAAATCTTTCCTTTAAATCAATTGGGACAAGTCATTGCTGGCCTGATATTTCAAGCTTACTTTATTGTGCTTGTATCTACCACCACATCATTAATACTGTTTATTGGCTAAATAAGTAGTACTCAAACTATCTCAGACTCAAGATGGACTTGTAAACAGAACTTAAGGGCTTTTCAAGTATGACAGATACCCGTTCCGTATGCTTGATACTGCTTTAAATGTTAATAACCAAGTTCCCGTTAAATTTCTATCACCAGAGCACACTCTCAGTACTTAATTCAGCTGACAATGCATGGTGAAGCTCAACTCCCCTTTTTTGCACAACGTGCTCCTTTTTTTAGCTTGTAGAAGCTCAGAATGAACCCCTCTCAGCTCACTAAAGGGTAAATCTATTATTGCATCTATTAGCAAATGATGAAAAAGTTACAAATCACTTCTTTATTTTAATACTAGAGAAAAAAAGCTAAGGGGAAAGAATAAATGCAGATGGATGGGGACAAGCACACTCCGGTTGCAGCAGACCACCCTGTGCTTGGTCACCTCGCCATTAAGAGTGGAATATTGCAATTTTCAAGGAATCCTGCCAGAAACGAAAGCTCCAGGTCCCAGGAAGACACACACAGCAGTACTGGTACCCACCTGCAGCCATACAGGGGGGGTTCGCTCTCCTGGCTGTCACACTGTTCACAGCAGCGTGGGCAGGATGCACTAACCAGGCAGTGCCACCCACAAAGATGCTCAAAAACAGAGTCAGGAAGATACAGACCCCAGTGTCAATATAATCCTTGTGGCCACAGCGCCACATGCCTTCCAGATGTCACCACCATCCAACATGCATCTGCTCTGACCTGCCTGCCGGGAAGGACACCCAAGGATGGTGCACTGTGCTTGCTTATCTTAAAACCATCCTTGTTGCTGGAGCTCTTGTGGTAGGAGGGGTACCAGCCCATGCCTGCAGAACTGCAATGGATATGAGGCTTGAGTGAAGCCAGTTATTTCCATAGCAGCAGTACCAGTTTTGCTGATGTTAATGTGGTAACCATTTCCCCGTCTGCTGCACGCAGCAGGAGCACACAGCAGATTTTTGGAGGATCAGGACTGCAGTGGGGCAGAGGCTCTCATCACTGCAAGTGGCAGCAGTGGAGCCTCTAACCTCCCTCCTCTTGGGAGATCAGCGACTTCCTCACCCTGTGTCTGTGTTACTTGATGTCTCCAGCCTTAAAAACAGCCTGGGCTGGCAGCCCTGGCTGGCTCTGGCGGGGAGAGGAGATGACCTGGGGTGTCGATCTCTTGCGCAAGTTGATAATTCCCCTCCCATGCCCATCCCCGGTCAGAGTACAGCTGATCTGGCAGGCTGGGCGGCAAGGACTTGGCTTGTATTGTTTTTTTATCAAGAGGGAAATAATCTTGCATTATAAAACCAGCATCCCCTGCTGACGAATCCTCGCAGCAGAGGAGCTGAGTCCCACAGCACTGTTGCAGCCTGACGCCAACCTCACCTGCGTGGCATTACAGCAAGGAAGGTACGCACCTCAGTGTCACACCAGCCTAAAGGCAACACCTCACCCTGTCTTACACATTCATGCTTTGTTGTGCCATATTTACACCAAAACTCATAACCCTGTTATCAGCTTGATATTTCCCATGATGGACAGCCTGGGAGTGGGAGCCTGCAACTCCACTACTTGTATTCTGCCCAAAGTTCAATATATTATTTGTGGCAGTTCTCCAGCCAAGTCATCTCAGTTCATCCTTGCATGGGAAGAGTGAAGCTTATGAGCACAGGCTCCTCCACGTGCAGGGAGCCAGGGCTCTGCGCATGCGAGCGCCTGGGAAGTTATTTTTTAAATATGAAACCTGATCCTTACACTGAATTTGAAAGTGTTTACCCTCAGACTGGCTGAAGCTAACAAGTGGAATTCCTGGAAAGCAAAGTGGTTTTCAGCTCAACATCCCATCATTTGAGACATTTCAAGATTTTCATACCATATACGAGTTCGAAGCACTTGAATTTTTTTTAATATATATATATATATAAAGAAATTTGTAGAATTTATACATAGTGTATATATACACACACAGTAATTTTATATATTGTATATAACAAAAATACATGTTATATGTATAAAAATAAAAAAATGCCAATTAATCAAAGTTCCCAACTTGCATTTACCAGCATAAATTAATTCCTTCAAGCAAGAGTGGTTCAGGTCAACTCAACTTCCAATGGAAATGGAACCTTAGATCAAAATGACAATTATTCAATAAATACCTGAGTCATTCACGCTGCTGTTCCTCTTGGCATAGGCACTGCGGACCACCTGCTCATACACCTGAGCTCCTATTGTTCGCATGTTTTCACGAATCATGATGCCTTGGGCTTGCATCATGAAGAGGTAGGTGTTCACTACAAGGGAGAAAAAAAAAAAAAGAAAGGAATATTTCCATGAGCATCAGCAACAGGAAAGAGAAATAGGAGTCTTTTGGAACCATTCCCAGCCTTCTGCTCAGTTTCAGCTCCCTCCTGCCAGGAGGACTGCCGGGTCGCACGTGCCCCAGTTGCCCAACAGGAGCTGGGAAGGGCACAGAGTTGGGAAGCCGAGGCGTAAGGCATGTTTGGAAACCCAGCTGGTTAATAAAGGGAACATACCCAGCCTAGACCTGACAACATAGACTAACGCAGCATTGCAGCTTAAACAACTGTATGTTTGCTGCTTAAGTAGGGAGGTTTAATTAGGAAATTTCATTATAACAGGAAAGTAACCTGGTCTGGTGGAAAGTGTCTTTACACATGGTAGAGGGCTTGGAACTACAAGATCTTTAAGGTCCCTTTCCAACCCAAACCATTCTGTGATTCCAAGCCATGTGCCTGGAGAAAGGCTCTCAGTTCCTAGGCTGCAGCACCCAGGGTTGACTCTTGCTTGGCAGTGCTATCTCACTGGGCACCACAAAAAAACCATCCCACTGCCAGTTTACAAGCCCACTGGCAATCCATACATTCCAGAACAGGCAGCATTTTGCAGCACAAGCCCCCTGGGTCCTGCCCTCCCCAGTCAGGTTTCTTCCCCTGCTCCTTTCCCACTGCCCCCCATGCCCTGGCACAGCTCAGGCAGAGCTTGGGTTTCAGTTTCAGCTGACACCCGGCACCAGCAGGGACGGGCCCCAAAGCAAAGAGCAGCCAGCGCAGCCCTGCGTCACCAGGGCACCCACAGGGATGGCAGGATGGCCACCCACAGGGACACAGGACAGTGACCGTGCATGCCGCCGGCCCCCTTGCCAGCATCACACTGCCAGCCACAACCCCCTGCAGCAACGTTTTAATCTTATGAACGAAGGGGAAAAGAAAAATATTCTTGATCTGAAAACAGGAAGGAGGAGAGAACTAAAAGGCCAACTCTGCACCAGTAATTAAAAAAAAAAACAAAAACAACAAACTGGTCAAAAGACTCTCTAGGAGGGATGAAGAGGGCACCATGCCAAGGAAATAAAAGAGACCTGCACAGAGGAGAGCAGTCACTGATGAAATGTCACCATGAAACATCCATAACGGACAGGTTCTTTCTACAGCAGGCATATCACAAGCTTTAATAGCCTGAAACCTGTGCCTGTCAGTGCCAGAAAGGTACAGTCATCGCTAGTGCAGATTAGATAGCGGTGCCGCCTCTGGGGTGCCCTATCAGGAGGGCAAGGGTCCCCCGAAACACTGCTCTCCAGTATCCGTGCTGACTCACCGCCCCAGCCCCTGCCCTGCTGTCCCCTTCCACACCCACAGACCAAGGCAGCCTCCAGACAGCCTGTCCAGACACATTTTCCAACCCGAATCATATTTTGTTTTCACACAGGTAAGCAAATATTTGAAAGGATGACAGAGCCCCACACCATGCCCAGAGCCCCCCCACGCCACACCCAGGTGCTGCCTATGCCCAGTTTGTCTCCAGGACATTGGGTATCACCAGATTTTCAGCAAGAGGAGGGTTGGCTGCATGAAGGGCTTTGTGACTAAGTGGCTTAAAATGCAGTTTTAAACGCCTATCTATTTCCAGTCCTCCCTTCCCATACACGTACCCTTCGTGGTGGAGCCAGCAACAGCACCTTAACGCAGCGGTTACACCAGCTACAAGGAGGGGCTGCCTCAGCCAAGGCTGCACCCAAACCCTTTGTCCTCACCCACCTCTTCTGGGGCCAGCTCTGCAGCTGTGTCAGTTAGTGACAATTACAGTGGTGCAGTTTCTTGGCAAGGTACTCCTGTTGCAATGACAGCAGGGGCTGTTCCTGCTCAGAAAGATGGAGGATTTGCTCTAACAGATCCCCAGCGGATAAGGCTCAAGGAAAAGCTGGCATTTTGACATGGCACCACAGGCCAGAAGAAAATGTAGCTGAAATCCCCCATGCAAAGCCTCACACCCAGTCTTAACAACTTCATACACTTGCACCCAGACTCATCACCTGCTCAGAAGAGCATGAAACTGCATCACCCCTCAGCACCAGCAGTCTAGCTCCAGAATCACTCCCTGCCCCAGCTTCACTGGGCAGCTGCCAACCAGGACACAGGGAAATGGGAATTTGTAGATGGGTCAAGGAAAAAAACATCTTCACAGAACTGAAGTATTCAGGGGCCAGTGGTAAATAAGCGAGTGATGCAGTCAGGCATGGTCTTGGGGTCTAGGGCAGGATGCACAGGGCAGCTCCGGCCCCACCTGCCCACGCAGGCCAGGCAGAAGGCAGGTCTCCCACATGACAATGACAAAACATGGCAGTTGGGCAACTTCACCTTCAGCTCACCTCACAGCTCTGCAGAGGCAACATGCTAAGGGTTGATACTTCGGCCAGGTCGCCCCTCGGGACACATTTATAACATCCTGTCCCCATGACAGCACCACCCGAGGCTGTGGTCAGGAGCACTGCAAGGGTCTCACCAAGAGGCAGCACAAACCAACACATCCAGTGATAGGAACAGCTTTCTCCCATCCAAGCACAGCAGACCATGGACTTTTACTTGAGAGTGGCGTCACGCAGCCTCATCTTGGCCATTGGCAAATAGAGAGGGTGAGAGACCACCCAGCTCCCTTTCCAAACACCCAAAAGGCTAATTAAGAGCTCCTCTCCTCTTTGCACGGAGAAAAGGGTAGCAGGAGCCACTCGAGTCAAGATGCTTATCAGGAGTAGGATGTTGACAAGGGCCTTCCCCCTCCACCTTGCGTGTGGTTTGAGTCAGTGACAAGGCACAACTCGCTGACGCTGAACAAGCAATTTCTCTTTCTACTGCGTTATGCCTTCTTGCTGGATAAAGCAGAACCAGGTTTGGTGAAGCATGAAAGAACAGGAGACACAAATCAGCATCCAATCCCTGCTGCATTTAAGGAAGAGGGAGGTTTGTCGGGCGCAGTGAAAGCGCCGTTTGTTCCTCTCCCTCCTCAGACAGACTGAGCCGGGGCTCAGCACAGCCACATGACAGAGCTTGCTGGGTCGGACTCACTGGGAGCAGCAGTGGGAATCCTGAACAGACTGTCACAGCAGCCACCATCCCAGGGGAGCGCAAGCACAAACAACACCAGCTTTGTTTAAGGCAGCAACTGCCTTCTCACATATTAACCCCTTTACTCAAATGATTAAGGAGATACCTGGCCACCGATGAGCTGTGCCCTCAACATGCCACACACACAGTACCAGGAACCCCCCATGACCATAGCAACCCCTGCCCAGGGACAACAGTCCCTTCTCCTGCCTCCAAAACAACCTGCCCCTGTGAAATAAGCTTCACAAACCCCACGCTTATCCAGAACGCACAATTAATTTGGGTCAGAATATTGAATTTAAAACACGTTATTGAAAACATTCCACTCTCAATAGCCACACAGCACTTAAGTCAGCTCTATGGGGCCACTGTGGCCAGGGCTGGGTCTGGCCCAACATTTGGGAATGGCTGTGCTGATCTCAAACCTCACTCCTCAGTTTCCTCTGATTTTGATGAGCAAATCGGCCATGTTCTAAACTTATTAAGCCTGACCTGGCTGACTTCACAGAGTCCAGGCCCCCAGGCCCCCTGTACCCAAGGGGCTGCATTTCCTAGAGCCACAGTACAGGAGCCACCACTGGCAGAGGAAGGCAACACCGAGCACCCCCACCGCTGCCCTCTGCCCTGAGAGGAACCAGCGTACACACACTTGGCCTGAACCTGAGTTCAGCCCGAAAACAATTCTCCACATTGCGGGATATTGCTAATCTAATCACATAGGATGATCTTGAAAATAACACTGGCCTTCTGCCTTTATTCCATCTGAGCACACAGCACTTCAGATCACACAAACACAATGATAACAGCCCAGCTACAGCTGCTGAGCAGCAGGACAAGGACAGGAGAGAGATTTTAGCTGCTGTCACTGGGAGGCAAGATGCCCCTTCTCCTACAAATTTCCAGCAGGCCCTTACAACCCACACAGAAAACGAGCAAAGTTGAATAATCCATTTGCCCAAATTACAGCCTTAACATTATTCTTGTAAATTTGTTAAAGGACAAGTCAATCCTCCTGGGATTTAAACACATGGAAACCATGGTATCAGACCTACAGCTTGCCACCAGCTGATACAGAGGTACATGGCTGCACCCCAGGGCCAGTGCACCCCTTGGGATGCTGCACCCCAATCTCCCTGCTCACAAGCAACAGGAAGGGCAGGTGCTCATCCAAGCCAGGGGTGGATGCAACAACTTTGACTGGGGAGATAAAGTCCAATTACATAAATGAGCATTGAAGGCTTCCTGTAATCACTTCTCTGTTGGTATTTTTGGAGCACTTCTAATCAAGAAACAGCTGACTCTCTCATGGAAAATTAATTTTACCATGATGACATGTACTAGAAGAGGCAGCGGGATAATTTGCAGCTCGGAGTTGATTCGGAAGAGGTCTGAGTGTGACCCACACCCGCTACCAACACAGGAAGGGGACAGACCTGACACGTCTAGCTCCTAACCCCAACACATTTCTGTCACCTGTGGAAAGGACCTTCCTCTAGCATCCCCCAGCCCCACACTGGGAGACAGACGCTGAGTCAGGAAGAGGGGCCAGGCAGTTCATGGCAGTCCTGCACGCCTGCAGCAGTATCAGCATCCAGCACAGCAGCCAGGCTTTCCTGAGGAAGGAGCGGGTCTTCCTCTACTTTGAGATTTAGGGCTTTTTGTCACATTCGGCATTTTTCCCAGTTCATTAGTCCATCAGCACTGCAGAAGTTTATCAGTGTCTCACTAAAACGTGAAGCCTTCTCTGGTTGGCACCCATCCCAGCAAACACAGTCACCACAACCCCCTGTCCTGCTCTGGGAACACACATCCCAACCAAGAGAGTCATAAATCAACATACAATCAGGAAAACTGCTTTACCAGATGTTCAAAGTGCCCAGAAGAGCTTGCAGGACACTTATATGTGGGAGATACAACAGGGACCATGGATGGGGGAGAAGGTCCCACCAGCAGCAGGGGTGGGTCACCGCCAGCACCCTGCCCACGGCAAACACCTCCCACAGGGCCCATAGACAGCGACACCAGCAGAGTCATGTCTAGGTTAAGCCTTTTGTTAAGCTCTCCCAGCAGATCCTCAGGATCCTCAGCATCAACTCAGCTCCATTAGCATTAGCAATACAAAGGGTTTAATCAAACTAAGCCTCCGAGGAACAGATAGGTTGTTTATGAATTAAGACTATCGTAACTGTCTAACTAGGAAATCTAGCAGTATTCCATTGCTAACAAACCATAAGACCTCTGTCTCTATTAGCCTTCCAGCAGCACCGTATTTCCCAGCCGCACAGAGTGCCAAAACAATTAAATAAGAGGTTCCTATTAGAGAATTTAATATTAATGCAGTCACTGTTACTTAGCCTTTCGCCTATAAATAGCACAGGAAGGAATAATTTGATACATTAAGTGGTCTAAAAATTAACAGTGCAGCAGCAGCGAGCTGGTAATTACAAATCACCCATCCTCAAAATTGGCAAGTTTGCAGCCTTCACATGCACGAAGCAAGCAGGGAAGATGGGAAACTGCAGTGATGCTCAACCAAACCCCGAATACGGGGAATTTTCATCTGAACTGTCTTAATGAAAAATGACGTCAGGAAGGTTTCAGCAAGGGGTAAGAAAATTCAGATTATTCTAATGGTGCCTAAATTTTTTAATATACACATTAAAATGGCAACTTTCATTTGCAATCCCACAGCTGGCTGAGCTAAGGAGTTTGTGCAACTCACTCTGAAGAGCATTGCACTGATTTTAGGATATCCAGCAAGAGAAGCATGATGTGCTCTGTACACATGGGAAAATTCAGAAGGCCCAGGGACTTCATGGAGCATTTACAGCAGCAAAGCACCCACAGAAGTAGCAAGGGCTGGTGGTGGGATCAAGCCCCAGGTTACCAGGGCTCCAAGTAGCCCAGCCAGCATGCATGGTACCCAGCTCCACACAGAGGATGCCATGGGTGGGGAAAACAGAGGACAGTTTACCCCTGCACCAGGGCAGTAACACCAAGGATAGCATTAACATCATATCTTGGGATCCACAATTCCCAAAAGCAGCTCAGCTCCCAGGCTCTGCTGCAATTCCTCTCTGTGAGGAAGAGCATAGTGACACGTGTAGACTGGAGCATAGAGCATAACAAGCATTTGCCCAAGTTAAATATTACCTTTCCTTGCAAGATTCAGACTCTCCTACTTTAATTGCAGCTCAGGGGATGCAATTGCACATGACTGCATCTCCTGTTTATTTTCCATCCCTCCTTCTCTGTGGCAACAGGCAGTTCTCCCCATCTACAACCAAGCCTGCTCTCCCCAACTCGCCTCCCTTCGCCAGGGTCAGCGCAAACGCTTCCAAGGAGAAAAAGAGCATCAGCTGCCAGCAGATTTCTCCACACACAGAGCACAAAAGCACAGCACTCGCTGGGCACTTGTGGGCACCGCACAGTTAAATGCGCAATAAAAGGCTCTTCAGCAGGCGGAGTGAAATGGTTGCTAACCTCTGGGCTGGCAGCACTGGAAGGCTGCTGCTGGCTACCGACAGCAAACATTTACAGTTCAGCGTTTGTTCCTTCGGTTCATCGGGAGACAAAGTGGTGGAAATTCCTGTGTCCTGGACACCATCTCGAAGCAGCAGGCATCCTGATGCCTGAGCCTGATGCTCATGTAGGATCAGGATGAGGAAACAGAGGGAGAGCTTCAGTTAAAAAAAATTTAAGAAAAAAAAATTCAGTGAATGCCTGAGCAAGCAAAGGAAAGGAAGGGTAGGCAGATACTCCCCAGCACTGCCCCTGAAGCAGGAAGGCAGGGAAGGACACGGGCTTCTCAAGACAATTCCTTGTCTCCCAGGTTGTGGGAATCAGCAAGGCTGCAGGACAGAAAGGAAATCCTCTACTGCAGGCAACCCCCTTCCACCAACCTGGGTATCCTACTCATCAAACAAGCAGCCTCACAACGTGCAGGAAAAAGGAGACACATGGGGTGGTACTGCTCAGGAAATGCATTCAATAGGGTGTTTTCATCCAGGCTGTCCTTCAGCAGTTGAAGCAATCTAGAAAACAGCCAGACCACAGCAGAGAATAGAAGACAGGTTGGATTTGGATTTGAAGTTTCTATATACAGCACACATCATTTAAATAGATTTTAAAAATCACCGATTTGTTAGTCTTCCAAATTAGAAGATTAGATATACCCATTGGAAAGTATAAAATTGTCAAGATAAAAACAACTTAAGAGTCGTAGATTTACTGACTCGGTTCACGTGGTTCAAACCACTCTGTCTGAAGCTTTAGCACCCTGACTTTGATGAAGGAAAAGAGAATGAGACTGTTGTTTAGGATATTCCCCCAAAAAACCCACACAAAGACCTGATTTTTCAAGCATGTTTTACAAGTTCAACGTGGCTGAACAAAAAGGGTTATCACATGTACAGCCTCATGTTTGCTGCAATTGAGCTGTTGCAAACAGGGGTAAGGGATGTTGTTCCTGGTCAGTGGTTTGCCTTGCACACCAGACTGGACCATCCCAGTTAACACACATGAAACAATACACTCTCCCAGTTGTCATGCTTAAATGCAGGTGCGGAATTTGTTTTCAGCATCCAGGACAGTATTCATTCTTCACTCAATTCAGCAAGAATCACAGCACATCTTCCACTGCCATTTATGGCTAAAAGCGTGGTCCAGCTCCTACTTACATCTTCTTTGTCTCCAAAAAAAGTTAGTGTGGGCAAGGTCCTGCTCCCTGCCTACTGTGTCTGTGATGCACACAGCCCAAGGGACCCACTTCTTGTCACCAGAATGACAAGCCCCAAGGCAGAGCTCTTCACCCCTGCATGGGATTGCCTATGCCAACCCATTGGCTGCTTCATGTCCCCAAGCTCTGCAGGTCAGGGCAAGCCAGTGGGGACACTCACCACAAACCACCCCATGGGAGGTGCAAAGCAGGCTGCAGGGCCAAACACTCTGCCCATACTAAGGTGTTTTCCCTGCTAATGCCCAAGCGTCACGCCACGGGATGACTCCTCCTGTCAGGAAGGCAATGTCTATCACCAGAGAAGTCACAGGCTCTGACCTGACATTGGGCTTTTCAGTTCCGCACTGAGGTTAACAAACCCAGACTCAGCAGGAGCAAAGGCTGCAATACTGCCATCAGTATCTGCTACTGAAAACAAAGCAGCCTGCAAATGCCTCAGCCCTGAAAATGAAAAGCTGCTCTGCAGCACGCACAATTTGCACCACGCAGACTGTACCAAAGGAGAGATCCCTTCATAGAAATACTCTTAAGACTGCTCCTGTTGCAATTTCTTTCCTACCCGCTGCCAGTTACTTGGAAACCAGCCGTTTGCAGCCGGGGAAGGAGCGCTGCCACAGCCCCACCTCCACACGATGCATCAGCCTGGCTCGGCTGCCAGAAGAACCTGTCAGCCCTTTCAACTCCACAAAAATTCTCCAAGTTGAAATTGTTCAATCATGTGGGATTATTGTTGCCCCAGATTTTAAAAGGCAGCAGCTCAGAGCTCCCTGCCAAGGGTACTTTCACCATACAGTGCCATTAAGACCCGCAGCAGTTTGGCCTCTGCAGTACGATTACAGAGTTGTTCTTGTCTGCAATAATTAAAGACTTTACTGCAAACAGCGAGTGCAGCTGTTGTGATTTTGCAGGATGAAAAAAAAGCTATCAGAAAGAGGATGCAACTTTGAAGTTCCAGCATACAGACCACCATCACCTATGGGATTTTGTAAGAACTCTGATGTCCTAAAACATTTATTGGCTTCGTCGTGAGCTACATAGCCTTAGAACACCTAACAAGTTTGATACAGCTGTTTTCTGCCTGACAAACTGTAAATAAATTAACCATATCCACCAGAGTAGGGAATTACTTTATTGGAAATAATTAATCCCTCTATCTATGAACTTATTTAACACTTAACTAATAGCTTACACATCACATCGCAGCCTGTGCGACGCCTTCCTAGGTGTTAGCAGAAAAGCAATGGCATGAGAGTCTGTTTGGGATGCCTTGAACAGGGAAAAATGGAAAAACTCTCCTCTGTCACCCGCTAACCTCTGCCACGCACATTGGGACCAGACCCTGGCACACACCAGACCCCTCTCCAAGGACAGCCGTGCTGGGAAGCACCGTGCCCCATGGCTTCCCCCCAGGATCACCCTCCTGTCCCTCCCTCTGCTGACTCGTCCCTCCTGCCCACCCATAGCAAACATTTACCAACAGAGCTGCTGCCCTGGCGCCAGTCATAAGAAAATCTTAAACCTTATCACAGGAAGGGAGAGAATAAAGTGCCTGGCATCAGAAACCAGATTCACACTGCCCTCCACCACAAGCACCACAATCACAGCCTTGTGCCTAATGTGCTACCATTAAGTTACGTATTAATCCTAGATAAGCTGAAGCAAGGCAATTAAGAGAGCAAGCTCAGCAAGGGATAAGAGCATCCGCAGCCCCAAGCTGTAACCAGGGTTCAGGATCGACCACGGGGCAATGGGGATGTCACTGACCCCAAGAAACAGGAAGCTTGTGGCCCTCAGACTCCCACCCCACCAGGTTTTATGGGATTGATAACAAAGAGGGGAAAAACCCAGTCTTCCAAGCCAGAATTCTTTCATATCACCCTGTCCCTGCAGCTCTGGAGAGTGATGGGCGCATGCAGAGAACAGCAAACACCCCCTACCTCCATCCTACTCCCCCCCCGAAACACCTTTAAGCTTCTCACACACAGCAGCAGTTTCTTGAAGAATTGCTTGTTTACTGAGGGATATCACCACTCACTCATTGGTTTGAGCAACAGTTCAGAGAAAAAAAAAAAAAAAACAAAAAAACAAACAAACTAATCAATTCCATCTTGCCTGCGTCCAGAATTCAAGCTCTGCAAACAGGAGTCAGACATTTGTCTACCTTGGAAAAAAAGATAAACATGCTGGGAACACGAGGGCAATACTCCCCAGGTCGAGCAGCCCTCCCCAGCCCCACATGGGACGTGTGTGTGTCACCCCATGCACAGCTCGGCCATACTGCCCCAACCTGCTAGGGTTCAATCCAAGCCAGCAGCTAGCACCGTGCAAATGCTCACTTATCTCTCTCCCATTCCATATCAAGGGAATTGGAGGAGCAAAAGTAAGGAAAAAATCATGGGTTGAGATAAAGACAGCTTAATAGATAGATCAAAAGCCACACACACAAGCAAAGCAGGGAAGGAATTAATTCACTACTTCCCATCAGCAGCTGGGTGTTCAGCCATCCCCAGGCTCCACCACACATAATGGTTACTCGGGAAGACAAATGCCACCACTCTCAATGTCCCATTCCTCCCCTCTTTCTTCTTCTTCCCCAGCTGTATATGCTGAACATGATGCCACAGGGTATGCCCTTTGGTCAGCTAGGGTCAGCCATCCTGGCTGTGTGTCCTCCCAACTTCCCATGCACCCCCAGCCTACTCATTGGTGGGCTGATATGAAGAACAGAAAAGGCCTTGACTGCCTGAAAACACTGGTCACTACCCAAAGTATTTCTCATCCCAAATCCAAAACATGGCAACGTACCAGCTGCCAGGAGAAAAAGGTTAACTCTATTCCAACTGAAACCACACCACCACTGCACAAACCCCTTGGGATAAGGAGGTGGCAGAGGGCAGACAAGGGAAATTAATGTCCCACAGGCGCGCACAGTTTGGGTTCAGGCACAGTGGCTCTGGGACCCCATCCATAGAAGTCTGACATGGGCACAGAGCACCCAGAGGCTGTTCCAGCCCCCAGCACAGCCTGTGAACAGGACCTGGGTGGGCATGAGCCAGGAAAAGCCAGAGCTGGGGAGCAGCTCAGTGTTTTGCCACCACAGCACAGAGTTCCAGCATCTTCCTGCACAATCTGAGCAGAGGCAGGGCAAGAGACACCAAGCCCAAGGAGATGCTCAGCATTCAAACAGCTCAGAAATGTAACCTCTAAAAGCAAACGTTGGCCAACTCACACACCAAGGCAGTGCCAGTCCCTGTGGCATCTCCCTACCCTAGGCTTTCAGTCTCAGATGCAGACAGAAAAGGCACTGTGTTCACAAAAAGCTGTGGTGAGCCTGGCATGGGCTTCCCAAGCAACTCCCCATGACCACGTACAGAACCCAGCAGGGCCAGCCCCTGATTTCTGTCTCCTCTCACATCTAGCTCCCATTTAAGAGTCTCCTTGGCCTACAATCCCCACCCAGCTAGTGGGAAGTTAAAACTCAGAAGTACATCAAGCATGCTATGAGGTCTTGGGGATAACATGCTTCCTTTGCATCCTTAAAAAAATAAATGCACCAAACACCACATATCTCTAGGTACATCTCATGAAGGTGCACCAGAGCGGCTCTCTGGTACGCTCAGGGATAGGGTGGGCACTGGGCAGCAGGGCATTCCTTTGCCAAGCACTGAGAGAGCCCCATGCAGGATGGCTGGAAACAACAGTAGCTTCATCAGGGGCTTAACTGGGCCACGGGGAAGGAGCTGATCGGGGCTAACATCCCACACCAGCCCCTCAAACCCACCAAGCATAGCACCGGCCTGCAGCGATGCAGCAGCCCATCCTCCTTCTCCCAGCTGAGGCACTGGCCCCTTTCCTCCACACTGGATAATGAGATTTTAGATTACACCAATTTATCCACTCAAGTTACCCTATTTATCCAGGTTGCGTTTGCTTCTCCAAGGTATTACAGCTAAACACTATCTTCCTCCTACACTTCCCCCATCCTCCATGCGGCCAAGCCCTTGGCAGCGCTTTGCAGGTACAGCCTTACAAATGCCATGATGCTCTTCAGCATCCTGCAATTTGGGGGGAGGGATGGGGGGTTGACCTGCTCCAGAGCTATGCTGGCCAGCATTTTTCCTTTTTTAATTAGGTGAAAGCAGGGTTAACCTAGAGCCCCCTGAAGCTGAGCAGCTTCCCTGGCACAGCGCTCTCCATCTGCTCTTGCCCTTCAGCCCATCCCAACCTGATGCACCCAACAAGCCCTGGAGCTGCTGAACAGGGCCAGGTACCAGCAGGCACCCCACTGCTGCAGCCTAGAAACTGTAAGACCATTCGATACAAGCCAAGACAACAGAAGGCCAGCATTGATGGGATGATTGCAAGCTAGCAAGGCAACGCTTAAGGATGCTTGACCAATCCTTTCCTGTAATTACAACTGCAAGTTAGGGCAGGAGGACACACAATAGGCTTAGGCTGAAGGAGAACTGAGGCAAAGCCTCATTTGTAGGCTTCATTAGCAATAAATTAAGCAAGGAAACACTCTGCACCCAGCTGTCAAACAAGCAGCTCGCCCAGCCTTGCAAGAAAGTCCAGCATGAAGGCCAGGTCCAACAGAGACATGGCAGCTGGGGTGAAGGACACACTCACCTGCAGTACCGGGGGGACATGGCTAAATTTTTCTCCCTGTGTTTACCCTAGGGTTATTTCCACTGCAGCACACATGGAGGGGGAAAAAACAACCAATCAAACAAACCAAACAGAAAGAAGTCTGATAATCAGAGGGTAGAGAAGTTTGCTTAAAGTAGCACTGGGGGTTCGCAAAGGGGAAGGAGTAGTCACGCTGCGGGGAGCGCTGGAACCTGCTGCTGTGCAAGATCGACACAGGTTGGTTTACCTCAGAGCAGAAGTCACCAGTATCTGTCCTCCGCCACAGATTCCTCCAGACAAACCATTTGACTGGGGTGTTTTCTGCAGGCAGTGCCAACAGTCACGTTCACAGAACGGGAGAGCCGTGAGCTGCGGCTGCCCTCCTTATGCTGAACGTCAGTGAGACAGAAGGTGGTTACTGGAATAAACTTCTTGTTTTAAAGCAACAGGAAAGGTGATTTGAATAGCTGGCATATTTTCAAAAGCTTGCTCAGCTAGGTTGGGACAGCTCGCCACATGCAGGTGAAGCGGCGCAGGGAATGCTGGCAGCACGATGACCGCAGACACGAGAACAGCACAACCACGGGCACCAACCCACCCCTATAAAACCCTAACCTTGCCAGAAAGATAATCATGCATCTGGATGTTCTTGCCCTGCCACTCCAGGCAGACCCCAGCACTTACAATAGCTCTTCACTGGAAAGTAATCTTAAAGCTACCTTGTCACCTGCTGAGAGCCACATTTCCTTCCCCCTGCCTTGGCACACAAGCAGAAATAAAGCCTGCACAGCAGGTCTGCCACTGTGTCCACCACCACTGGTCTGTGGGCAGGGGCCAGGCATCTCCTCGCCCCTGGGACAAGCTGCCTGTGCCAAGCTGAGGCCCCTGGCCAGCAGCCTGGATCCTGGAAAAGGAGGAGAGCTGCTCTTGATGGGTTCCACAGCTAAAGGCAGAGCAAGGAGTGAGTGCCTCTGGGCTGAGAGAGCAGTGACCAACATCGTCTGCTTTATTTGCAAACCAGCAAAAGCTCTTCCACAGCCACGGCCTCGCAGGGTCCCAGGGCAAGACTGCTGTGGGGACAAGGACAAGAGGAGACAAGACCCTGTGAGCTCAAACACTGCTGATGGCCACTGCAGGGGGATGAGGAGCTCCCTGTGACAGCGCTGGAGAATCTGGTCCTTGCCACAAAGCCACACAAGCTCATGCAAAAGTCTCATCTGCTTTTCCAGAAGGTGAAAGACTGACTTTCAAATACCAAAGCATCTCCATTACCTGCCAGCATGGAGTTTCATATATTTGGGAACATGGCTGCAAACTGAAAGCTAGAAAAGGAAGTCTTTTCCCCCTAAATCCTCCAGGATGCTGAATCACTAACACCACTTGCACGCTCCTACCTCCTCATCACTTCAGACTCTTCCCATCTGGTTTTCCATTCGGTCACTGCTATGGCCTAAAACCTGCTTACTGATCTACCCGGCTTCTTCGAAAGCAAGCCCCACCACATAGAAATGCGGCTGAATAATGCTCTCACTCAATAGCTGGTCTCCAAGCTGGCATTTTCAAGGGCTTTGATCCATTTCAAATAAGGCAATAAGCTTAGCCCTTGATTAAATACATAGCATAATCCACCCAAATCTTGTTAGCTGAGAAGCAAGTTGCTCGTCTCACTAGTTACGGGTGGCTTTGCGTTTCACTGCCGAGCAAGCTGGGCTGCCTGCAGCAGGAAGGTGCCCCTCGGGGGCACATCCCAGGCAGGCAGAACCACTGGGGCAGCTGGTGACCACAGCAAGGCAGCACACATCGCTTGCCACCGCTGCTCCAGCAAGCCCATATGGATTGAAGGTGCAGAAGTTCATGGGATCCTTCTGAGAAGCTTCCCCTGCAACTGGCACAAGTAACCCATGGAAAGAGCTTGCCCCCTCCCTGTTGGAGGGCACAGTGAGGATGCCTTGGGGCTTGCCCAACAGCCAGCAAAGACCTTAAAAAAAAAATCACAGCCAGAGATGTCTCCGACTCTGAATGAAGGAGCCTGACCCTGCAGCACAGAAGGAGGATGCACTGCAGCTTTGGGGAAATTTCACACCATATCAGTCATGCTTTCCTGTCCTCGGGAGGAATGAATCAGTGGCATGGCATTTGTACAGCCCTAGCAGAAAGGCCTGGGTGCCCGAGTGGGAAGATGGACCGACAAGGGCAAGTACCCCCACTGCCCGGCTCTGGGCAAGACAGAGGGTACAGCCAGGGTTAGCCTCACATCCCTCCAGCTCCCAGGGGCAGCATCAATGTCTAGCTGCTCTGGGAAGCTCTCGCCAGCTGTGAGAAGGAAAAGTAGCAGCACATCCCTCTCAGAACCCAGGCTGCCTCCCTGCACTGCCCAGCAAGGATACACACATGCTGGTGCCATTCCCAACAGCAGGGCACAGGGCAAGAAGGCAGTTTGGGAAGTCTGGCAAAAGAAACCCTCCCTCCCTGGGCAAGCCCTGCTTCTCTCCTGCTTGGCTCTGGAGTAACCATATAAACTCACACGTGAGTCTTTCAAAGTGCACAGAAACAGAACACCAAGTCAAGGCAGACTATCAGGATGCTGTTTCCCAGCCCCTAGGATGTTCTTTCCCTGCCTGAGGTAGCATGACCCCGCTCTCCACTACCAATTCCCCCTGCAGCCTGCTCCTAAGATTACAGCATATTTATTATTTTAGTTATTAGAAGACAAATTCCCTGAAAAGTCATCGTTCCCTATTTCTCCCCATGTTTCAGACCCAGCAGGTGGGAACCAGCTCCACAAGGAGTTGACCCAACTGATCCCAACCCCAAGGCAGGAGCCCTGTAAATCCCTGCTCCATGCTGCATTAGTAGCTCTGAAGCGTCCCACAGCAGCTAAGCATGTTTCAACAGCCACTGGAAGGATTTTGAGTTAATTTAACCATGTTAACACATTACGTGGCTTCTGTCATCTCTGACCTTAAAAAGCCCAGGCACAGATCTCACGGGGAGTACAGGGAGGTGGGGAAAAAAAATGATTTAAGAATTAGTAGAGAGAAATAAAAAGAAAAAAAAAACCACCACAACCACACACACCAAAAAACAATGAAAGTCTTGGGCACAATCCCAAAGCACAGTCCCAAGCAAACCAGGAAAAAAAACTTCACAGAATTTCAAAACCAAAAAAGTGCAGCCAACAGAGGCAATATCTGTTTTAATCAAATAACTGCCCAGGAAGGCTCAGCAGAGCAGATCTCACCAGTAACCAGCTGGCGTAGCAGGAATCAGCCTTCTGGCATTGGTATCCTCACCCAGAGCCGGGCAAGGGAAAGGGCTGCTCGCTGAGGAGCAGGGATGATAAATGACAGCAGTTGAGCATTGCAGGGGCATTTCACCGCTTCAGAGGTTGCTGCTATAACAATCTTCTCTGACTCAGCAACTGAAAGGGATGCTGGGAAGGAACCACCATTTAAAAAAAAAAAAAAAAAGTCATGCATTATTAATATGGACTCTGGCAGCAAGACATGAGTTGGAAAAACACTGAGGGGGAGAAAAAAAAATTACTGCAGAATAAGGGCAAACTGCATGTGTGGAAGCATTTCACGCTCCTGCGGGAGCTGGCTGCGCTCAGAGGGCTGCCGTGGCCAGGGGCCACCCTGCAGCCCTCTGTGGGGTCCCCAGCTCCAAGGGAACCCCCCTATTCGCCAACAGCAACTTAACACCCACTGCTCTCTCCCTCAAAGCAGATTGCTGCAGCCCTAGTGCAGAGAACACCGCTCGCCTTGGGCACGGCCCAGACTAGTTTCAAGCTACAACAGCTCTGGGCTTTCCTGCCATGGAATACGGCCATTTTATCTGGTTTATTTCCACGTGGTCCGTGCATCACTTGCCAACTCCCAACAGCTTCTCCCTTTTGCTTCCCACCTCACGCAGCCCCCAGCCCTGCCCTGGCAGGGCTGGGTGTTTTAGGAAGAGCAGCCATTGTACAACATGCCCAGGGTTCCTGCGCCACAGCCTGCAGCCTCCCCTCAGCATGCCCACTGACACAGAGCATGCCAGGCAGGAACGGGACTGAAACACTTCGTTTTTCCTGCCAGGTAGGTGAGGGGAAAAAAAACATACATATATAAAAAAATAATAATCAGTTAGCACTTGACTACCTGGCGCACTGCAGTGTTTGCTTTCCTCTTTTAGTCCATATGCTTTGTACATTTATTTTTTATTTTTTTTTAGAGGCACTTCATAAACATTAGCATTCACTTAGCCACCTTCACTGCTTTCTACCCAAAAATCGCTGCTCAAGACACAACCTGCAGCTGTGGGGAGACACTGCACATTAAGGCATCACACAGACCCCCACCAGCTCATCCTCCCCGTTGCAGGGTAACCCTCCCGTCCCCGCGCAGGAGCCTTTTGGCAGCATATCAGCATATTTAAAGTTTCAGCACAGCTTGGTCCCCAGCCTCTCCAAAGCAAAGGAGATAGCTAATGCAGTGCCAGGGTTCAAGAGGTTCCTTTGATCCTTTGTACAGCCATAGCATTCAATTAAAAGTGATCAATTATTTTCCCATAACATTCCCCAGATATGCAAACAAACACCAGCTGAAGTTTGCTTATACCATAGTCCAACCCACAGCTGTGTAATGGGTTGAGGTTTGTTTTTTTTTTTTTTTACTGTATTTGCTTTCTTCCATTACATGTGCAGAGGCATCATCCGTACAGAAATGTTTCCCAACCTTTACCTTTCAGATTAGAAAGGCAGAGGGAGGGAACAGCTTTGTAGGTGCCACCTCACCCGCAGCCCCAGCAAGCACGGCACAGCCACGTACCCGCTCCATCAGGTGGGAAACAGCAGCTTTCTAAGGCAGCAACCTCCCATAGAGCAGGGAAACTGAGGCACAACTCAGAGGGAAAGAAAAAAAATAAAAACCAAACTAAACACAGCACTATTTGAATCCACGTTCCCCTGGAAGCATCCTCTACCTGCAGCAAGAAGTTTGGGGGACAGAGACAGGGGTCCCCCTCCTGCTGCACGAGGAGCTGGCCAGGCCAGCACCCCACTAGCATCTTCAGAGGGGCCCTGGGATGAGATCCACACATGGGACAAGGTCTCTGGAGGGGCTCGTGCCAGCCCAGGGATACCACACACAACCACAGGCTTGCAAAGGAAAGAACCCATTGGTGTCACATCTCAAAACCAAAAAAAACTAGAAGAAAAAAAAAAAAAAAGAGCTTAAGGAAGTCATATAATGTAGCTAATGTGGCCAGTGGCCACATTTTCAGCTACCCTGGTAGCCCAAGCAAGCTCTAACCACCCCTTGCCTCCCCCACATAGGCAGGAGCAAAGGGGGAGCTCAAACTGACTTCTGTTAGCGCAAACTTACTTCTTGCACCCCTGATGTAATACTTATCTGCCTTGGAAAAAGTGTTAATTAAGATGCACTAAAGCTTTTGGCTTTATATAAAACAGCCACAGTCACCACAGAGCACAAGGGATGCCCCACACCTGCCCACTCCCAGGCACAACAGCCCGCTCCTTTGCTTAGGGTTTGAGCAAGAAACCCAGAAAATTCCTCTTGCAATGGAAAAAAGGGCTCCACTGCCCTGCCCACCACGCTCCACACCATAGCTGTGCCCAAAAGGACACATCCTACTATGACTAAGGTTACACATGCCGCCTCTCTGCCACCCCTGGGACCCTTCCAAGCAGCAGATGAGGATGGCCCAGAGCGGTTCTCCTGCTGGGCACTGACATCACCCCTCAGCCTTTCACCCACCTACCCTTTCAAAATAATAGCAGCTGAAAGCCCTGGCATTTTTAATGCTTTCAAATTCATGTTCTCCAAGAAGCACACCCACAAACAGCTCTCAAAAATTTCTGATTGGGTCTGATTTTTTTTTTTTTTTTTTGCTTTTCAGCAGCACAGTAAACTACATGTTTTCTGCTCCATCCCCCCAAATGGGGCTAATACCCACAGTATTTAGAGCAGGTGCTAGAAAACCTTCAAACACCCATTAGCCACCCTAACACAGCAGGGTCAGGCAAAACCCCAGTCAGAACAACAGTCCACATGCTAAGGAGAAGGAAAAGCCAGTATGAAAATAAACGTTACTAAAATAACCCAGCAAAGGTTTTGTTAGAGTAAACATACATTTTATTGTAACAATGATGCTGTAAAAATAAAGCTGTTTAGGGAAAGACTTTCTCACTCTGTTTAGCTGCATATCAGTTTCTCCCCCAGAGTATTCATCACTTGGTGCTGCCATGGGGAGGGCAGAGGGCTCTGCAGAGCCTGACCCAGCCAACTGCACACCGATCCCAGCCAGCACCACCAGTTGAGGGTCACCAGTGCCAACCTTGCAAGGGTCCCCAGAAGTTTCAATAAAATTAAGCATTAAAGACTCCATGTGATGCTGGGATATTATAATCCACCAACAGTTACAGCATTCAAATAGGAACAAGTGCAAACGTACAGCTCCCCACTGCTCATCTCCATTCCCTGTAGTGGTCCCCAGGGTGTCCATCATACCCTGCAGAGCAGATGCTGCCTGAGTTAATACAATTAATGAGTCCACCTGGAAAAGAGGCAGACAATCAGCTCAGGAAACAAAACAGCAGTATCAGAGCTCTTATCTTCAGAGCTGGCAGCCACCTGAACTGACTGAGTGCTTGCTGAAGCCCTGGCCTTCCACCACTTCCCAGTCCCATGAAGATGAGGTCTCCTGGAAGTCTGGGCTGACAGCACTAATGGTGTCGATTTAAGGTTTGGTCCTTTGCAGATCATTGATGCTTTGAAACATTTAATT
The DNA here is from genome assembly GCA_013400375.1 of Thinocorus orbignyianus. NCBI lineage: Eukaryota > Metazoa > Chordata > Aves > Ciconiiformes > Thinocoridae > Thinocorus > Thinocorus orbignyianus. Next base: position 235,879 of record VXBW01006837.1, read on the forward strand.
TACAGGAATGAACTGATACATGGGCACTTTTGTGACTGCTGATCAGCTTCCACCAGCCAGGCCTTCCAGAGATAGACGGATAAAACATGAACTCTTCACATACTCTGCAGTTGCAACACCCAGAGAGCCACCAGCAAAGTAACCCAAACCAGATGTGCCTGACAGACAACACAGGTGCTTACAGGCAAAGAAAGCTTAACAATTCACCTGCCCTCAAAGAAACCTTGTAATTTGTTAGCCTTGACTAAAAGGTGGTCTCTAACCAATGCTCTGCACCACCAGCACCTTGGATGCATTGGTACAGGAGCAGCTCCGTGCCAGCAGGGCTGCAGTTGCTCTCCAGTCTGCACATGCATTGTTGGAGACCCAGTGGTGGAAGAAAGCAGTGCTACCAAAGAAGCTATTTCCCACAGCCACCACCAGTTTCCTTTCACACACAGTACTGGAGATCCTGAGCTCAGGTTCCTGTATCAAGGAGGACTTGGGGATTTCTTACTACTCCTTGTTGCTGTCAGATCTGATGACTGCAAAACTCTGTGTGATAAGCTGAGGAACTGGGCTGCTCCTTCCTTTGGTTGCAAAACGCTGCTTGACAGATCTTTTTAGAAGAGGAGGGTGAAAGAGGGAAGCACTACCAGTATTTCATAGTAAGATACCACACTGCCTTACACTGCAGAGGGATGGCCTAGAAGATGAAACCCAGGGCTACAGCAGCATAAACTTCATTTAGTTATTCCGAGCTGCACCTTCACCTTTTGTCCATGCTTGGGCAGTGCCCAGCCACCCAGCAAGCCACCAGCAAACCCAAAAGGGCACCTGCACTCAACCTCTGCCCTCTCAAGCCAAGGCCACAACAGCCCAGCAGTGTGTTGCTTGGATGAGCTAGGCACCATCACTCTGCTGGCATCTCCTGCACCCTTGCATGGGACTCTGCACTGCCATCCCCCTTCTGCCTTTCTCTCCACTGGCCACAGAGCCCATCCAGGCTCTTCCTGCTGACATCCCCACGAGAAGCACAAAGGAGACAAAGGCAGCAGCTACCCACTCCCCTCACCAGCCCCAGCTCTGTCCCCCCACAGTGCCAACCCCCTTCACTGGACCATGGCCACCACTTTTTCCTCTGTTCCTCACCATGAAGGGCAACTCAACCACTTCCCACGATGGTCCCCTCAATACAGGACAAACCAGCAGTAGCAAAATCTTTCACCATTTTCACCCCTCAAGCTCCTGTAACACTAAGATTTGTCAGGCTGATGCATTAAATAACTAAGAGGGATCGGCCACATTTGGCCACGTAAGATGCTTGCAAGGGCAACAAACGAGCTGTACAGAGGAAGCTGTTGGTTTCCACAGTACTGCTTTGATGACCACTGAAATGCAGCAGAAAGGAATAGCATTTCAAAGCACTCCTGCCTATCAAAATCAGGTTGTTGTGCCATAAATGTAATTCAGGGCCAATACTGCTACTTCATGTCCTGCACAACCAGTTGGGAGCAATTCCTGCTAAGCTGTGAGGAAGTAAAGCCAGAGTGAATTACAGCTCTCTCACAAAGGTAACACTCTTTCACCCAATAATTTAAATTCTCTGCATTATTTTCCTACATCAGATCCATCCAAGTGAGACTCCTGTGAGAACCTAGGTTTTAAAAAAAAAAAAATGAAAAGGCTCCAACATCTGGAGAGGTGACTAGGGAAAAGCCAAGAGCAGCTACCCAGGCACCAGGGAAGGCCTCTCACCTCCCTCCTCCATCCATGCAGCAACCACGTTCTCCACAAGGACCAAGTCCAAGGTCTGAGACATTCCTGCTGTTGCAGCAAGAGTTACCAAGATGAAACAACTTGCATCACAAGCAGCTTGTAAAAGCTTTACTGTTTTCAGCTGCAGGAAGGAATTTCCTTGATTTCCCAGGCCCTGTGAAAAGGGCACAACACCAGCAAGACAAGACATTTTCACGGACTGTAGCTCCTTAGAGGACCCTTGTTCCAACACCAGCATCCACGCACAGACAGAATAACTCAGGGAAGACCATTTCTGGAGAAGTAAGACAGTGCTGGGAACGAGCCTTACAAGAAAGAAAATCCGCCAAGGTGAACACTGGATCCTGTATCGGGACAAACAATTCACCCCACGCCAAGCTCTGCTTATTCTGAAGATAAGGCCACTGCAATTGCATATTATTAAAACTCAGTCTGCCTTGCAACCCTTTACCCTACTGCTGCCACTCACAAGCCCTCTGGAGCAAGACAGCGTGCAGAAGCAAACTCCCCACCTGGGCAAGCATTGCCTCGTACCTGCTGCCTCACAGGGCTTCCCTGGCAGGCAGAGGGTACCCAGACAGATAGGAGAGCATCTCCCACAGCCTCCAGCCACTGCATCTCCACCAGCCCAGCCGAGCCTCGGCCCCATCTCACCGCGGAGCAGAACAATCGGCCGCCTCACGCGGCACACAATGGCCACGATGAGACAGACCCACATAATCACCCCAGCCACGGCAGGGACAAAAGCGAGCAGGCGCTGGGGAGCAGCGCTGAATAAAAGGAGAGCCAGCTGTATTTGTGCCCATCAGCTGAGCCTCTGACAATTTACTTTTCCAAGGTGGCTTTGGGAGCCCAAGGAAAAAAGCTGTCAGGGTGGCATGTGGGGAGGACACAGGTACTGGATGAGAACACTGGGAAGGAGGCGGCACTGTGTTTACATTGGACTGCTCTGCACAAACTTGAGGCCACAAGAAAATTTCAGTTCCATAGAAGGAAACCTTGGTAAAGGACAGAAGCAAGGAGTCACCCCAAGCACCATATAAACAACGCAAACATGAGCCCCAAAAGCTCTGTGCTCCCTGTAGGTACCAAAGGTGGCGATTTGCTGACAGTAAACATGTATTTCTTCCTGCATTTCCGTCTTGAGCAGACCGAGGGCACGCTGACGTTACCTGGTTTGCAAGGAGCCAAACACAACAGCCGGCTGGGCAACAAGCCAGCACTAGGGTAGGCAACCTGGAGCCCAAGCTAGGCTCCCCTTCCCTGTCCCCAAAGGGCACCAGGAGCAGTTTTCCAGCTTTTCCAGCCAGCAAGGGAGCCAGCAAGCATGCCAGCTCCACGCCAATGCGCTGAGACAGCACCCAGAAGTGCAACTGTCCCAGTTTTCTCCTGGCACTGGTGCACAACTGCTCAAACACAACAAGCCTCAGCAACACCAATGCATTTTTTCCCCTCTCAAACACCAGGGGGCTTGGGGACAGGCCTGCCCTCCACTGTGGTGACAGCCACAAGGATGCCCTGATCCTCACTGCTGTCCCACCATGGGGCTGTCCCCAAGCCAGAAGGGCTGAGGCTGCCCAGACAGGGCAGGCTGGCTGCAGCCCTGGTGCCACCAACCGCTGACCCCCCTGAGCAGAAGTTTGCTGTAGGAACATTCTGTGACACTCAGCAGATGAAACACAGTCTCCAGCTGGTTCAAGCTCACTCACAGCTTCAGGTCCCTTTTTTTTTTTTTAATTTTTAATTAAGGTACAATCAAGGAATGGATTAATCACTCCTCCCTGCCCATGGTTTAGCCCATGGGCTGCAAGTCCTTCTTCAGCCACTTCCCCAACGCATCCTGTAAGGGATAGTTTTAGGGCAGAGGTTTCCTCAAGCCCTTCAGTGGCTGAAGAAAACCAACCCAGGCCAACCCCACCGCAGAAGGCAGCGATGGGCAGGCCAAAGACTCTGTGAGCAACCCCACTGACAGCACCTCCCCATCACACACCACGCAGTTGATTTATTAAAAATTTCCAGCTCTGCTCATGTGCTATCTTGCTCACTTTGCTTCCAAGCTTCTTCTTATCACTCTGGCCTCAAAAAAAAAAAAAAAAAAAGCAAGTCTTCTGTCACCTGATGGGGAGATGACTCAGAACACCACTGACATGCACAGGCAGGTGGAGGGACAGGGACCCCCTTCACCTCTCTGCCTCTTCTTCCAGCACTGCAGATAGCGAGAACATGGGATAGGATGTGACCATGTCATCCAAGGTTCAACCTCCGGGCAGAAAGCTAGCTTTAAACAGCATCTCCAGCACCTCTAGAACTAGTGACCACACAGAAGCAGCACAAAATTAATTAGACAACCCTATAAAAGGAATAGAACCATCTCTGTAAGACAAGCTTCCTTCTGAAACTGTACAGCCTTTGGGCCTGGAGAAGCCCATCCACAGACATGTCCTGGCTTTTGAAGATGATACCCCATGCGCCTGCCCTGCAAATGGCTGTGGGATGTGGCCGATAAAACACCTGCTGGCCCCACAGCAGCATGTGAACGGGACCAGTCAGATGGTCTTTACAGAGGGAGCAGGCAGTGGCTGTGCCATCCGTTAGCACCAGTATGAAATTATCTTCCAAAGGATGCAGCAGCTCTGAGGCCAGCCTGCAAGACACCAGGCCATACAACAAAGCCCTGGGCCACCAAGCCAGAGAGGAGTGAGGTGGGGAGGCCTAGGACTCATGTCCTCATTTGTGCTGGGCTCAAGACACAAACCCCCATGAGCTAGGCTTCACACACACCAGCCAGCCCCCACTTAGGCCTGTGAAACGCTCCCAAAGCCCATAAAATACCTCCCAGCAGCCATGGGACATCATCTGTAAATAAAAACCCATAGAAGTCACCTTGAAAAGCACACACAGGTCTCCTTGGGATGTCCAAGCTAGGGACAGCATGAGCAATACCAATGACATTTCAAGGAGAAACTCCCATTCACAAGACTTATCTTGAATGGTTTTTTTAAAAACATAAATTAAATTGTTGCCAAAGTTCGGTTGAAGGCCAAACCATGAGCCTCAGCTCCTCACAGAAATGAGATACGCTGCACGAAGACAACAGCTGCTTTCCACGGCACAAGCTCCCCTGTATCCCACGGGAGATGGTCACACAGCTCCACCGGCACCAGGGGCCAGCCGTTCTGGTACTCGGCTACTCCAGCCCTCTGCGAAGATGACGACAGGACAAGCCCGCTCTCCTTCTAAAATACACACTTATCTTCCTACTAGACAAGGAAAATAAGAGTAAGATTTCCACCAAGCAAGCGAGTTTAGACCACAAACACTTGGACGCCACTTCTCCAAAACAAACTCCCGGGCAGGCTGGCGGCTCGCTGCCCCCCAGCCCGCGGGAGCCCCGCGGGGAGCGCGGCCGGTACCTCCCGCTGCCGGCACCGGCACCTTCGCCTGTGCCCGCCCCGAGGGGCACGAGTGGGCACCGGGCACACGCACACCCCTGCACCGGCGAAAGTCCCCCTCGCCCCCCGCTTCTCCCTAGCGCCGGCGGAGACGCTCTGCCCAAAGCCGAACCCCGCAGCATCGCCGGGCCCGGGCCGCCCCCTCTCCACCGGNGCAAACTACCGGCCGCCGCCGCCGGGGTTGCTGCTGTTGCGGCACCCGGGGGTCCTCGGGAGGGACCGCCCCGCCCCGCTCCCGGGGACGCGGGCTTGCGGCACTGCGGCACTGCTGGAGGGCCGGGGGCGCCACCGGTGGGCCCGGGATACTGGGCAGGGACCCAGGGACCGCCGGCCGTGGACGTGAGGCATCGCTGATGAGGCCAGGATACCNCCGAGGGGCACGAGTGGGCACCGGGCACACGCACACCCCTGCACCGGCGAAAGTCCCCCTCGCCCCCCGCTTCTCCCTAGCGCCGGCGGAGACGCTCTGCCCAAAGCCGAACCCCGCAGCATCGCCGGGCCCGGGCCGCCCCCTCTCCACCGGGGGGATGCCGCGGCTCCCGCTCCGGCCGGGCGCGGATTACTCAGCGTTTCCAGCGGCAGACGACATGCTCCCGCCTCCACCCGCACCCCCGGAGGGCCTCGTCCCCCGCCGCTTACCGATGCCCGGCGCCACATACACGAAGTAGAGGAACGAGGAAGAGAGGGAGAAGAGGAAGAGNGGACGTGAGGCATCGCTGATGAGGCCAGGATACCGGGCAATGACCCAGGGACACCTGGCCATGGATCAGGGGCACCGCTGGTGGGCCTGAGGTACCTCCAGGACCCCCAGCCATCGACCTGTGACTCCCAGTGATGGCCTTGTGAACATCGACCATGGCCCTAGGACACCCACCCATGGCTCCAGAGCACCCACCCTGCAGTGGCCTTGGGATACCTGGCCATTGACCTGGGGCACCACTTGCAGCCTTTGGACAGTGGGGGCAATGGCTTCAGGACATCTGCTGATGGTCCTGAGACACCCAGTAATGGTCCTGGGACACCCAGCAATGACATTAGGGCAGCCAGCCATGGTCTTGGACTACTACCTGGGACAGCCAGCAACAGCCCAGGACACTCAGCAACAGCTCGAGACGCCTGGCAGTGGCCCTGGGTCACACCTCAGTGGTCCAGGGACACCCAGTGGTCCAAGGACACTCAGCGGTCCAGGGACACCCAGCCATGGTCCTGGGACACGCAGCACCAGGAGAGCAAGGGCTGACCCCGCCAGCTGCAAGCCCACCAGGCAGCAGGGGTATGTTTGGACAAGAGCTAGGTGACCCCCAGACACTGCACAGGAGGAGGCTCAGCCTGAGAGGAGGTGATGGGCACAGATGGGTGGAAGCAGAGAGGGGGTGAAGTCAACATGGTCAATGCAATAATCAGCACTAGCAGCAATCAGCAGCTTGGTCGGTTAAAGAGTAATTAAGTAGATTTGCACATGTTTGTGGGCAGTAACTCCACTGTGTGTAGGAGGAGTTGGAAGGAGATACGGAGATGCCTGAAAATGAAAAAATAAGAGAGAAGAAACACCATCCCCATCAGGGGAGCCAGGAGAAGTAACTGCAGAGCAGACGGGGCCCAGTTGAGCCCACAGAGCTGCATTTTTTGCCTCATGATTGCAGGGTCGTTCAACTCAGACTTTGCTGGGGGGAGGCCAGAGAGAAAAGTAATTTCTTTTTTCACCAGCAGATAGAGAAGAGAAAACCAAGCCCGGGCTGCAGGCCCAGGGAGTTCATAGGCTAGGTGTGGCAGGAGGGGGCCGGCTGACTCAGCCCAGAGTGGGCAGCAGAGGCAGTGGCACCTCCAGGAACCATGGGCTGTGGGGCAGGAGATGGGGACAGACCATCTGCCAGGACATGCCTGGTGTGTCCCTGACTGCCTCTGTATCCCAGGGGTGAGTCTCTCCCTGGCAAGGAACGATGCATTGCTCGATCCAAACTTCCAACTGCCCAGCCGGACAGTGACTGCCTGGTTGAGGGCTGCCGAGCACCAGCCCCACATCACACCAGGGCTAGACACTGGGGTAAAGGGTCCTCCCAGTGCAACTATGTATCACACTAATCTCTTGAAGGATCAGCCCCCCCTTCCAGCCCGGGTGCAGTAAATAAAGAAAATAGTTCCCTCATTCAACAGATAGAAGAGGAATACGGTCCCGCTAGATACCTATATTCCCAGAGTAGGGAGGAGACAAAAATGAAGATAGAGTCAAAAAAGAGCAGGGATTAGCAGAAAAATTGAAATCTCTCTTTAAAAGGTAAGGCATTCAAATTTAATGTGCCAAAGGATGGAATGATCTTGAGAACAGGGGATCCTCAAGAGCCAAGAGGCTGGGGAGGAAAGCAGGGATTTCCCTGGAGAGGCTGCATGAGCTGTATTAACCAGGAGCAAGGAAACTTGTACTCGTTCTTGTTTTCCAGGATTGCCACTCCACCACCACCTTAATTGGAATAAATTAAATCCTGAGCCCTATTAATTTCTGGGAGCCCACAATACTCCAGCAGAACTGCATGGCCAAGTGGTGGCGAGATTTGCTGTTTGCAAAATAGCTTTTATCCAACTCCTAAAGAATGCTCTGGGCACGGAAACCAAAGGAGATTTCTCAGTTAGTTTATGATTCGTTTGATGCAGACATGGTCAAAGGTGAGACATCGTCGCAACCAATAATCTAACCTTTTGAACATATTTAATGAGCAATGACATTGCTGGAGGAGCCACCCAGAAACTCGCTCCCAGGCCCAGGCTGCAGTGGGGACTGTCATGGAGCAGTGAAGTCAGGGAAGCCCTGGAGCCACATCAGGGCATGCCTGCCCCGCTGCCCTGGCTCTGACTCACCTCCCCTCTTGCTTGCTCTCAGGACTCAGCTCAGCCCCAGTCAACCCATTTCACTTTCCCCCCTTGTTTTTTATTTCGCTTACTCTCTTCTCTTCCCCTCTCCTCCTTGTCCTGCCTCTCCGCTGCATCCCACCTGAGGGATTAGAAACCCCCAGCAACAGGGCTTGGAATAAGGTGATCTTTAAGGTCCCTTCCAACCCAACCCATTCTATGATTCTATGAAACAACAGCCAAAGACATTTTTCCTCCTTTCGTCCTCTTCCAGTAAAATAAAATGAGACAGGAAGAGAGGTTTAAAAGTCTTGGATCGTTCCAGAGCCAGGTTAGGACTTTGGGGTGGGAGCATTTCCAAGCAGGGCCATTGCAGTGGGTGGCTCATGGTGGCTCATGCCCAGGGAGTCCTGGCTCTGCCCCGCAGCCTTCCTCCACTGGCCATGCTCCAGCCTGCAGCAGCTACTCCAGCCCTCCCAGTGTGGGGCGGATAAGCAAAGTCCCACTTTCAGCAAATTTTACTGTACCAATAGTGACTGAAACACATTAAGGAGGGCTTGTCTGAGCAGCTTTGCCAGCAGCCTGAAGGGGAAGGTAAGGCCTCTTGGTGTGTGGCCATGAGCAGGAATGGAGGGACAGGTCCTGCCAGTGCACCGACGCTCACAAGAAGATGTAGCTGCACCCTTAGAGCATGTCTCCACATAAAAGGCATTCTGCATCACTGCAGGGAGAGCTCTGTTTTGATGGCTTGGGGGTGCCCCAGTGCGACTGCGGTGCTCGGAGGGAGGGTACGGATACTATTGCACCACATTCAGTCTGGAGAGGTTAAAGCTGCATATGCACAGTGACACTGACACAGTTGCTCAAGTGCTGTGTGTGGGAGACCAACCTGGCAGGTACCATTGCTCACTCTTGATGAACACTGGTGCAGCCAGGCTGGGCAGATGTCTGGCAAGCCAGATCTTGCATCCAGCCATGGTACAGCCAGAGCCACCACGGGAGAGGGTCGCCAGGAACTGTCTCATACCCTGCAAGGAGCAAACCCACCTGCCCAAGAAGTGGCCTGAGGTCTTGGACCTTGGATGGGCCATGTCAGGCACTCCTGAGGGCCAGCAGGGCTGGGTTAGTAGCAGAGCCTTACACAGGAGCTGACCCCAGAGCAGGCAGCCATGTAAAAGGGCTGATGAGGGGAACATAATCTTCAATTTGGGGGCTTGAAATGGTCACTAAAGGGCTGCTGCACGCTGCACATTGCTTACTGTTCCTTTACACAGAGGCTTGACATGGACATAATCTGGGAGCATAGTCTTTGTTCTGTCACTTTGGTGAAGGATAGATCGTAGCAAGAATGTCACATCCCTCACCAGCGTTTTGCAGTCTTTGTCACGGTCTCTGGAGATTCTGGCACCTTCAGCCTCGACGGTAGAGACTTTCTAGAATAGACTCCATCCTGTGATTAGGAAAATGCCTCCCTTTATAAAGGTGAAGACAGCACCATGTCAGCCCTCCAGCTGCTCAACAATGCTGTTTGCTTTGGATCTTCCCTGGAGTTTCTGCTGCCAGACGGTTTGTGAGCGAAGTGGGAACCTGATTTGTGTCACTCAGAGACACAGGGGTGGGCTAGATGCTGACCAGCTCTCAGCTTTGCAAAAGCAATGTGCTCCCTCTATTTTTCACTACAAGTCTCTTTGCAACATGGTGCTTGCTCCAGCTCCATTTGAAGCCAACACAGTGTCATCACTGATTTTGAGCAGGACACAAAGAATGCAGGCACAGTAGGAATGTAAATATTTTCTACATGTACACCCACAGGCACAGCGTATGCAATAAATACTCACTCAGCATATTGTTTGCTGTGTGCCAGATCACAGACATAATTATTGATGCAGCCGGTTTCCAGAAAGACACAAGAGGGTGTGTACTTAATTTGGCAATAAGAGCACACCTAACTGGCCCTGGCATTTTCGGCTGGATGTTAGACCACTGCCACCCACGGGAGCTGCTATTTTATCTCATAGCGATGTGTCAGCAGTAACAGAAAGGAAACCAAAGGCAGATATTTGTTTATTAAAATGGAAAAACTCCACCGAACGTTGCAAGGTGCTCCTTGCAAGCAGGATTGCTGTAGACCAGTTCTCGGATTATGCCACCCACTACACTTTCTAGCAAGGCTATTAGGGCTCTGATCTTAATAGCATGCATGCACGTGCCTAACCATAGGGATGCCTCATTCTGCCACAGTCAACAGATGTGTCATAGCTCCCAAAAGGAGGCAATGTCAACAGAAACGATTTTGCAGAGCTCCATGTTCAATTGGAAGGTGGCTGTCATCAGAAAAATAGGCTAAAATATTACGCTTGTCACTGCACTTTGCAGAGACTTGATTGATTTCATTGCCTCTGTTTGTGTCAGCCCACCTCTGGAGGCTGATGATCTATCCCAGTCAACATGGACTTGTGCAAAGGTTCATAAAATGCCTTTGACATATAAACATTTTGTCGAGGGAATGTATCAGGCTGTAGTTTCCAAAATTTCCCAAGGAAGGAACTTCAGCAGTCAAGAAATAAAATTGTGTAAACTAGTATAAGTAATTTATACAGATTTTAAAATACCACTTAACAAAGTCCCTCTCAAAAATCTATGACGATGGGTGGGCTAAAATACTGCCAAACAGCCCAAACTATCTGAGAGTCAAAGAATAAACAGGCCATTTCAGCACACCAGGAAGTCAAGGTGGGGATGCTAGGAAATTCTCCATTGGGGCCAGCCTTATTTGTGGATGGTGTGGAATTGCTGAAGAGCTCTGCTCTTCCTTGGTCTGCAAGGATTTGCAAGGACATCAGGCAAAACCAGATGAAGGAGCAGTGCAGGAAGATAAAACTCTGCTTAACTCCTGCCAGGTGATAGGGATGGAAAAGAAACATCTGGACTATTCACACAGCTGGATTTCAAAACCAACAACGGGGGCAAGAAAGTGGGATGAAATTCTGCCTCTGTTGAAGCCATCTGTAAAAAAGACTTCATTGCTTCACACCATCTAGAAATGTGACTACCTTTCAGAAATCTGGCGACAAGGACAATCAGGAACAAAAGAACATTTCAGAGGAAATTGCTTTCTATTAACTCATAATTACATAATGCAAAATTAACTCACAAAGGCCAACAGCTTAATTGGATTCCCAAGCAGGGAAGACGGTTGCGTGGTGAATAAAATCTTCCTCAGCTACACTAAATATGGTGTTTCAAATACAGAATATAAATTCTTCTGCTGTGCAGCAAAGAAAATGCCCATTATCTTCAATACCTACAACCAGGGGGATTTTAACCATTTCCACTCAGTCACTGACCGGTGCCAAACTATCAGGTGACCCAACAAAATAGCTCTATTCTGGATGCCTCCTTGCACTTCCAGCCACACAGCTGAATCCTAATTAATTCCGTTAATATATTTGGATATTTTGCTGGAGTAAAGTATAAAGGCTTCCAGCCATCTTAACTTTCTTCCCAGCTTGGATTTTGATTAACTGGAATAAATATTTAATTAGAAAGGCAAAGAGCTGAACCTCTTGACCATCCAGGCATTGCCTCTGTAGTCATTGCCCTTTGATGTACAAGGAAACGGCTTGTAGGACTTCCTTAAAACATGTGCAGTCTTTCATTTCTCTTAAAATCATAGCAAAGTCAGGCTTTGTTTTGGGGTTTATCTCTCAGAAGCAGGGCAGTGAACATTGCACAACATGATTCCTGCTCATCTTGGTCTGATGAGGGGAGTCTTGCTTTGCCTTCCACAGCCAACAGGAGCCTGGACATCTGTTTTCCAGGTCCCCACATCACTCATGTCCCCATGAAAACTATAGGGCTGGAAAGCTTGCCCTACTGTCTCATGCTTACCTGCATGCTGTTGGGTCCCACAGCAGCCCCTGCTGCCTGGCTAAATGTTTGGTGTGATGAGCTGTAAACAGAGCTGTGGGAAGAGCTCCTGGCCATGGCCACCACACAGCTCCGTGGGAGCTGCCAGCTGCGGCATGGTGGGTACCTGGCAGGATCATACTCTGGGCATTCTCCTGTATAGAGTACCAATGTAGTATTGACACAGCGCAGGTAACACCAACACACTGTGTGTCGGGCTGCACATCGGTGGTGGCACAGGGTGAGAGAGGCACCACAAGACTCCCCTTCTCTTCCTCATAACCTGCAATTCAACAGAGCACTTGAATACCTACTTCAAAGTCACCAGCTTCAGCAGGACCTAGACTTGTGCTGAATCAAGGCTTAGGAAGCAGCTCAACATGTGAGGGTAACTGCTAGAACCATCTACACTGCCCTTTTGCATCTCCTTTCCTCTGGGCTTAATTACTGCCTGCTTTTGGCACTGGCACTATTTATGTCATATGCTTTTATTTTTCCCCAAAGGAGCATTTGCACCTTCACAGTATTTATTTTATTCTGAGGAAATCCTAATGATTTCCTTTCATGCCTGGTTTTGTTTCAGTTTGCAGTGGGACTCCTGCTGTTGCTCTATAAATATCTGACTCCGAAGTCTTTGCAGCAGTGAGCACGACTAAGAGCAGAAAAGGTGAAGTCAAGCTGAAGAGACCTTTACCAGCTCTAAAAACAGCTGCTGCTCTTGCTGCTGCAGCTGATTTATACCTCATCAGAACAACACTTCTGAGCCCAGAATCATTGCTTTCAATGATTTATTTGGCTGTGCAGGAGTTTGGCAATGTGCTGTATAATGTTTTTTGCATGGAAGTGTCACACTGAGAGAGGTTTAATTGCCTTCAACGTGGATGGTGATAAGGACGCCTTGGAAAAGCTATTTGCATACATTTTCTCGAACACCAAATGTGTAATTTCCTCCATGCTCAGGCAGTCTGAGGCTGCTTCCCTGCATTACTCAGCTTTGCCAGGTTCCTCTGAAAAATTAACAACCAGAAATTCCGCAGTGTGGAGCAGAAAGTGAAATTCGGGCAGTTGGTTTGAATGTAGGATTATTTGTAACAGATAAAACAGCAAGACTTTAAATATGGGGTTGCAAACTATAAACACAGACCTCCCCAGTGCTCCCAGCTCTGTGGCCGATGCTGCTGCAGAAGTCCAGGGTGAAGCAAGGCAAGGGCTCCGCACTGCCTGTTCCCAGGGCATTTCCTTGACTTGCTGAGCAGAAGTAAAGGAGCAATTTCAACCACAGGGGCTGGTGTCAAAGAGCCAAGCTGCCACCAAGGCCAGGGCACACACCTGCTTGTCCCAGCACCCACACAGCTGCTCGCATACTGCCTGCTCAGGCTCTGGTAAATGCTTACCAGAGCCACCCTTCTGATGACCTTCACACAAGGCCAGGAGGTGCCATGCACAAATCCCTTGTCCTTTTTTCTTCACACAATTCAAGGGCAAAGTACGTCCCTGGTGGCTTCGGAGGTTTACATAGCATCAGTCACAACAGTTCGGTCTAAACAGATCTTTACTCCACCACACATCTCACTCTACAGGGCAGTCCATTTTTGTAATTACTTAATGCTGTTGACCTGAGCAGGACCCTGCCTATAGGAGTGAAATGAGTGTTGATTTAATGTCCTAAGTGCAAGGGATCCTAAGGTACCTGGAAGTGACTTATTTTGGAACTGCAGCCATCCCTCTGGGCAAGCTTACAACCTGCCTGCTTTTCCCCAGACACACAGTCTTTTTCAGCCGAGATGTTTTACCTGGGGAGAAGAGAGGAGTTATTTACAGCAGTCCGGGATTTGCAGGCTGGTTGGCAGCGCTGTACAGCAGCCCTGGTTGTGCTGCCACACAGAGCAAAAAACAGGGAGAAAAAGTACAGCGTTTTTCTGTCTGTCACACAGTGAAGACCAACACCTTCTGGAAGCATCAGATTTGTTGTGGAGGTGCTGGGCAGCTGGATGTGCGTGATGGATCAGCAACTTTCAAGCGCAAAGGATTTGCTGAGCGTGTATAAAATGTCTGCCTGGGAAAGCCATAAAGAAAGGCCCTGGTCCCCCCCACAGGACAGCAGTGGTCCTGTTTGCTCACAGGGAAAGACAGCAGTCATTGGAGGGTAGACCTTGAAGGAGTCAGAGCGTCTCCTGATGGACGCCATGTTCCTGGTGTGATGGGGCTCTTCGTGTAAACCTGGACACTGCGACATGGCACCATTTGTGCTGCCAGCCAAATTTGGGGTTGGGTTGGTTTTGCACATGTGGCTCTGCTTGTGCTGTGCATCCACTTGAACAAGAGGAACAAGGGCTGCAGTCCATGATGAGACTCGCTCTGGTATTTTCTCCAGGGAGCTCAAGATCTTAGCCCAGGGGGTCTGTAGCGGAGAGTGCAGAACGTCCCCAGAAGGCAGGGCAGGAAAGGCAGAACATCAACAGCCACTACAGAAACAGTGGAACCTGTAGCAAAGAAGTCTACAGTCACCTAAAATGGAATTTAATAAAGGCACCTGGGCTCATATTTACTTGTCACAAAGAACCCGAGTGGCTAGATGACATAACCACAACTAAAAATATTCCAATTAAAAGTCAGGCTGAATTTTGTAAGAGCAAAAGTGGAAGTGATAGTTTCTTTATTTCTCGCTGTCCCCTAGTTAGAGTGGTTTAATTCTCTGGAATTTGTGTCAGCCACGCATCCTACCTACCTGAAACACAAGCGATGAGGTTCATAGCAGGGTTTGCCAGATGGTATTATGTGGCCTGTGATACTGAGGTGGCCAGCCTAGATGACCTCACAGGTCTGCTGGCCCCAACTGCACTGTGTCCCCAAACAATCATGACCTCATGATTCACTAGGGAGAGAGGTACTCCCTTCATTACCAGCGTGACAGCTGGTTTCAGCCAGGTTCACAGAGTTTCCCATCTTATGCAACCTCCATTGGTTATTCACAGCCGCTGACTGCGGCCAGCAGGAGAGTTTGCTAAGAACGGTGCCTAGTTACAACAACAAACCTTCACCATGGGCATATTTTTCTCAGATAAACCAACCGAAAAAAAAAAAAAAAGAATTTTACAGTGTGCAGTTCATTGCACACAATCTGGATTTAAGCTGTGTAGCTTGTGAAGGTATTTTAAACAAAACAAACAGCTTTTTGTTAACATTTTCACTAGCGCTGCAGATTTCTAGGTTTAGAATACCATTGATCACCACTTTGCTGGGATGGAGGGGAGGGATGTTACACATCCTAGTCGAAACTCTGAGAGCATGCAACCTTTTCTCTGGCAGTGGCTCTGAAATTAACTGGAGTAGTTATTGGCTGAAGGCCTGGCCCTTGGGCTTTGCCTTGGCTTTCAGAGCAGGGGGAGCTTCATCTCACCCCACGGCTGGGGAATGACAAAGGCAGCAGCACTATGGCCACAGACAAGGCACCTGCTGCAAACCACGTGCCATGGCTGGATGGATGTGGCAGAGAGAAGGAGCAGCTGGATCTATCAGTAGAGTCATTGCAAGGGTGAAAGGAGGCTGCCAGAGCTGATCTCTTCTTGGAGAGGAGGATCCAAGGAGAATGGCCTTGCCAAGGAAAGAAATAATTCCCTTGCCCTCACCCCTTGCTTTGCTTCTCACCAGGGCGTCCTCTTCCAGCGCTTCTGGACTGGGTTAGGCTGGGGCAGAGTGTAATTTCTTCAGAAGTGCTGCTTGGGTGGTGTGTTTTTGGATTTGTGACTAACTCAGTATTGATAACACCCCAGTGTTTTACCTACTGCTGAGCAGGGCTGCCACAGCCTCAAGGTCTTTTCTTTTCCCACTCTGCCCCCGCAGCAGGGAGGCTGGGGGGGACACAGCCAGGACAGTTAACCCCCAGAGAGGAAAGGGATATTCCAAGCCACGGGACATCACACTCAGCCATAAAAGCTCAGGGACAGGAGGAGGAAGGGTGGATGTTTGAGGTTAGGGTGTTTGTCTTCCCAAGTAACTACTATGTGCTTCCCTAGGAACAGTCAAACACCTGCCTGCTGATGGGAAGCAGTGAATGAATTCCTTATTCTACTTTGCTTGCTCATGCAGCTTTACTTCACTTATTAAACTGTCTTTGTCTCAACTCAGTAGTTTTTTCCTCACTTTTGTCCTTCTGATTTTCTCCCCTATCCTACTGGAGGGTAGCAAGCAACTGAATGGGTGCTTACCATCCCACCACAAATAGAGGTTTCTTTCCACTCATCTTTTCTGTTTGTTTTGTTATATATTCTCTCTTTCCTATGAGATAGTTACTGCTCTTGCCAGCATTAAATCTTGGTTACTGTTGGGTTTTCACTTCACCTCTCCTAAATCTGCACTTCTCCCCTTATCTCTGCTCCAGGCTGCAGAAGCAATGTTGCTCTATCCAGGGCAAGACAGGCCTTATGGCCGTGGGAAGGCATGCCCCTCTCTATGATATGGTGCCTGCCTGTTGTGTGTCAAAAGAGATTTGTGGAGTAGGTGTGAACAGGAGCTGTGTTTCATCAGCAAAGCAATTGCTGTCCTGATGAGGGATTACAGAGATAACAGAAGCAGCAGGACATTCTTCTAGGGAGACACTTCAGAGGAATGCCCATAAAAACCACCAGCAGCTGCCTCCAATGGAAAGGGGACCTGGGAGAAAGCATGGCCTACAAGTCAGCAGAAGTCAGCACATTCAGATTATTATTTTTCTCTCTGCTATCACTTTGTTGGATACTGAGCTGGATACCTGCTTTATTTCAGCTGTGGAATTTCTCTGTCCCAGCAGAGGCATCATGGGCAGGGTAATGGAGCCTACTAAAAAGTCTGGGTCCTATCACTTGGATTCCTAACAGTCAGCTAATCAGCACTGGGCAGAGACCTCAGTCTTTCTGGCTGCATCAGGGCTATTGAGCAGAAGCAGGCTGGAGGCTGGGAAGACACAGCTGGTAGGAAACCTGTGTGCACACTGTCATTATATTACACTGGAGTGCCCACCTGAGTCCCAGCTACCTTTGCCATGCCATCCCATTACTAGCAAAGGGCAGAGAAGATTGGCAGCCTTCTTGGAAGGGCCCTGCATTGCCTTCTGCAAGGTCTGGCAGGTTTTGGAGGCAGCTCTCATGCAGGCTGCTCTTGCAAGCGTGAGGCGACAAGTCCTGGGAGTGCCCAGCAGCTCCAGGCTACCACCGTGAGCAAGAAATGCAGTTGTTTGTACAGTTGATCTCTTTTCCCACTGCCATTTGTTTGTAGACATGTCACAGCAGATGCTTCTCAACAGTACAACAGATACTTGGACTCATTTGGGGCTGGCACCAGTAACTAATCCAGCTAACAAAAAACTCTGTTTATCAGAGTTGTCACAAAGATTTGTTAATTCCCACTGACAGAAGGGCTTTCAGGACAGTATGTAATAAGGAAGGAGGAAGAAATTTTAATTTATATGCCAAGAAGAATGTAGTCCAGAGAATACCTAAACACTGCCCTCCACAAAAAGTTATTCAGCGTTTAAAAAAATCTCTGGCAGAGGGGCAGGCAGTGAAGGACTGCTGTGGGGAGGAAAGCAGGGGACAGGCAAGGCCAAGCTTCCTGTAGCTGTTATTCAGGTTTCACCTCCCACATGATGAATGACTTCTGTCTGGGAAGCAGCTGCCATCTGGCCACCAAGGGCAAAGGCGGACACAACACTGATGGTCCTCCCCAACACATAGACCCAAATCCAAGGAAGCTGGTGGCAGCCAGGTCCAAAGCAGAAAAGGAGGCAGCTCTGTTCACAGCCCAATGTGTTTTTTTTTTTAATTCTAATTCTAGCCTGACCATAATTGACTTTCCCATTCTTGGTTATTTTGTTTGTTTTTCTTAATTTACAAATGATAGGTTTTACTGCTGCCATCTTCTTTCCCTGTCATCCCCTCTACACATGCACACATGCAAAGTGCCATCAAATTCTGGGATGGACACACATGCACAAAATATATAGAATACACTCCAGAAATCACACCTGTGGCAGGGTGCGGGAGGCTTGAACTTGCAATGCTTGCTTGCAATTAAGCATCAAGCAGCCTTTTAAAGAAAACACTAGATCGACTTGGGGAACACATTCAGGAAGAAATGGAAAAGGGTGGTACTTTCTCATTGCTGCCTTCTCTTGCCTTATTTTCTGATTGTGCAGAAGCATTTTGGAGGTCACTGCTGGAAAGAAGACCCAGGCCCCGCATCTGCATCTGCATCCCTGAGCCTGGCAGAAGACATGACTGTGGAGTTGCATCATACTGGGACTCAGCTCGTGGTGCAGTCAGCTCATGTGGCACATTGCCTGCTGTGGCCAGAAAGGTCAGATGAGTTAGTGGTGTTAGTGAGAGCCGTCTATGCCAGTAAATAAACAGAAACCTGTTTACTGGGAAATCAGGGTGAAAAAGTGGGAGCAGATTTCCCCAGTCTTTGCAGGTCTCAAGATAAAGTGCTGTTCAGAGGGCAGGGGACCCTGCGAGATGGGCTTCCCAGTGCACCCATTGACTAGCTGTCTCTTTCAGAACCATTTCTCCAGCCTCTCTGTGCCTCAATTTAGGCATTTGTAAAATAGCAACTGCCTCCTGCCGAAGCCTGTCACTAAGCATAACCCATTTATGCCAGGAGAGTCACGTCTTGAGACAGAAGGCCCATCACACACTGCTGTGAGAGCAGAGCTGGATGAGTCACGATGCACAAACACAGCACCAGCTCTGAAACACATGAAATGCCTGAGTTCTCACAGAAAAAAAAAAAATAAATTCACTGTTTAAAAGCAAAATTGAGGGAGGACAGATCCTCTGTGTCCTGTCTCTGGGGAAACGCTTCCTGTCCCCACTTGATTGTGTTTGAACCATTGCCCCAGCAAAGCCTTTCTGTGGGGAAGCCAGTGAGCTCTGGGGATGGGGACAGTCCTCTGTGCCTACCTACTAAGTGGAGTGGTGGATGGTGCGTGGTGGGGCACAAGCCAGCATGAACAAGCATCCAGTGCCAAAAATAAGGTACTTATTTTGGGGTCAGGAAGGCTGCATTTTTCTGAAAGTCAAACAGAGCTGGAGAAGCCAGCCATCTCTTCTTGACAAGGTACTCCTCCCACTGTCCCAGTGTCCAAGACAAGGGAGGAGTTCAGTCTCCTCAGCCCATGTATTCAGCCACTTGACTAGCAGTGCCAGCAGGTGACACAACAGTGTCCTGCTGCTGTCCTTTGGGTCCCTGTTCCCAAGGGCTGATCCCATTTGTTTGCATTTCAGGTGGATCACAGCCTCTGGCACCTGGCTATAGCAGTGCATCTTGCTGGATACTGGCTACAGCCATGCAATGTGCTTCCCTCTGTCACTGCTTCCCTCCTGGGTAAACGCCAGATTTAGCCTGTCAAAACCAGACCAAACATGAAATGAAAAGCATGCAAAGCAAGCATCCTATAGTTTCAAACAACAAATAACAAAGCAACAGGAGAGAAGTTATCTGCTGAGAACTCCTGCCTGAAATTTGTCTCCCTCTCTATTTGTTTGTATTTATACATGTAAGTGCACATATATATATGCACACAGGCATATGTCTGCTGTGTATATTTAGAGAACAAGAGAATAAGACACTCTATATACTGAGACACATTAAGAAGATATAAAAACAAGTCTATATACTGAAGGGTTTAAAACAATTTTCAGCATTTCATCAGTGAGCCTAAGAGAATCCTTCCCATCTGCCCAAAAGCAATAAAGCAAGCAAATTACACGGCTGACTCTTTCCCAACCTTCTTAGCAGCATGCTTAACCTTCGCCTGTATAATAAATAAATGTCCAGAGTTTGATAACAAAGATCATTCATCCTTGCTTTTAAAGTACAACCAGTTCTTTCTTTGTCAGTTTCATACTGGAGTGCAGGAAAATCAAGAGAAGGGAGTATGAGGAGATGACCTATTTGTACAGATGTTGTTTTCAGGCCAGTGCAGCTTCCCAGCATTCACATCACAGGCTGGGGCTTGCCAACATCTTCAGGATCTGTGATGGAGCTGGTCTTGGGGGATGATGAACCCCCCAAAAGGCAGGTCTTTTGTAATCAGTAAGTGCCCTGTTGTCACTTCAGTGCCATAGCCATAGGCATTTCCTCACACACAGCCTACAGATACTGACATTTTAAGGCCACTGCTGATTTTGATATTGTTGGCTGATTTTGCCTGATGCAAATCCCAGGCTCATCTTCTTGTTTGGCCCATACCAGAATCAGAATCTAGCTTCAGGTCAGCTTAGAGCCAGAACGCTCTGCACACCCAATATAAAGCCAAGCTATGAAGGTGATTGGAATATTTAAATTCTTGTAGGATAGTTCTACAGTAAATCTAGGTGAAGCACTTCCACCCAGCCTGTCCCCACTGCCCAACTACCCAAGCTGCAGGAGAAACTTCAGCACTCTCTACTGCAGGAGAAGGACTTGAATCAAGGCTGACTGTCAACCCACTTGAGATCACACTATAGACAATCTAAAAAGCTATAACTGCTCAACTTAAAATCACTCCCCAGAGTAAACGTGGCACGTCCATGCTGTTTAGAGCCCACAGCCTCCACTTGCAAGAGAGAACAAAGTCCTGTGCATGCAAATTAGCACCTTCCCCTAGGTTTCCAGCGCAAGGTTACAGCTGGTCACTTACTCATCTGTGCCTGCCCTCAGTGCTCAACATAGCTATCTATTTAGGCTGCTCTGTATAATTTAAGAATTAAAACTAAACACTATGTTACCTACAGCCACATCATCTTAGATGAGCTCAAACAACTGTGAAATTCCTGGGATCTATTAAAAGCAACATTCAGTGCACACATTAATCAACAGATGCTCAGTAACTGCACATCAGAAAACCACAAGTGAGAAGCAGGCTGAAAGGCCTCCTGCCAAAATGATTACTTTCTATTGCAACTAAGTCCTTGAAAAACCATCTGTATGGTGATGCCAGGCCGGTGTTTGGTTTAGTAGTTATTTCAGTGGCAGTAAGTCTGACTTATCCCTTCTCAGTGGCAACAACATGTCAAGCAAGCAGTGGGATTTCCTGCTGATGAGTCAGAGAGGAGACATGAAAATCACTATCTCTTCATATAGAACATTTTAGACGTTATAATTTGATATCACCTGTGGTTACTTCACTCGTAGTGCGCTGCTCTGAGGGGTGACACTTCATTTCAGTGGAAATGTGCCAGTTCCCAGTTGGTTAGATAACCTGGCGCCTCTTGGTCTCACACAATCGCTTGACCCAGCAGCCCTTGATCCCTCCAGTTGCTCTGATGCTCCCTGCTCCTACAGGGCCCCTGGGTTCCTTATCCTCTTTCTACCTTTTTCCTTTTTCTGTTTTGGTTTGGTGTTTCGGTTTTTGTTGTGGTTTTTTTTTTTTTTTTTTTGGGT
>VXBW01006837.1:257249-298621 GCA_013400375.1 Thinocorus orbignyianus
GGTTTGTTTCTTTTTTGGTTTGGTTTGTTTTGTTTTTCCCTTTTAGATCCTGGTTTTCGTGAGGTTCAGTTTTCTAGGTTCCCAGGCCTTTACTTTCCTGGCTCAATCCTCCTTCCTTCCACACCTCTTCCGGAACCCTTCCCATGGCCCCCAACACCCCTCTGTAGATCCCTTTTGGCCAGGACCAGTAGGCACAGGGAGGAGAAGGTCAGCTCACATCCTGAGGAGTTGTATCTGCTGTCATCCCTTTTCTACATCAATCTCTCATGATTAAAAGCACATGACAGTTACAAGGCCAGTAAAACAAAACAAGCGTGGAGTTTCCTGATGATGCCAGTTGAAAGATTTAAGGAACAAAAACAACTGAAAAAATAGGGCTAAGGCCAAAACCTAAAAAACCCCAAACAAAACAAAAGCAAGGAAAAAGCAAAGAGAAAGGAAAACAGCTAAAATTTCTGGCTTGCGGTCTTAGGCCAGATGATCTACTCTTCAGGCCAAGCAAAACTTGAGTGACTAGGAAAGATTGTTTCAAGATTTTCTTTATTCTGCACTAGCCCGGTACGGAATAGAACATCGCTGTAATGAGAACTGCAAGAGCCCGTTGCAACTGGTGAAGACTACACAGGACTCCAGCCGTGCCCTTTTCCCTGACTGACACTGCTGCAATGGCTCCACATCTTCCACCATCTGCTGATGTGCTTTTAATAAACTTTGCCCTTGCAGATAGATGCAGCTACTCCTTTTAACCCAGAGTACCATCCGCACTGCTGTAAGGTATGGAAAAAGGAGGCTACAGGCCCCACTGTCCTTCTCTGCCACATTCCCACCCATTCTCCCTCAATCCCTTTCAATTTAACTTCTTGCATTTTCACTGGGCTTCCCAGAAAAGCAAAAGAGAACCCCCAAAGTTATTATGAGCTTAAAATTTCCAGGACATCAATTTCTTTTTAGCGATGTTGTCAAGGGAAATACCAAGAATTCACCTTTTAGCAACCATCTGCTTCTAACCATCTAGAGTGACCCACACCATTGTCTACTTATGCCAGTGCACCCCTCCATACCCTCCTGGAACTTTGCCACAGCACATCTGGAGCACTTCACAAATACTGAAATTGCCCAAGGTTTGGCAAACTTTGTGTTTTAATTTTTGCACAGAAGGAGGAAGACAGCATTCACGAGGAAATTTCCTGTGTTTCATCAGCTTAAATGTACCACATTCTGGATCAAGCGCCATTATTTATGGATGAAGTGTTGCTCATGATCTCCACTGCAGAGCATCCTGAAAACTGAGATCAAAAAGAAGAAGTGTCTGAGCTGGAGGCCCCCAGTCCCGCCAGTTCCAAACGGAGTAAGATGCACATATCACCTCTGGATATCAGCTTGCACTACTTCGCGAGGGGCCATCCTCATTTTTCACATGTGAAGTGGGATACTTAAAAGCTCACCAGTGCCAGTGAAAAATGAGGATGTGCTTGTGCACTCTAAACTGTCCCAAACACTACCAGGATGGAAAGAACGAGTTAAAGCAGATGGAGATTAGCAAACTGCAGAATGTTGGAAATTAGCCAGTGTGGAAAAAAATACTTAGTTATAGCTGTAGTAAGACTATCTAAGTAGGTCAGCACAAAACCACATCAGAAGATGATCATAAGGAAGGAGGTGTGGGTTCAGTCTTACTACGCGAAACCAGACACTCGTTCTCCAACTCTGCCCCACTGTGCCATGAAGAGAACAGCTGCTGCCTGAATTTCACTGCTTTTTAAAATTCATGGCTTCCACTTTCCTGTAAGTGGTTCATGTGAGTATCAGTGTGCCTGTGCCATGAATCTACGATTTCATTTTGATTAAAGTGCAAGGATGATATTCTCAAGGGCCTTCAAAATGACCTGAGGTACACAAACCTGTATGTCTGTTTGTACAAATCCCCCTCCTTTTTTTTTTCCCCTAAGGAAACCAGAAATGAACAGAAATACATGTGATGCTGTCATGCCGTCTGTTTCCATAGTGCCCGTTACCCCTGCATCTCAAACTTTGAGAAAGTTGGATGTATGTATGTCCGTGACTGTCTCTGTAAGCTGGGAGGTGCTAATTAGACGCATTTTTCATGCAAGAACTGATGTGTGGGAGAACTCAGAGACCCAAGTCACAGCAGTAGCCTGTGCCAGAGGAGGGCATTTGCAACTCACAGCAGGTAGGGTTGACAGCTGTACAACAGTTAAATTCAAGAGTGTTTTGACAGTGATTTTGAGGCATTGGATCTCTGATGCAGCTTGATGTTAATTTGTTAACTGCTCATTTGCCTCTTCTTGCTGTACAGGTAGGTTCTCAGTCTGTGGCCGGGCAGTAGAAGCTGACCATAGCTGAGCTGTGCACTTACCTGGCCCTGCTGAGCCAGCAGAAAGGCTTAGAGGAGTTGCAGGTTGGACATCTCTTATTTCAAAAGTTCGGATACATTTCCAGATTTTAGGTACTGCAGATGCTTCAGCACACTTTTGCAGACATGCAGAATGTGAATATCTCCCTCGAGATATTCAAGGTGAGGCTCCATGAAGCCCTGGGCAACCTGTGGATGTCCCTGCAGCTGTGGGGAGGTTGAACTAGATGACCTTTGGAGGTCCTTTCTGACCTGGACAATTCTGTGATTCTATATCCAGGTTTCTTGCCTTTGAAAGAGTATCCCTGTGCTACCATGACCTCAGCCTCTGTTTAAGCACAAGTAGTTACTCGTGAGTTTGGGTGGTGGCAGTTGAGGGACAAAGAGCCATCAGGCAATGTCATCTGAGAGATAAGGAGCTGCTGGGTGATGGCAGCTGAGGGGAAAGGAGCCAGGAAACAGTGCCAGGGAAGGAGCTGCCAGGTAACAGCTCAGGGACAATGAGCTGCTGGGCAACAGCAGCTGAAAAAAAGAAGAAGCCACCAGACAATGACAACTGAAGGCAGCCATGGTGACTGAGGGACAAGGACCCTCAGTGGCTCTGAGGGTGGCTCTGTTGCAGGGCTAAAGCAGCTGAGGGACACAGCGCTGAGCAGCAAGGACTGAGGGACCAGGGGTGATGGTGGCTGAGGGACAGGACGACAGGTGGCGAAGGCTGAGGGACACAGCCGCGGGACAATGGTGGCAGAGGGACACGGAGTGGTGGGACAACAGTGGCTGAGGGACAGGCCCCCAGCAGCGATGGTTGAAGGACATATCAATATAGGAAGGATATGGACCTGAGGGAGCGGGTCCAGAGGAAGGCCATGAAGATGATCAGGGGGCTGGAGCACCTCTGCTACGAAGACAGGCTGAGGGAATGGGGTTGTTCAGCCTGGAGGAGGCTCCGGGGAGACCTGATAGCAGCCTTTCAGTACCTGAAGGGGGCTACAGGAAGGCTGGGAAGAGTCTGTTTACAAAGGCCTGCTGTGACAGGACGAGGGGCAATGGCTTTAAGTTGGAGAAGAGCAGATTTAGGTTGGGTATTAGGAAAAATTTCTTTCCTTCGAGGGCGGTGGCACACTGGGACAGGTTGCCCAGGGAGGTGGTTGAGGCCCCTTCCCTGGAGATATTCAAGGCAAGGCTCGATGAAGCCCTGGGCAACCTGGGCTGGTTGGGGGTGTCCCTGCGACTGCGGGGAGGTCGGACTGGCTGACCTTTGGAGGTCCCTTCCGGCCGGGACGATTCTGTGATTCTATAACACGGAGCCGCGGGACAAGGGTGGCTGAGAGACTAGGGGTGGTGGCAGCTGCGGGACAGGGCCCCCGGCAGCGATGGCGAAGGGACACGGAGAGGCGGGACGATGGTGGCTGAGGGACACGGGGCGGCGGGACGATGGCGCCGGAGGGCCAGGCCCCGGCCGCGACGGCGCAGGGACACGGGTCCCCGGTCGGACACCGGCCGGGCCGCGCCGCCCCGCAGGCGGGCACGGTGACATCACCGCGCNNNNGACGGGGTGGCTTTGCCTCCAGGGCAGGGCCTCGCTGCCGTGCGCCCGGCGGGGCCGCCTTTTCCTTCAGCGGGGGCTTGCGGCGGTGGCGGGCAGCGTCCCCGGCCTGTCGCTGCCGGCCCCTCCGCTCAGCACGGCGCCGGGGCCTGAAGGCGGCCAGGCGGCCCGCCGCGTAGCGGGAGGAGGCCCTGGGCTGGGGCCTGGAGCGGGTTCGGGAGCATCCCGCCCAGGGGAGGGGGAGGCCGGCTCTGGAGCGGCCCTTGGCGGCAGGGAGGGCTGTGAGAGCCGGCAGGTGCGGTCCCTGCGGGTGCTGTTGGTCTGACACAGCGGGCTCGTTGCACTCGGCAGGCTGAATGGGCTGGTGCATTCACTCCGTGTCAGGCCTTCATCCGCATCCCAAGCTGCAGTGCAGAGTGTTCGGTGTCTGCAGTGTGTGAAGGATCTCCACTTTAATCAACTCTGTGAATATGAATTTCCATATTCCACTTTCAAAAAGCGACCGTAATGCATTGGTCACTAGTACAAATTCAGTATGATCTGGTGGTTGTTTCATGTGTGCATGTAATTAGCAGGCTGAGACTTTATCGTGCTGCTTCCATCCAGTATAACTATCTATTATATTATCCTGACAGGTCTGCAAATGCCACCTATGAAGTCATCAATGTCACCCTCCACACTACACTGGCTGCTACTACCAAACTGGTGGTACCTACACCTGCTAAACCTATCCTTCCAGTTCAAACTGGAGTCCAAGCACAGCAAGAGGAGCAATCTAGTGGCATGACGATTTTTTTTAGTCTTCTCGTATTAGGTGAATGATGAACTGGAAGTGTGTTTTATTAATCTCTGTTAATCATACTCTGTATCTAAGGACATAGGCTAGCTTTCAAAATCATAGCATTTTGTTTCTCCTCAGGTTTTCTCTCTGTGAAGTCAAATATTGTAAAAGCACAGGGATTTAGAATGTTGGGTGTGTAACTGCCTGAGCCTCCCAAGCCTTTGAAAAGCTGAGGACCGCTGCAAACCTTTTCACTGTGGTCTCAAAGTGCAAACAATGTGTTTAATTGTCTTCACCTTCTTTGTCAAGCACGTGGCATGTGTTCATGTATGGACAAGGCACTGTCAGAATACTCTGGTGCTTTGAGGACAGGGTGTTAGACTGATGTCAGTTTCACTACTTCCAGCACTTCTGGACAGCCTTGGGATATTTTGTTATATAAGGTGATAGAAGGCAGTTGGATTTACATGCACAAGTACTAAAGTTCAGTATCTGTTTTCCTGTCTCTCCTTGCTTTCTGACATTCCTACGACTTTTCTCTAAGTTCAGGCTGTTACCTTTCTTTAATAATCTATATTAAAGATATCTCTCATTGCTTAGAGCAATGCTGTAGTCAGAACTGTAACAGTAACATAACTTTCATGGATGGTT
Organism: Thinocorus orbignyianus; assembly: GCA_013400375.1. Classification (NCBI taxonomy): domain Eukaryota; kingdom Metazoa; phylum Chordata; class Aves; order Ciconiiformes; family Thinocoridae; genus Thinocorus; species Thinocorus orbignyianus. Next base: position 262,602 of record VXBW01006837.1, read on the forward strand.
AAGGGTTTTTGTGTTTTCCTTTGTGTGCTTGTGTGCTTGATTCTTCCAAAGCAAGCTACACTAAGGGACCTTTCTGTGACAAATGGGTCACCTAGTCTTCGAAGTAGTTATTCTTTCCAGTAGCTAATGCAGAAAATAGCAGGCATGAAGCTGGGAGCAATGCAAAAACTTCTGTAAATCATTTGGGTTTAAAAAAAATAAAATGTTCTCTCCTATAAATAACTGTTATTAAGTGCAGCATAAAGTAGAAGGCTTCTGCTTATTTCTGAAGTATCTTTTTGTCTTCAAAGAAGCTTAATGTTTTCCCAGAGGTCAATGGAATATTAGAATTTGAACAGAAGAGAGACTAAAGCAAAATGCAGTGTATCGGAAGACTTCTAAGATTAAACTAGAATTTCTGAATATGTGCATCTTGTGGATTTTAAAAGTGCTATTCATGGTAAAATTGCATTCTCTAGAACAGCTATGATTTTTTTGGCTGTGTTCCAGCCTATTTACGACAGTCTGATAATTTAATGGATCTTAAAAGCATCACCCTCAGGTCAGGGGAGTTCCCTGAACAAAGTAAAGCCAGTACAAAAGGTTATTGTTCACAGTTATTCCCATTCATAACCTCTGATTTAAGAGTGTAGGAAGAGTAAAAGTGAATGTGTGAATGAATTCTCTTAAATCTGGATATCATGAGCTGTAAAATGCTCATTAAAATGTTGTAAACTGGAACAGACCCAGAAGCAGATCTGTTCCGAGCTGTGTTATGTCAGAGCCAAGGCCCGAATTTGAAGTGCCTGAAGTAGCATGAGTAGGTCTCTGACCCCAGATTTCTATGGCTTGTTTATCTGTTCAAACACCACTTCACTTTGAAAGTCGTACTTGTGTTCTGCCGTGTTCATGTGATCCATGAATTCCCTTCTGTTATGTTATATGCATTTACTGTGCTCTTCCTTAAGGGGACACTCTGATGTGCATTTAGCCTGTCCAGAACACTTGCCTGATTGTTCTGTTCCTGATATGAGCAAGTGCCTGGAGCGGGTGGTATACTGCCAGATACAAGCAGAGCAGTCTTACACGAGGGCTGGGTGACCCACAGCTAAAGGATATAGGAGGTTGTCATATTATTTATGGTGGTGGGAGTTGCTTCTTAGACTATAGTTGCTTTTTCTGTTATTGCCAAAGCAAAATAGTCAAAAGCTGGTAGGAAGGAACTGGTGATTAGGTTTGCTTGCATTGGATTTTGCTGGAAATGTTAATGTCCAGATGTCTTTATGCATCTGTCCCATAAAGCAGTAACACAGTAGTGCTAGATGTTTTTCCTGGGTGCGTATTTTTCATATCTAACAGGCAGGAAATTGGTAGGAAACTCAATAATGCTGATTGACAGGTGAACAAAAACTTTGCTTGGGATACCTGATGAAGCTGTTGCGTCCATAGTCTGTTTGGCAGTTGGCAGCCAAATGTTGGAGTTGCTTATTAGTCAGCTTCTGAACTGCTGCAGTTTCTAGTACAGCATTTTAAAGTAAACTCCAGTTTGAGTTTTCATTAAAGTACTGTGTGTAATTTCAGGTGTTTTGAGAATTGATTGATCAATATGATAAAGATTGGTGGAGTGGAAGTAAATACGTGGGGAAGGGAGCCCTGCCAATCTTCATGAATGCAGCCATCCCTGTTCATCGCTCTGAACCCACAGCTTTGCTCCTGAACAAATTACATGCCAGTAACTGAGCAAATATTACTGCTTTTCATGAGTCCTTGCTCACTTCATAAGCCCATCCATCTGTTCACATGCATGTCTGTGATGTGTAACATGCTGTGTATGAACTGGGTGTGCGGGATAACATGGGAGAATGCAGGCATCAGTGGGATACCCCTTCCTTAGCCGCATAATGGAGAGTAGGACGATGAAAAGTAATGTTTGTATTTACAAGGTTTGTGCTTCTTAGCTGAAGAAAAATTTAGCTGATGCTTGTTATGAGAACCAGGATATTTAAACAGTTACCCATTCTGTAATCTCACAGCCCCACTGAATGGGAGTCACACAGACCTTGGATGCAGCCTCTTCTGAGGTGCACAAAAGAACAAGAAGCACCAGTCACAACTTGCAACAAGGGCAATGTGGATTGGAGAGAAGAACATTCTTCACCATGAGATTTAAGCATTGGAAGTGGGGTTGAGAGAGATTGTGACTTCTTTATTTTCAGAGATTTTCAAACTTGACTGGACAAGGCTCTGGGCAGCCTTCCCTGACTTTGAAGTTAGCCCTGCTTTCAGCAGGAAGTTGGACTAGACCTCAAGAGATCCCTTCCAGTGTAATTTTTCCAATTCTGTGATTATCCATTTGGGTAAAGCCTGTCTGCTCAGAGGCACTCAGATGTGAAAGTGTATAGCTTTGAAATTTTAATTGAGACCATGTGTAAATATATGTTGTATTTCAAAAATACAAAATGTTCACTGAAAACTTTATTGAAATAGTGTATTCTGTATAGCTGACATTTTTTACAGCTACTGCTCAGAGGAGGTTTTCTTGTAAGCTGAATCAGGCTCTAAAAGTTGTAGTACTGGTATTTTTAGAAGATGATTTTAAGTCCTAAAATTTGCCTTAGTTATTTTCTGTCATTTGTAGATCCATTTACTTACTTTAGTGAGAATTAGATTTGAATTAAATTTCAGTTACTTGCATTAATAGATTTCTACTAAATCATTAGGAGAAGTTTTGCTGCATGTATTTTAGAAATACTACTTAAAAGTATATTTTATTCTCTTCTAACACTTCTAATATATTTTTTTTTCCTTCACAGCTATCTGCATCATATTGGTGCATTTACTGATAAAATACCGGCTTCATTTTTTACCAGAGAGTGTGGCTGTTGTTTCTTTAGGTGAGTAACCATGACATTTTTGTTATTTAATTTGTGTTAATTCAGGGACTCAGTAAACTGTACATGAAGTAAGGCTCTTCTGTGTATTACCCATCACTAGAAAGGTGCAGAAAATTGGATGCAGTGAAGAAAACAACCAGTTCATAGAAGAAATGAAGAAATGAGCATATGTGCATAGACTGGCCCAGTAAAATGACAGGGATGTCACTACTTAAGTACTTTGGCAGCTTCCTCTATTTTTCCATCTAGACTGCAGGACAAGATGCTGCAGCACTCCCTGCCAGCAAGATTCTGGCCTTGCCTTTGAAGTGGTACATGTGTTTGTATTAATGTCAGTAGAATTATGTCTGTAGATGTGATTTTAATCTGGCGGGGGACTCTAATTGTATCCTGAAAACTTGCCTGGATGGCCAGATACTGAACTATCCCCGTAGTACCATGACAAGAGCTCTTCCTATGACTTGAGCTATAGGAATGCCACCCTTAATGAAGATCAAGTGCTTACTTCATTTTAATTAAATTAGAGCATTCTAAGACAGTAGTTTTATGTTAGGGTAATTTAATTTCTTGTGTGTTTTCTGTGGCTTCTGATTCATGAATCTGTAAATGGGGAGGAAATCAGGCCAAATACATTCATTATTTTCTCTACGTACTGGCTAACATCATGTTGAAAGAATCTGGTATAACTGATCCCAGCAACAGTTTTTCATCTGTCTGTAGCTCGTTTACAAGAATCTGTGATATTTTTGTTTCTATTACTAGTGATGGTCATTGTGAAAATACAACAAAAAGAGAAAGATGCTTAGCTATAATCCTACCATAACGCGGAGCAGTGTAATATTTGTTGAGCAAGTAGATTTTTTTACTTGCTCTGGGCTTTCCTGGTACCTTCTTCTCTCATATTTCTTAACTGTATTTTCACACAATTTCTCAATGGGAGGCAGTAAGCTTTCTGGTGCCTGTCAGTACCTTATGCTTTCTGCAAAACAAGGATCTTCTTGCATCTTGGGTGCTAGATTGAGAAAATCTTAGAGCTGTTACTTAGCAGAAAGAAAAACATATTTGCCTGCAGGCGTGACTCCCTGAGTTTTTAGATAACTCTATTTGATGCAGACCTTATCACGTTACTAGAATAGTAGAAGGTTTTGAAGCTGAAAGAGGCATTCACTTGCGAGGCCTTGTTTGAGTTTTGATATTTCTGTGCAGCCTAAAAACAACTAGACCTGTAAGAAATCAGTCATAGTGCCAATACGGATTTCCTAGGTGTTGCCTGTACACCGCATCTTTACAGGACCAGCATCCATCAGACTTCAGTGCGTTTATGCTTCTGTCTACTGTAGTATGACACAGAAAGATCAGAGCTGCTGCAGATCATCTTGACTTACTCTGTCATCCCCATAGAAACCCTGCAGTGTTTGATTTGCTATTGACACACTTCTCTGCCCTTTTTATATTATTGCCGTGGACAGGTAAGATGTCTTGTGTAGAGTATTTTCCAGTGTCTTGAAAGTTTTCAAAAGGACATTATTATCCCTTCAGTGTCATTCCTCTTTGTACACAAAAATCCAAGTGGAAAGTGTTAATTTGGCTTCTGATCAGGTTAATTAACCGTTGTTATTAAATAGCTAAATTTAAGTATAATTCCTAAATTAAAATGCAATGATATATTGATTGCTCCTGCTGGCATGGTTTTTGGATATTCTTTACTATCATTCTTTACATTCTGCCCCAAGCCAGCTACTGGGCAGTGCTGAGATGAGGTGTTGGGCAAACTGGCTACCTGCTCCTGTTGGGCTTTGCAGAGAGCAGCAGAGGCACAGACATCTCCTCTTTCTGATTCTTGTTCTTGGCATCTTGGCAGCCGGACAAGGATCTTAGTGGTGCTGGTTTCTTCTGTGCTTCTGTCAGTCCCAACAAAAGTTTGTTCATGAAACTGCTACTCAACGTGGGTGAGGTGGAGAAGCATTGCATCTCTTCTTTTTCATGTAGAGGTCACATAGGACACTTGGACAGTTGGGTTTTTGGTGTAAACCGCAGCGTTGCTGTAGCCCCTCTCCCAAACCAGAGGAATTGATACTAGCAAATGCAGTTCCACTCAGTCAAGAGCATTACACCCAGTAGCAACAGATGTTCTGTGTCACTTAAGCTTTATTTATTTAGTTTATTGACTCAGTCATTTTTAAACTGCTGTCAGCTCTGTTGACAGGACGCGGCATCTGTATAATCATTGGAATTGCCAGCTAATTGCTGGTCAGTGGACCTCTGTTACTGGTAATGATCTACACAGCTGCAAGAGCACAGCTTGAGTTTCAAGTATCCAGTTTTGTTTACAGTGCCAGAAATGAGGTGTGTCCTATTTTGACTTGTAAATTAAGCAAATGTTCTCAGGCAGTTATTGAGAGCTAATAAAAATGGCAGAAGAGAAGACAAGTATGATTTTCATGACTGTTTCTCCTCCCATTGTCTCAGCTGCTCAGAAGCTTCTGCTTTACAATTTCTAGAGTGTTCTACTCTCTTGGTGGACAGGATAGGAGTGTGTTCTCTAAGGCTGGATTTTGATTTGATCCTTAAAAGTTAATGGAATTTTAATGGTTAAAATAGTTGCCAGAAAAGTTTTTTTTTGTTGATTTGTTACTGACTTTTAACATGTTCTTAGGAAAAACAAACGTTGTTATAATAAAGAACATTTTAAAAAGAATGAGGCTTAGATTAACCTTTACAAACTTAGCTTTCCAGTTAGCCCCTTGACAAAACTGCTCTGATTTAATAGATGGAACCAGATGAACAAAAACTGCATTTGTTAATGTAGCCATAAAAGAAGAATAGTTTGTAAAGATGTGTGGGACAGATTTTAAAACCTGGCATCGAAGTTATATTCTGCTGATATTAAACCCTCTTGGTGATGCATTATTTTGTGCAGCTCTCTTTCATGACTTTGCTTAGCATAACCTTAGATTAGTAGTACTGTTGTGTATAATACACAGCTAGAAGTAATTTGTGCTACATAAAGGTAAGTTGTGTGATTCAGGCTCATCCTTTTCTCTTAACCCCTGCTGTTGCCTTACATTTATATTGTTCATTTAACTTTTGATGTCATAAAAGGATGTTGTCTATCCACGAAGCTGTTGTTGGGGTCAGCTTGTGATTAGCTCTTCCTCTGGAAAAGAGATTCAGACCAGCCTTTTACTTAATCTTCCAGACCTCATAGGATAGGGATGCCCAGCTTGTAACCCACAGGCCATGGCTGGCCGAATCACAGCGGTCCAATTTCTCAAAGTTGGGCTGGAGCCCTTCCACTTCAGATGAAGTGAGTTAAGAGATTCTCTTTTCTTTTGAATCTCCTTTAAACATAGTTTTATGTGAGAGCTGTCGATACTCATTCATAAAATAGTGAAAGTCAGGAAATACACTTCCTGAAGTCTGTGCATTCGGATGCTTAGGCTCTGGTTGCTGTGGTTTGGTTTTCCCCACATAAACTTCTTTTTAAGTGGTACAAGTACTGCCTGTACCAGTCGAAGACAGTGTTGCTGCTCTGCAAAAGTTAGAAATGTTCTAGTCTTTGGCTTCTGACCCAACTTCCATCCCCGAATGGAAAGCCTGACTGTTAGTACCCAGACCTGTGTTTATATGGCATGTGAGTGGCTGTATCTGCATTCCGTCCTCCTTTAAAGAACAGCAGACCTTTGATGTTCCTTCATTAATGTTTTGCTCTTCCTTTCCGTATAAACCATGTCATGGAACAATTATTTCTATCCTCTGGGACCAATGCCTTCACATATTTTTGTATGAAAGAAGGCTTAAGCCTCATGGCTTTGTGTGTATGACACATCCATCAGGAGTAATCCATGTGATGCTATTTGTAAGGCTCTTTTGATGGCTACAGCATGAGAGCATAAAAACACGAGTTACAGGAAAGCATGCTTTAAGCTTCTTAGCCACTTTTTACCTTTTAGTCAGTGTATTTCACTTCTAAATCCCAGTGTTTGACTGTGAATTCTCCGTTTTGTAAATAATAAAACACAGCTATGCAGAAACACAGATCTGGAGTCTGACTGAAGACAAATTCCTCATAACTTCTTGAAAGCAATTAATGACAGTTCATGAATTATCTTTGCGACTTCCAGAAGAAATCTTGTTAGTTTGAAGTTTTATGTCTTTTTGAAGATGTATAGGAGGAAAGAGCATGATAACCTTTAAGCACTGAGTTTGCAGCACCCTTGATAAAATTCCTTTATATTTAAGTTAGTATTTCCGCATGATTTAAAAGATGTGTAATTCATTTGGGAAGTAATTCTGACAGTGTCTCCACCCTGGTCAGAATTTGTCGCCTACTTCATTGCCAGTATCTGCTATGATTTCATTGAGACAAAATTCACTTCTGTGGGGAAGATTGATTTCACTTAAGCTGTGTTAACAGTGCAAATAGCATTGAAGTGACATGAAGGTTTTGTGCTGTCACACAGATATCAAACTCATAAATTCCTGATGCTTTCGAGAGAAAGGTAGAATTTTATTTGAATCCAGCTTAGATGTAAAGCATTTTGGAGTGGTTAATCCTGTTAACCTTTATGAACCGATGAACACAGCACTCTTGGTATGCGTGTTCAGTATTTGACTATCCCAAACAACAATCTTTTGTGTAGGGAAGCTGGGTAATTGTGGAATGTATTGGCCACTGACATATATCAGACTCAAAACCACGCTGGTTTATTGTGATGCAAGACTTTCTGCTTTATGTTTTGTCTTGTTTTCACTTGGAAGTCTTTGTTGACTGAGAGTTGATAAACAGTTAATGGAAACAGTGATGTGTTTTGTGTAAATTTCAGAATGTTATCTCATTCTCTCCTAGGTATCCTTATGGGAGCTTTTATAAAAATCATAGAGGCTCAAAAGCTGGCCAACTGGAAGGTATATTTGAAGCAATTATTTTTTAATTGTAAAACAATCTTTGGATGTTTAAAATAAGACTGTTTGTAATACTAATTTCTTTAGATGTAATTTCCAAAACCTTATATACATTATAATTTGTGCCAAAGTTTAGGGTTCTTTGAATAATAATGCAACCAGTTTGAGGTCCTGATCCTGCTGAATGTTTTCTACATAATGTTTTTTTCCATGAGTAATCCTTTCTGTGGTGCTAAATCTGTTCCTGCTAGATACATGGTAGAAGAACATACTGGGCATTTTTGGGATCAGTTACAGTAAAAAAAAATATTTATTTGTCTTGTATACCTTTTGACTGTATTTAGTCCCCTTCCACCTTTTGGAGTTAATTTTGTAGGTGTTTTCATAGAAAAAAAATGTGTTTTGATAGGTTGTAAAGTCACACGTTTTCCTGGAAGATATTAACGTAGATTTCAGAGAGGTAAAAAGGAGCACTTCTTCAGAATAGCTGTGCTAAAAGTCATGTTATTCACTTATTTTATTTACTTATGCTTAAAACTGCAACAAATTGCAGGGCTAAGAACAGACAGTTCACACAGCAATCCATTCTGCATGGCATGTTTCTTGAGTACTCTAATTGCTTCTTCTAGAAAGACTGCCAAAACCAGTGTGCCTGAAGCAGCAGCATTTTTCACACTGGCTGAGACAACGGAAACATGATTTAAGCTTTATTTCCAGCAGAAAATACAGGCAAAGCTTCTGTGCAGAAGCTTGTCTTTGTCCTGCTGCCTGGTGCTTTATGGACTTTATTAGGAAGAAAATGTTAACAGCGATGGCAACCAAACATAGGACCATGTGGCCAGAGAGATTGTGGGTATCTCCACCCACAAAGATATTCAAGACTTGGCTGGATAAAGCCTTGAGCAGTTGAAGTTGCTCTGAGTCAGCTGTGTTTTAAGGAAAGGCTTGGATCAGACACCTCCAGAGGTCCCCTCCCATCTGAATCAGTGTGTGATTCTATGGGATCTTACCTGTGCATGCGTGGAATTACAGAGGTTTCCCCAAGGGAGGGAGAACCCTGGCAGAAGTGTCTCTAAGACATGAAGTCTACAGTGAAGCAAGGATTTTGCCTCCTACAGTTTATCCACATCATCAAAGCTATGAACTCTTTGCTATTTCTGCTTTAATTTAAAATCTTGCAGTATTTGAAGTTTTTGATCCTATGAAACAAAAATCACAATTCATTAGGATTTAAAATCCGTGAACTGAGGGAAATCACAGTGGTCTGAATCACTAGTTTTAAACAGGATTTATACTAGCAAGCTGAAAATCTTGATCTGAGTAGTGAATTTTAATCCTAGCTTGCAGCTTAGTATTTTTTAGCAGTTATTTCTCTAAAGGAAGATCTTTTTCTCTTTAGTAAATACATTAAAATGCGTAGATTTTCAATCAGATGTAGCTTTTAAGGAAAATTATACTTTTTTTGTCAACTAACTACACTAATTCTGTGTGAATTCGTTTAAGCAATTACATAGTTCAAGAGTCATGTTGTAATATTTCATTTTTGCATACCTATTTATTAGAAACAGTGGGTGGTGCAGTAGTTAGTGTTTTTTCATTCCTAATTTGTGTCAACCGGATTTGACTTAAAATTGATAGTCAGTTAAACAGCCACAAAAATCATCATTTTAAAATAGTTTCTTATTGGTTAAATAAAGTAATCTGAAGAAGATCACCTATGTAAGAAGAAAAACCAAAGCTTAAAGTATATTCTGATTAGAGCACAGATTTTATAAGCACAGGAAATATTGATCATAGCTAGTGAATTGTGTCGTTTATTTCTGGTAAGCGTTGGTCACATCCTGGGAGGCACTGAGGATGCTGAGTCTGGTTGGTCACGTTATCAGCCAATGTAAGTGGTCACAGATACCACATTATTATTTGCTTATTCAAGTTACTCTCACTGTATTAAAGCTTAGGTTTTAACGTAGGTTGTCATAATTTCAATGTGAAATGTTGAAATCAGTAATTGTTACATGGTTTGTAAATTGGTTTTAATTGGTTTTAAATATTACTAGAGAATTTTTGTTTATCTGATATGGAAGAAAATAGATCTCTAACTGCGGACTGTATCCGTGTACAAAGCAAATCTTGGATCATATCCCTGCCCTAAGAACTTTGTAATTTAATTTCTTGCAATCATACCTTCCTAAGTCTTCAGTGGACCTTGTACTTGCTGGTGGTTGTTGTTGGCAAGCGTGGCTAGTAATTACCCTCCTTATGTTTTACTCTCCTGGTCTCTGCTTCAGTGCAGCACAAATGCAGTCCTTCCTTTTTATTATTTCTTACCTTCTTGTCCAGCTCTGATTTCACAGGCTTTTAAACAGCGCAGTTGATCAAGTATGCGGGTTTTTTTGCTCTAGTGCAGTTCCTGTGTTGACAGAAACTAGGTGGTGTTAGTCAGCGACACAGGGAAGTGTGCATGCAGAATAGTGGGCTAGAGCATTTCCGTATAAAGGATGAGTTTTATTTTCTAAGTCCCCCAAATCCTTTAAGATGATTATCGCTGGTACAGACAGGAATGAGACTTTAAAGAGATGAGTCCTTCTTCTTTGAATGCTGGTGTTTTAAGAGAACAGTCAATCACATGTTTAACCTGGATTTAAACAAATTAATCGTTGCTTCCGAAGGTGACAAGTTCTGCTTTATGTGAGGACCAGGAGGGAGCCTGGTGGATGAAGAGAGAGGTTCTGTGCTTAGTCTGCCAGCAGAAAACACCAGGGGGCCAGTTTAGAGCAGAAAGCAGTGTTAGCCAAGTGATGAGACAGGCGACAAAGAGTAAGATCACCAAAAAAATAACATCTTACTTCACAGTAGGTTTCACCTGTATCACTGGTGGTAAAAAGGAACCATCAAAATAGCACCATTAAATTGCAGGCATACTATACATTTACCATGGAGAATCAAGCCTCAGACCTTAATAGTGATACACGTCTTGAGACTGTTCTCTTGTAAGTGTACTAAGGTGATGATCTGATTTCTTCCTGTCAAGTGATGAATTTTCTAGTGAAACCATACTTAGCCACAGTTAACCTAGATTATATTCAAACCAATCACCAAGAGATCACCATTCCCTGACAGTCCTTACAGATTTTGAGGCCATGTGATAAAATGAGAATGCTTTTTGTGGAAACAGGAAGACTTTTCCTTTGCCAAAACTAACCTGTTTTCTGTGCAGCTTATTTGGAGACAGTAATTTAAAACATAATAATGTCTAGATTTCTATCACTGGATTTAAAAAAAAAACAACCAAACAATAGAAGTAGCAGCCCTGGAGTAGTTTACTGTTCTTCAGTGTTTTATTTTGTGATAAGAGGGGAGAAGGATTAATGCCATTTTCATTTTATAACTTTTTGTTTCTTTTTTTATTATTTCCTTTGTGGAAGATTTGATGTTATTTCAATAATTGTGATGTCCTTGAAGTTATACTTCATTTTTGTTTTGCAGGAAGAAGAAATGTTTCGTCCAAATATGTTTTTTCTGCTTTTGCTTCCACCTATTATATTTGAATCTGGATATTCATTGCACAAGGTTAGCCCTTGCCAGACACTCGTTTTACACATTGAGGTTTTGTTTGGAACACGTTCTGCTTTTAGTTATCTTCATGAATTTTAGAATAATTGCATTAAATTCTGTTACATTAATCATTGAGGAATTGAGAATGCAACGCTCAAGCCTCTTCAGCCCGGAATGCAGGGAACGTAGCTTGTTACTGTTAACTGAGCGTTGGCAAGGTTTTGGGTACCATGCAGGGGTTGTTTTCCTTGGTTGGAGAACTCTCTTACCGCATCAGAGCTGTACAAGGGCTGATGTGAAGGAGGCAGAATGGGAAGGAGTAGGATCAGAAGTGGCAAAGGTGGGGTCACTCCACAGCTAAAGAAGAGGAAGATGTTTGCAAGGGTTTTAGCTCTTTGCCTGTGTTTCTATGGACGTTTCTCACAGCTCTGGTCTTGGCTGAAGTGGTTCTGGTGCTCCCCATGTGCTGTCTTTCTGCATGAACTGTGCCACGGAAGAGGGAGTGAGCACTGGGCAATAGTAATAACATGAATTGGAACCAGCACTGAAGATGTTTTCATACAAAATCACAACCTAAAAAATGAACTAGCAACTGGGAAATTTGCAAGCCTTTTTTTGCATGCTCTGTCTACATGGATGGGTTCATTTTCAGTTCTGCCAGTTGGGGAACGTGTCAAAGTGCTGGTGAATACCCAGCTGTTCATCTGAGGATTGGCTTGTTGTTAGGGCACCAGATGAACATCCTGTGCTGGGCCTCAGAGGGATTTGCTGTTGTCCTCAAGAGAGCAGGCTTTTCAGGCAGATAGTATGGATATATGTCCCGGGGAACTCGGAACCAAACTAATGAAGCTTTGTTATTGGAGACCCAGTTGTGATTCAGAATCTAATTTATATGCAAACCTAGACAGGAGTTTTCCCTCAGATCATTTTCACTAATTTTCTTGCTTATTATTGTATTCCAGGGCAATTTTTTTCAGAACATTGGTTCCATCACTCTATTTTCTGTATTTGGCACTGCAATATCAGCTTTCATTGTAGGTGGAGGAATTTATTTCCTGGGCCAGGTAAGACTAACTGTTTTGAAACACTTAAGTTTATCTGACTTGCTCTTTAAAAGTGCATTTTTCAAGAGCAGACAAACATAGTGAACATCCAGTTCTCTGCTATCGCAGAGGCAATGTTATAGAATGCCTTTCTTAGATATAGTGTGCTCCATGTTAAAATTAATTAAGACTTGAGGTTTAATTTTTAATTTCCTTACTCACTTCTTATCACAAGGCAGATCCAAAACCTGTATTCTCTAGAGCCATCTTCTAATTTCCAGTATTAAACTTTGTTCTTCTGTCAGTAGTTTTTTTTTTTCACTTCTCTGCTTTGGTGTTTCCCCATTCATTAGATATAGACACTATATTTTCTCTCAGACTTCGTTCTGGTAGGGCAAACGATCTGCACTTTCCTCTTTGCCTCTCAGATTTCCATTCATTTGAATTCCTTATTTACTGCACTCACTTGTATCTGTTCCAGTTTCATCTGTTTTTTGCTGATTTTGCGTGACCAGAGTTGTAGCAGTAGGTCACTGTTGGAGGGCAGTTAGGCTGGGTAACATCGCTACTATGAGCTTAGGATTTGATTAATATTTTCATTTTAAAAACAGCAGAAAAACACAGTTGATTGTGATTCTTTTATGTTTTACCTATTCTTTCAGGCTGATGTAATTTATAAACTCAACATGACAGACAGGTAAGCTCTTGGGGAAATGATGTAGTATATGAAATGAAGCATTCTTCAAGATAACTGTATAAGTGAAATGCACTGTAGTTGGCCAGCTCTTCCTGTTTAGATTGCTTAGATTCAGCGTGGTGTGTGAAGCCAATAAATAGATTGAAGGCTTCTTAACCCTATTTGTTACACCCTGATTTCCAAATAGTATTCTATGCTCAGTAATTTTTCTAGGCAGGAAAGATACTGGGTTCTTTAACAAACCTTAAACTTAAAATATGTAAACTTTGAGTAGTTGATTATATATATATTAAGGGCATAACTTCCTTGTCCAAAACTTCTCTTAAAAGACAGAATGAGTTTTTCAGTACCAATAATTTAGATTTTTCAAGGACTTGGCAAAGGATCTAATCTAGTTTTTAGTAATATACCACCCTACCATTAAATAAAGTTAATTCCTGGTTCATTTGGGATTTTTCTTTCCTATATTGACTATACAATAAACAGCTTTCTGTTACAATTCATAAATAAATTGGGTGCAAGTAGCATAACAAGCAAAAGACACATGAACAGCAACAATCTGCTTTACTTTGTTCAGCATTTGACTCTACACAGCTGAGCAGTCAGTCCCATTGCTTCTGTGTTGTATGTCTTTGGATTCCAAAGTATTGGAGTTTTAGCAGTTGCCTATAAATGTTCTTCTCTAATACTCCTCAACAGGTAATGCTGTGCATGTATGGTACATGATTTGGGCTGTGTCTGTAGAGTTGGTTTCCTGTTCCATTGACATTGATGCTGTTGTTGAGAGGTGGGAGATAGGTATTTCTCCAACATCACTTCCAGCTGGATGACAGCTTTTCTCTTTGGTATACCAGTGAATGATTTTTATCTTCCCTTTTGTTAGTTCAAGTTCTTATGAATGGGAAGAGAGTGTAACTTTTCACTGTTTAGAAACTGTAACGTCTTTGTTACTAGTTGTTCATATAAGTTTATTGAGTACATATTTTTCTTTCATCTAGCTTTTTTGTTTGTTTTGTGTTCTCCCAGTTTTGCATTCGGCTCTTTAATATCCGCAGTTGACCCTGTGGCTACTATTGCCATTTTCAATGCTCTCAATGTGGATCCTGTACTTAACATGTTGGTTTTTGGAGAAAGCATTCTCAATGATGCAGTCTCTATTGTCTTGACCAAGTAAGTGCATTTGAACTACTCATGTTTATGGAAACAGCAACCACATTATTTTCTGTTAATTAGTTACTCAGATATACAGTAATTCTTCCACCTCCATTTGGAACAGATCACGTATTTCTGGTGTAAAGCTGAATTTTATATGATCCTTCTTTGTTAAAAGGAATCCATAACATAAGCTGCATAGGAAGAAGACAGTAAATGGATGTCTTATTGCCACTACTTCAGTGCCTCATCTCATTGACCCCAGATGACTGATCACTTTCTACGTTCATACATGTATCAGCTCATTTTCCATCTGAGGGTCCTGACAACAGAAAACCAACATGCGGTTCAGGCTTGCAGAAGGATATTTACCTTGCCAAATACAATCAGTGTCTTTGGCTTATACCCGGAGTCACACCTCAGTTAAGGGGAAGACACGTCAACATCCATACAGTAGTTTTATATTTGTGTTGGGGCTGGCACAGGAAAGAATATCCAATACCCTTATTGCTTGCTCATGATAATTCTTTGGGGCAGAAGGAGTTAAAAAAAAATACAGATAAATCTTCATGTTATTTCTGGAGTCAGTAGACATGACTATGAATGTAAAGGAGTAGATACACTAAGAAAGTAGTGAAGTAAGAGTCAGATTTCAGTTAACTAGTTGCTTTTAGTTGTGGTTCTTTTACGGAAGACCATGAAGGCTTACAGCAGTCAAAAGGAGCACTCATTAGAATCATGTCTTTGCATTCTGTGAATTCTATTTGCATTCTTTGAATTCTATAAAATACAAAGAGATTTCACCCCTTTCCTCCCAGTAGCTTCTTTGGTTTTCTTCAGTCATCTTCTTGTTTCTCATCCACACCTAAATATTTGATGAGGGGTCTTGCTATTCATTTGTTCTCCTTTGAGGATCACACAACCCATCTCTTTTTATGCCTTGAGATTTTACCACGGCAAAACGTGTTGTGTTTTCCTTTTCAAAGTATGAAAATTGTTTTGTGATACTGGGCATTATCATAGCCTATTTAAGGGATTCTGGGGATTCTTCACAAGAGCAATGCTGGATTTCCAGATTTGTAGCAGAATTAGGTTTCCCTTTGGGGATTACACTAAGACTTGATTTAACATCTTTTGACATTCCTCTTGTTAAATATATCACAGTGAAAGCCTTTTAAGAGTGGCAGCAACAAAGAAATGGAAGTCTCTTTTGTTGTTGTTCTCAAAAGATGTGTGGTATTTTTGGATCCAGGCTTAGAATTTATAACCATTTCTTTTTCTTTATTTTTTAATTGTATCTAGCACAGCAGAAGGGTTGACAAGAGAAAATATGTCAGATGTAAGTGGATGGCAAACCTTTCTACAGGCACTGGGATACTTTCTTAAAATGTTCTTTGGCTCTGCAGCACTTGGCACACTTACTGGTCTTATTTCTGCATTAATATCCTTTCTGAATTGTGGCAATACACATGTATAAATTGGTGAACTTCAGCATTGCAATAGTATTTTTCTTTCCCATCCAGCATTTCTTAGGGGATATTTCTTAGTAGGCATTATTTTGCTGGCTGAGGATTTTCTCACGCTTGTTCTGTTTTTATGTTAGTGTACATGGGTGTTTATTTAAAAGTTCCATCAAACTTTTATGAACTTAATTAAGGTCTGAAATGCAGTATAGTAGCTTATAATTGTGTGCATTGGAGTGTTATGAAATACGGTAATTTGTCATTTCAAAATGTATTAATTCCATTTCAATACTGATCCATTGTTACAAACATATGGCTTCTTTTTTTTTTACATACATAAAGCTATTAATTAGAAAGAAAAAAAAAAAAAGCTACTTTTCCCGAGCTTATTCATCTTTATGTATCATATGCAGGCAGCTGAATACAGATACTGTTCTATTTGAATTTATGTTGAGGTATTTTTTGCCTCTTCCACTTCCATGAATTGGTTGCTAAACAACCCAGAAGCTTCTCTGGTGAGATAAGGAAGGATGTTTGTTGTAAGTCAGGCACCTTTGTTACTGCTCAGAGCTTGTTTAATGTTAACACTGACTTCACTGCAGGTAATCTTTTGTACTGGGCTTGTACAACATTTATTAGTGTCATCTGGGACATACTGTTAAGCACTTTGTTTGTAAATAACCAGAACAGAGTGTTTGGTTAAATAGAGACATATTTCTTCTCTTGGTTCATTAACCTGATTTCATGAACTTTTAAATTATTCCATACATAACAAGAGGGAGACAGGTGTCCAACACTTCTTTCACTGGTATATAAGTGATATTAAGACAAAGAGAAAAGCAGCTTATTTGCCCTATTACAGTTACTTGCCTCAAAGTATTGGATTTACCCTATTTTTTCAGATTTTCAGTGCAACTATTACTAGTTGTCAGCAGATCAATGTAGTTGAAGGTTGTTGCTGGCTCATGACGTGGGAGGAATGTGAACTTCCAGGTCACAGGCATCTAATCCTCTGAACTTTAGCAAAAGTTGTAGGTGGAATATTTTAAGCCTTAAGGCAATGATGTGATTGAAGGAGTATTTCTCACTGTTAATATTACTGCAAATATGTCATATCCATTTGAAAGTAACTGGAACTGTAGTGACTGGACAGAGGAGATTGTTTGCATGCTCAGGGTGGGAAATACCGATGTCTGAGGCAAAATATACTTGTAGTTGGCAGCTGTGTTGCAAAACTGTACATGAGATGCAAAGCAGAACTTGGGGCCCTTGACAAATGTTCACATTCATGACTACAAATATAAAGGAAGTTTTAAATATCTTGAGTATCAAAAGTTTTGTTAAAACAGAAATGAGAGCTACTGTACTTTTAGTTTGCTGTTTCATAGCTTTCCCCTGCTTTTAGAAAAGCTTTTACTATTTAATGGTACTCTGTGGATTTTCTGCAGAAATTTTCTCAAGTTTTGAAGCAGAGATTTCAAAGACTGAACATGTAGGAAAACGGCCCTTCTAGATCCAAACACACAATTTGGCATGTTGTTATCAGCACTGTGTAGGTCTATCAGTAGCAGATCTTTTCTGTCTCTAAGTCTGTCCGTTCTGATAGACTTCAATCGGCAATAGGTTCTAAAAGAAGCAACTCATAAGAAATTAGTAATCTTTCCATACTTGAGTCAAAGGCCAATGTGTAAACTTTATTAACTATTCAACAGATAAGTACATTAAGCATAATCACTGTTTTGTAATGGCATGTCAAAGATTTAAAGTTTTCTTTTGAGTATTTTTTAATGTACTTTTTCCATAACGTTTTGGTGTGTACGTGCTAAAGCACATTGATTTAAGGAAGACACCCTCCCTGGAGTTTGGGATGATGATTATCTTCGCTTACCTTCCTTATGGACTTGCAGAGGGTATATCGCTCTCAGGTGGGTGGCAAAATGAGTATGTGCAAGTTTATTTGATAAATTTAGAGAGTAAGTATTATTTGTGTCTAAGAGGGCCCATGGTTTTTAACATGTTTTCTTATTTAACCTGTGCTCTTACTTTCAACTCCTGTTAACTGTTTTATTAAGAAATAATTTTCTACTTCATGTTATAGAAGTATAGAAAAGGTAGTTGTAGCTGTTGTAAGCTTTAGGTAGCCAACATAAACACTAGTGTTCTCCCCAGTTACCTCTGCCTAACATAGAATTAAAATTTCAGCTGTAGATCTCAGCCATGTCAGCCAACTTAGATAATGTCCCAACTACTACCCTGGAGCTGTTTTCTGCCTGTCCTTCAGTGCCATTGGGAAAATCAGCTGAGACCAGAGAGCATTGTATATGTCTAAATGCTTAGTAGAAGTTTTGCTGAAGGCCACAAGAAGAGGCTTACAGGAGAACTTCTTCCATCATCCTGTAGAGTCAACTACAAAGACATGGTCCAGTTCTGCTGGATTCCCAATGTCTCTGACCTTTGGTGATTTTTTTTTTATCAGCAAAGTAGGTGGTTTATGAACTGTTTTTTTAAGGCAAGGGAATCTGCTTGGTTCTTTTTTTCCTTTTTTTCTCAAGTTTTAAGTACACTGAAAGATGTATTTGCTCTACACCTTGGACTAGATAATAATGTTGTAAGTTTGTGAGGCATAGTAGCAGACCTAGATTTCTTGTAAATGAGCTGCAAATAGGAAGTGACACTTTCTGAAAATGCACATGTGAGCTAATGTGACTATTTTGGAATGGATGCGTAGCAGTGTATATCAGCATACCTTCACTAATGTCAGTGCAGTTGTATTTTTTTATGTGTGAAGATGTGGCCTAAAATCATGGTAGTGATGCAGTCAAGATGTATAATCCTAATGCAAACATTCCATGCTGCCCACTTGCATCCAGAACTACCCTGTATGTACGTGTAGGCCAACACTAATGTAGGGGAATTAAATTGTTGAAGCCCGAGCAAACAATTTGATATGTTAAAATATATGCATTGCTGTGAAAACAAGTTTTACCCTTTGTGAGAAGATTACTGTGAAGGGTCTCAGCACATGGCCTGTTCTAGTTCTGATTTATATTGCTTATTAATATGAAATTATAATGAAGTATTACAGAATTGCAGTGCCATTGCATTTTATAACCAACACATCCTTATGTTGGTATGTGATAAAAAAGACTTTAAAGTAAGATTCCTAGTTACTTACTCTCAGGATGATAGAGGTTCTTTGTCATTGTTTTTGTAAAGACAACCTCTCTAATTTCATCAAGTACCTTTAAGAATGACCTCTCAAGAAATAAAAACTTTGAATGACTCTAGCCAGATCACCTCTGTGTTTCAAACAAAGGATTCTTTTGACTGTACCTCAGCTATTGTAACCCTTCTAGTTATGTTCATCTGGGCCACTCCTGGGTGTGTAGCTCCAGCCAAATACCTCTAGTATATTGAATTTCCTTTGTTTTGGGCAAAGCAGGCATGCTCCAACTTGTCACCCTGTCCTCTCAGGATCTGCAGTGCACTTTATTACTTCTGGGTTATATTGTCAATTTGGGTCAGTTATTTCCGTGTGAGGAAGTACACAAGGAAATAATTGACTTGTTCAAGCAGACTGCTAAACTCTTTCACAATCCTAACCATCATCTCAGATGACATCCTTTGTCTATGCAGCAGCCATGGAAATGCTTAAAAGTTCCTTTAAGATATCCAGCTCCCTGTGAACAATGAACAACTGACAGCATGTCTGGTACGTCTTGAGCAATATCTGAAATAGGTTGAAATTCAGATTCTTCAAATAAATAACCAAGAGCTGGGAAGGAAGGTAGATGGAAAAAATCAAAGATTTGTGTAATACAGTGTAATTTGTGTAATACAGTGAAATCTGAGGTAGCTGTTCTGGCCTGTGATATCAGTTGCTTTACCTCTGTCCAAGCTGTTCTTGTAATTAGGGTAACTGAACTCTATAATGGAAAAGGTGGTGGCTTTTCCCATAGTTAATAGCTGAGATTAATCTCTAGTAACTTCTAGCAGGTGGTTTAGTGACCCTTTCTGGTGGTGACAAGGGATATTCTGCACAGTAGCATTCCTTGCAGGCCCTGCACATCCGGACATACCTCACTTACAGATGGACTTCATGTTTTTAAAGGTCTTTTCCAGCCTAAATGATTCTATGATTCTTACAACAGTTGTTCCCCTGAATTCAAAAATCTTGATAGCTTTTCTGATTCTGAGGTTGATAAAAAATTGGGAGTACACCCGTGGGTGCTATTTGTTCTTAGTTTTGATGTTATTAAGTGTAGTGCACCATACTGGGGTAAATTCACATCCGTGCCCTGTTGGTCTGGTTATACTTCTCCTGAAGAGATTGAGCCTGGCTCATCAGCAGATAAGAAAGTATGACACACTTTTCTGGGAGAACTGGATCATATAGTTCTCTAGCCCTGCTATTCTCAAATTGTTTTTGTTTTTCTTTTGACCTCACCTCTCTACCTGTTACAAGAGTGAGAAGCAAGAAAAGACACTCAAGATTTGTCATTATTTCCCTTACTTTTATGGGAAAATGTGACTTAACAGGCATTTATTCTAGATTGCAGTTGGCCTATAGCAGACCTCTTGGTATTTAACGTAATCAGTGGCATGAAACCAGTATGAGTAACAATGGTAATAGAAACCCTGCTTATTGCTTCATAAGCTTTTGTGTTAGTAATGGCTATAAACATGAATATTTGTAGAGTGCAAGCTATTCTTCTGTTGACTGCTGCATTTTTCTCTGCAGGTATCATGGCAATCCTTTTCTCTGGCATTGTGATGTCTCACTATACACACCATAACTTGTCCCCAGTTACACAGATTTTAATGCAGCAGACACTGAGAACTGTTGCTTTCATGTGTGGTAGGTGCTACCTCCTATTAATACCTAAAATTAATAGTTTAAAAGTTTAAAATACTGATTCTGATGGGAGCAGCAGAAGTGTGAATTTTCTTCTAGCCATTTATATGTCAGTGGTACATGTCTTTAAGAGAAGAGTTCCTAATAGTGGAGGCTGGAAGGCAGTCAAAAGTCACCTTTCCTGCCATACTGGATAAAGCATACAGTAAATCTCTCTCCCCTGTCCTGCAGGCTCCTGCTAAGATTTGCCACAAGCTTGATAACTGAATAGAGATCTCTGACTCCTACATTCCTCTGGTTTATTTTTAGTTTTAGGAGATGGATTTTTAGTGGTATTTTTTAAAATGTTTTTGGGTAGAAAAAGCCACTTGAAAAAGCAATACCTTCACAAATTGAAAAGAACCTTTTGGAAGTAGTGACAGAAGCAGCTCAGAGTCCTATAACTTCTCTGTTCCCTTTTACAAGCCTAACTTTTGAAGAAAATGTATGCTTCTGTACTACAAATCCCTGTTTTTTAGGGAGTGGCATGGATCTGTTCTGTATTGTTTGCAGGAAGATGCACATGGAACATGGTCAGGGAATGGTCTTGCTGCAAACTGAACTTAACCACTCATTACCTGAGCCTCTGTAGCTTATCGGGATTTGGTCTTAATCTATTACAAAAGCTAAAAAAGCACATATTCATTCAGACAGCTGTAAAGGAGTTATTTAAGATACTGTGCAATTTTGTAAACATTTGCAGCGGGTTTTGAACATGCAAATCTTAAGTAGCCAGTACCCAAAGCATGACCGAAGAATTCCTCTTGCTGCAGTAACTCAGGTATTGCTATTGTCTGTCCAAAACCATCCTGGTTTTAACTGCCTTTGTGATAAAGAACCAACCTTGCTGGGACAGCAGGAAAGTGATGAAACATCTTGACTATGCAGTTCTCTCATGGTAGCATGTAGGTGCTGTGGAAATAAAATGGGTTACTGTAGTCATTGTGCAGTAATGGAACCGCTTCAGGTTATTAAAATATACAAGGGTTGTTCGATCAAACAGTGCATTATTTTATCATGAAGAAAGTAATGAACTGCTGCTGTTTATAAAAATTTAATGAATTGAATGCTTTATAATAATGTTCAATATGTGAGATTGTCCCTGACATTTCAGTTTTATATAGAATCTGATTCAAAGCTACAGAAGTCATTAGTCGCTCTTGTAGCTTGCGTTCTGCAGCTTGCCCTGTAGTCTTCAGTCTTTAGAAGAAGGTTTTGCCAGCTTTGTAAGTACTTATTAGTAATTTACAGCTGGAAAAAGCCTGCACGCTCAGACTGAGGTACTGTCCACAACAGCAAGAGTGGAAGAATCTGGCCTTTTGCATAATGGTATTTGTGCCTACTTTGTGCATTCAGAAGTCAAGATGTATTAGGTATGGTATGTAACAACTTACAATAGGAATAGGAAAGGTTTTATAGAGTTGTTTATTTAAGATGTGATTTCTCTTTCAGAAACGTGTGTATTTGCATTTCTTGGCCTATCAATTTTTAGTTTTCCTCACAAGTTTGAAATGTCCTTTGTCATCTGGTGCATAGTAGGTATTTACTTTCTTCTATTCTGGTTTAGATATGGTTTTGGTATTGGGGAGAGGGCAAACACCTTACAGTTAATATTTTATAATTCTTATGTTTTATAGGTTTTTACGATAATATTATTATACATTGCACAAAGTTAACTCTCACTAACAGCATGAAATTATTATTCTTGTTCTCAGCACTTTGGTGTATAAAATAATTAAAAACAAGGAAAAGAACCTTGATTGTTTTGACCCTATCAGATTTATTAAAACAAATCTCAAAGGATGTTGAGACTGTTATACATGCCACTTCATTCCAGAAGATATTTTACCAGAAAACAATCCTAAGTTCTTACGTATTTTTAGCTTCCTGTGAGTGATCTGTGTGAACGTGCAGTTCATAGAAGCTACACTACAAACTCCTATCAAACTTGGGTTTTTGTATCTCTGCAGCACTACAGCGCTTGAGGCTTTCTCTCTCATGTATCATTGCAGTTTGTCCACATAAGCCAATTTAGTCCATACATCACTTCTTCACTGCAAGCTCACCTTCTCCAGAGGAAGCCCTGACTCAAGCCTTTTCCAATGTGTATTCATTCTTTTTCTTTCACCTTCTATTTCAGTGTAGTTTTATGTAGCACTTCGAATTATGTTTTACATGGGGGTTACCTACATCTCTTGTTATTACAGTTGTTTACTATAGACATGAAAAGCGTGTTCTCTTTTGCAGAGTCAAAGGAAGGAAATGTGAATCCATTTCCAGTGGCGTAGAGCAACATACACTAGCACATTTTAGTTCAGGGGAAAAATTATCTTCAATTTCTGGATAGTGATACCAGCACAGGGACCTGCTCTCACTGCGATACACAACTTCCTTATCTGTCTAAGGTGTGACACTTCCTTCTGTGTCGCATTGCCCTCACAGGCATAATGCAAGTTGCGTAATTTTGGGGTGATTCATAAAGGAAAACAACACAGCCCTTCAAGGATCCTGCTGACTAATTCTAGGATATTTACCTTATCAAGGTCTGTTTGTGGTAGAACTTGAAAGCAATGCCATTGTGAAAACCTTGGCTCTTTTGAGTTAAAGTTTTCACTGTATTTGTTAATTGTGTGCCATTAAATCAATAGTACTTCCCCCTCTTCCCCCTCTCCCCTGTCAAAATGTTGCTTTGATGCATGGTGCATTTTATAACCATACCCAGGGAAGTGTTGAGGAACTGGATTACATGCTGTTTGTTTGGCTTCTGGCCTTTCTCTCTGAGGAACTGGTCTGTGGGGAGACAATAGAAATTTCTTATTGCCTCTTAGCTGCTGCGCCAAGGGAGTGATTAAAGGAGCTGAACTGAGGAGAACTTTTACCCAAAGTAATTCTTGGTCTCTCTGGAATGCCTCTTGAGTTTCATTTATTTATTATAAGTAAAGTAGTGTCTGGTCTCTGTCAGTGACAAGTCTGGTTTAGTTTCAGTTAAGCAGACAAAATGTTTAAAAAGTTAAATTCCACACTGACCTATGCTGAGGGATTTCTTTGTTAGTGTAGCAGCACACCTACTTGCAAGACTTGTGAGTGAAAGGAGTATATTCACCTTACTCCGTGCAAACCAGCTGCACCTGGGGCCTGTGTGAATGTGACACAATTAATGGTCTTTTGCTTTTATTTCTGTTTTTCAGGTACTTGTTCTGTTTGGTAGAGCAGTGAATATTTTCCCACTTTCCTACCTACTCAACTTTTTCCGTGATCATAAAATCACCCCCAAAATGATGTTTATCATGTGGTTTAGTGGTAAGTTAAAGCTCAAAATTTGGAGAACTGAAAAAACTGTTTTATCTTTTTGGTTGTGTGGGCTACTCTGGGAACTGGTTTTCCATTTGTGGAACAAACTCAGCTGAACTCAAACACAAGCATAATGGATTTGTTCTCTTTCCCCTTTGTGATAGAGGACTATGCAGTAGTGATCCCACTAATGTGTTCCTGCAACAACTACTTTTCTTTCTAGATCTAGAGACATCACAGTTTGGGCGACAGTATTTGAAGAGCTCAGATTCGTTTTAGGGTGGTAACTAAATGATAGAATGAATCATAGAATGGTTAGAGTTGGAAGGGACCTTAAAGATCATCAAGTTTCAACGCCCCTGCCAGGGGCAGAGACACATAGATAAATGGATTATAGTATAGGATTGTAAACATCTTTTCAAGATGAAGAATTCCTGTTGAGTTATCAGGGTGTTGATGTCAATCAGCTGCTGATTCACTTTTCATTGATTTGCTGTTCTCTCTGTTAAGGTTTACGTGGTGCAATTCCCTATGCCCTCAGCCTCCACTTGGGCTTGGAACCAATTGAGAAGCGGCAGCTTATTGGAACAACAACAATCATCATAGTGCTGTTCACAATTCTGCTGCTGGGAGGAGGAACCATGCCCCTTATCAGACTGATTGACATCGAGGACTCCAAAGCACGCAAGAGAAACAAGAAGGACATTAATCTTAGCAAGACAGAGAAGATGGTTTGTTTGGATTTTCTATTCAGAGGATCACTGATATTTTTAAAACTTTTTTCTTAATTTTTACATTTTCCAAGACTAGTACATTATTTTTTACTAAAAAATAAAATGAAAGCAATGGAAGAAGCTAAGGTAGTAGGAAAAAGCTAAGCAACATAATTTTAAAATATCCCAAAGATGGACCTTGGTTAGTGTTTACACAAAATAACTGTATGGACAAAGGAACAAGAAATAGCCTCTTAACTCTATCTAATTATAAATTAATCCATACAAATTAAAGTAACCCCTGCAAAAGCATAAAGCAGATGATAGGGATTGAGTCATATACAGGGGGAAAGTAGCTACTACAGTGTGAGTCATGAATTAATCATAAAAGGCAGATGGGAATTATTTTGAAAAAGTCAAAGCAAAGGCCATGAGAAAGTGGTAGCAACAGCATCCCTCTGACTGAGTTTTATTTTAAAGCAATTTCTGGCTAAGCAAGAATACTGAAGAAAACTGAAAACCAGTCTGAAACCTCACATGCAAAAGGCTGGAAGAAAAATGATCCTAAATTTTTGCCTGTTTTTCCCCAAACCATTGAGCAATACGTGCAGGGTATTGTTCTGTAGTACCAGCCCCTCTTGAGGTGAGGGTTCAAAAAGCTTATGATCTTCAGAATTATCTTATTGTGTCCACACAGGGAGGTGCATATAGGCAGAGCGCAGGGGTAGGGTGTGTTCTGATGCAGGGCTTGTTTCAGTGAGACAATGACATTGGCATTGCTTGCTGGATAAAATCATTGTCCAGCTCACAAGAGAAAACCTGCACGCTAGAAATCTGCTCTCAGCAATAGTAACAATGGAAAATTTGAGGACTTTTACCTTTCGGCTTGAAGAGGGAAGCTAAGCAGCTCTGGGAATCAACAGGCAGACAGATTCTTATGGCCATAAACCCTGGTAGGCTGAGGTGACAAATTTCCATATGGGAATTGGTTGTGAGAAGGGAAAGCATATACTGGGGGGCTGAAGCAAGCTGGAGGGATCACTGCAACATTTCTCAGGTTATTGCAATATTTGTGATCTTTCTAGGGAAATACCATAGAATCTGAACATTTGTCGGAGCTCACAGAGGAGGAATATGAAGCCCAGTACATAAAACGCCAGGACCTCAAAGGGTTTATGTGGTTTGATGCCAAGTATTTGAATCCTTTCTTCACCAGAAGACTCACACAAGAAGTAAGTCTTTCCTTTTTTTTTCTTGAAGAAAAGCAGCTGTGATAGAGCTGCTTGTCACTTCACTCTGTTCCATCCAAGGCTTAGAGTGTAGCCAGGCAGCCTTCTTCATTAGGAACCGTGAGCAGTCTCATATATTACTTGTGCATATGTAGAGCAGCTGTAATGAAAAGCCACTCCGTAAAATTGCAGGTTGGATTAAACGAGCATCTCCCAGGGCTACTACAATTAAACTTTAAAAGGTGTGTGGAGTTATTGAACTCGCCTTTCATCTTGTGGAGCACTGTGAAGAGTATCGGGAGTTACTAGTTAACACTGTTCCAAAAGCGACTGCCCCTCGAGCAGAGTTTTAAAAGTGCTATCAATCACACAAAGTACTGCCTTTTACTGTGCACACTCCTGTGAGTTTTGGAGTTGTGATTCTTCTGCAGAGTGGGAAATATGCACCAGAATTGCAGCCTTCACTTTTAAGACTTCTTCACTGACAGACCAAGACGTTGAAGCTGTAAATACAGCGACACCTGACTGAGCACGTGACTTAACACAGGGTGGCTCTGAGAGGTGTAAATACTAGGCCATTTTCACTCCATGCCTCAGAAACTTGAGGATCTTTGGCTGTTTTTCCAATTTGCCATAGATTAAATATTTTTGCTGTGGAGTTTGTCATTTTATGTAAAGCACACTCATTGCATCTTCCAAGCCTGCACAAACATAGTATTTTTCCTCTTGTTTTGTACCTTTTTTTTTCTCTCTCTGCAAAAGAATGCTTTCAGCACTTTCCCATAAAAGCTAAAGGCATTTTTTGCAAAACCAAAAAGGAATCAAGGAACCAGAGTAAGCATCTGACTTGTAGTTGGTAGCCAAAAACACAGGCTGCCATCCAGATTGCAACCAAAAGCCAGAAAAATAAGTATGTGAATTGCCAAAACAGACCACAAGCTTCCCACTGTCCCTGGGAACGTGTAGAGAGGAGTGAGGTTCAAAGCCAGGCCATCCAGACAGCGCTGGGATTGCTGAAACCCCCAGGGCAGGAATGTCTAGAAAACACAGGTAAAAATTCCTGTCATCAAAAATATAATCTGTGGAAATAATTACTGATTGAACACTTCATAAATAATTTTTTGTAGGAAACAGAATTGCTTTCCACACTTAGAGAGTGGGAGTGGATTATTTCTAAGGAAGAAAGCAGTCCTTCTCTCTTGCTCTGAGCCCCAAGTAGTGTTGTGGCTTTGTAACAAACTGCTGTGGTTTGCTTTTGCCTTAGGACTTGCATCACGGGCGCATACAGATGAAAACCCTCACAAACAAATGGTATGAAGAGGTACGACAAGGACCCTCAGGATCTGAAGACGACGAGCAAGAGCTGCTGTAGAACAGAGCAGGAGTGCAATGACTTTATTATTAGAGCATTAGAAAGAGGATTTAAGCATCAAGAGTCTGACTGCATAAAAGCTGGAAAGCTAAGAATGAACTTTCTGATTTCAGGCACGCCTTGTGCTACATGTTTAGGTATAAAACTGCAGATATGCTGTGCTCAATACTACTAGTAAGTGGTGGAAACCTGTAAGCATCAGACACTGGAGTGAATGAAGAACCTTTTGTTCAGATTT
Source organism: Thinocorus orbignyianus (assembly GCA_013400375.1). Taxonomy (NCBI): domain Eukaryota; kingdom Metazoa; phylum Chordata; class Aves; order Ciconiiformes; family Thinocoridae; genus Thinocorus; species Thinocorus orbignyianus. Next base: position 290,027 of record VXBW01006837.1, read on the forward strand.
TACAGCACAGCAAATTGCATGCAGCCTATTGAAAAGCAGAAACACCTGCCATGAAATGATGACGTTATTTAATGGGAGGGTCTTCTTCCTATTACAAAATCTGCTGTAAACATATGCTGAAGTACAGAACCATTGTGTGACTCTGCAATACAGAATGAATTGCACTTTACTACTTTTTTTTTTTTTTTAGTATATATATTCATTCACAGCATGGAGAGTCTTGACAGTTTATACTGTGAATTTGTTTCAGCGCTAGTAAGGGAATCTGACTGGAATAAGTCTGTAATTTTTGGGATTTGCACATTATGAATCTAGAAGATGCACGCCTGGACAAAAAGCAGATGTTGCACATACAAGGAAGCACCTCTGAAATCTGGTGGTTTTGTCATTTAAGAAATTAGTGATTTCTATTTTATGGGACTTTTTTATTTTCATTTGTTTTTATACCGAGATACCTAATCCACAGTACTAATTGTGGCATGGTTTGGGGGAGTGGAATTGTATCACATAGTACAGAACTGCATTTGAAATTCTAGTTTTAATGTTTTTCTTTGGCTAAAGCTAGTTGCAGTTGGGTTTCTGCAAGCGGCAGTTGCTCCTTGCTGGCATTTTGGCTTCAAATCTTAGAAAACAGCAGCTTTTGTTTTGCCTAATTCATGAAGTGTCCCTAATACTCCAGAGTTCACTAGCGGAATTTTTAAGTTCTAGTGGGAGCAAAAGAGTAATTTTCCACATAATTCACTTGTTGAACAAAACGTGTGCAGGAGGAAGAAGAGTCTACAAGATCTAATCCGGGTCCAGAAGGTAGCATTGCACGTGGCTGAAGCAGCCTCAGTTGGGAAGTGCCAAACAGCTCTCATTAAGCTGCCGTGATTGTTAATGTGATTTTTCTCTTCTGCTCACACTGTTGCAAAATCAGCAGTATCATTTCACATTTTTTATGTGGCCTACTCTGTTGGCTCAGAGCTGCAGATACCCACCCCAACAGACAGGCCCTGTTTGTTGCAGGTTTGCCATGGTTACCTGCGCAGCCGTTTGCTCTCCCTGCCAACCCAAATTCCTCATTAGTCCTTTGCATATTCACTGTTGAAATGTGAATTTTAGTTCTGCCCGTAAATCTGACACGCAAGTGCAAATGTTTGTTTCTGAAAGTGTGAGACTTATATTTTTGGTCTGGTTTTGCTACTGAGGTTTTTAGTCAACTGCTTACTTGGTGGGAGGAATAAAAGTTCCAGAATGTATTTAGAATCCTGAGCCTGTGTTGTCTGAGCAGTTTTTCTAAAATAACACATCTTGGTACATGAGTCCCTCCTCCCCCTTTTTCCCCCCTCCCTGTGATTTCAGAGCTGCCCTGCTCCTCCTGGAACTGAAACGCACACTGGTGGGAATCTGAGTGGGGCAGAAACTCAGCTTCTGGTGTTGACCAGAAGGCAGCTGGTGCTCGTTTTATTCTAAGAAGAGAATGTGTGTTTAAAAAGAGGAAAAAAAAAAAAAGGGAAAAATCAGACTTAGACTTTTTCCTCACCCTTCTAGACAACAGTAGGCTTTCAGGTGCTCACCCACTGTAATCGGCTTCTCAACTTGAACATTTTAAGCCTGGGAGCTGGCTGGAAGGTCTCCAGGAGCTTCTCTTGTCACTGGGAGGTGGACATTGATCTAGATGCTATTACACTGACCGTAGCATTATGCTACTGTCGTGCTGAAATATAAAAGAGCCTCTAATTTCTATTGTTATTCCGGTAAAATGGATCACTTGGAAAATAACTAGAGGTTTTCCCCCCATAGACCAGCCCTTCAGTAACTTCCATCAAGACAAATTGGTCGTTTCCTGCCCTCTGCTGGCAATTAGCGAAAACGCTCTGGCATCTAATGAGGGCCATTTGCTGGGAATAATTTTACATTAAATTGAAGCAATTAACTGATATAGCTAGAACTAATGAAATCACTTTAAAGCAATTAAATTGAAGAAAATTTGGATGGTTTAATTTAAAAGCAACTATTCTAAAACTTAAGAAAATATCGCATTTGTCCAAACTTAGAAAGAAGACAGCTTTATTTTCCCTAACTTCCTTAGTTTGGAGCAAATATAAGAATTTTTATACCATATTTTTATACCATTTTTTTTATATTTTATAGAATTTTTATACCATATACCAGTGACCAATTTTCATATTCGTGTACCAATACATTGACTTTCCTGTGACAGTCATTTCAGTTTGGATTTCTTCACTTAATTTTTCTTTTCTAAGCCTATTATTTTATCTGTCTCCTGATTGACTTGCCTTGCAGTTACTTTAAATAATTTCCTGGTCTGTCAGGCCAGTGTCGGACCCCAGTCCTCTTTCCACAAGCACCGGCAGCCCCATCCTAACTTGGGGTCACCTGCAAACCTCTGTGAGTGCAAACTTGATTATTTTTTTATTATTGTTATTATTTTTTCCCTGCCACCAGGAAGTGCAATGCAGGTGTCACCAGTGACAGAGGCCATGAAGTTCTGCGCTGAAAACCTAGCAGCTGTTTCTCTTGACAGCTAAGGAGCTGCACGAGGGGGAGGCCGGGGGAGGCCAGAGCCTCCCAGAAGTTATTTTTCCCCCTCTTCCAGGCCGTCCCACTGCCCTGTGTTAGCCCACGTTAAGGTGCCTCAGCTGCTGAGAGCAAACCCACCACGCACACTGTGGAACAGCGATGGCACCCAGCAGCTCCCACTGCCTGGCTGAGCCCAGCCCCAGTTCCCCACCCCTGTCTCAGGGCTGTGGCCACGGGGACGGCGTTGGCTCAGGAGAGTGACTGAAACTCCCCAGGTGCTGGCACAGAGCAGGCATTTCCCCATGCTCAGCAGCCCTGCCCAAGTCAGGATGCGACAGAGCTGCTCTCAGACAAGATAAGAAGCAAGAACCGCTGTTTGGGCAGTGTGTCTCCTCCCATCAGTCAGGTCATGGCCAGGCAAGGTCCCCAAGGAAGGGCTGTGACACGGCCAGCCCACAGTGGGGGCTGCAGGGAGCAGACCTCCCCATTCCCTCCCGCAGGCTGTGCCAGGAGGTGGTGATCCCTGCACTGGGAGGAGGTGGCCCACCTGCCCACTTTGCCCAGGAGCTGTGGGCTGGTACCACCATGCTGTGGAAGAGCAGGTGGGACACCATGGGACAGAAGGTCCCATGCAGACACCCTGCATGGCCTTTTCCCCACTGTTCAAGAAGGCAACAAGCCTGCTTTGCCTTGTCACTTCTGCCAGCTCACGTGCCTGTCTCTGCCCCAGTTTCCCCCAATAGTCAAAATCTCCTCTGCAAAGCCCACTCTGAGCTGCCTGATTCTTGGGGCTACTGAAACTAGAGTCAAACTAGCCCGCCTAACAGCAGCCCCTGTGCCAGGCAGGGAGGGGATGCCCCTGCCTGCCCTCCTCCCTCACACCCCTGTGGGGACAGCTGCACCAAGAACAGTCGTCGTGCCACCGGGCGGGGGACAGCACCCAACGACCCCCTGCTGATGCTCAGCCAGGAGAGCTCCCAGCTCCCTCCCCTAAGACATGACGGAGCACGCAATGGGGCTCCAGCTCCTTCCTGCAGACAAACCATCGTCACTCCTGTCTCCCACAGCGATATCTCTGTGGGCACCAAGGCCACTGCGTGGCAGTCACTGGTGAGTGATCAGCACCACAGAGCCTGCTCACACACAACCTCTGAGTCCCACCGCTGCCCCGAGAGCCAGACCCCAGCCCCAGCCTGCTCGTGACTCACCAGCTGAACGCAAGCAAACACCTCCGGCTTTCCCTGCCTTGGCTTCATCGTGATGAAGATGCTATTTTTAACCCAACCACACCAAGAGACACTCATTTATTTTAAACATTAAAGCACCTACAGGCTGTTTCTCCAGCCTAATCGAGAAGCTGCCATAAAAGGACAAAAAGCAATAGTCATTATATGCCTTTCAGGAGCTTAACCTTTGGAAAGAAAGACCAGGGCTCTGAGCTTGGCTTGTTGAACATCCCTCACCTTTCCCCAGCAACTGTGCAGCCCGTGGGTGAGGTCACCCACCCCACAGAGGAAGTTTCCACCCGTGGGGCTGCATTTAAAGGTCAATGGCACAGAACGCAGCTGAGAGGAATGGGAGGTGGCACAGCCAGAACATAGACACCAAGAGGGAAACGTGAACCAGCAGCTTTGTGCAACCACTGATGTTGGAGGTAGAAAGGGTCTGGATGCAAAGGGTGGCTGGCCAATACTTGTAACAGTGCTGTGGCCCAAGGGCAGCTCTGCTTTCAGCTGATGGGATCTTCCTCAGCCGTTACCACTTCAAATCTGAGCAGGAGTTGGATGAGCTTACGTGGGACCTGCCAACGCATAGACCTGCTGGGGATGCCAGTCCCGCTCCCAGTCCTGTTGGCTGGGAAGCCAACAGCAGCACAACAGCTGAGAGCCACCGGCTGGGAGGGTTTTATACATTCAATCAACCACCACAGCCAGGAGTAATGCAATCACCCTGAAGCAGTTAAGCTAAAGGAAAGTTTGGAGGCAAGAAGCAGGAGAGGGAGGATATTATTTAAAAAACATCTGCACCAAAACTGCAAATGGTGCCCACTACGCTTGTCACAACTCGGAGTTAAGATTTTGTTTTTCCTCAAGCTACACATTAACCTCCCTAGTTTGGAGCCACTGGAAGAAATTTCTGCTGCTATGTCAGTGACAGATTTTCACATTCATTCATAGTTCTGCTGACAACAAGTCACCTCAACAGTCACCATATTCCCTGTTTTTCCTTTCCTAGGATGCATGGCTTCTCTGCCACCTTGCAGTGTGCCACTGTGCCCTCAGGCCCCTGTTTTGGTGGAACACAGCCCATGGTGGACCCTGGGGACATTTGGGTTGCTGTGCCCCAGCTGTGGGGCACTTTCAGTTGTGAGTTTTTCTGCTGATGGCAAACCGAAAGCCAAGCAGAAGAGCGTGTCCCCATGGCCCCAGGGGACCACAGCAGGCATCAGTCACCTTGTTTGAGGTGAAGCTGTTCTTGCAAAACCAGTTCACAGAATCGGTGTCAATAGAAGTTAAACTCAAAGGGTGTGCATTTTCCAAAGGTTTGTATTTGTACACAATTTAACCACTGCCACCATTAGCCAAGCCCACTATCCAGACAGGAGTGTGGAGGGAAGCAGAAGAATGGTATTTACTCTCAGCTTCACTTATGCAAAAATCATATTTTGCTAGCCATGATCACTGTGAAATGTGCCCCAGAGGCTGCTCCTGGGGCCTGGAGGACACTGCCCCACCAGGCCCTGGAACACACCAGAAAGGACACCTTTTGGGTGAAGCTGTTTGATAAAGAGAGAAACTCAAATCACACACCACCCACACTGCTGGTGCTCTCACACAGCTGGCTACTGCACAGCTCCAGGGTCTAGCCCCCCTATATGTTAGTACAATTATGTATAGTTTATGTAGAGATCAATGCAGCACACATGTCTGCACTTGCCTCAGCACCTCCAGCTTCAAGAGGCTGGTTGAACTTGGAATATTTGAAAATAAAGTTACCACTCATAAGAGGCAGAAGTGCTCTCACTTGGTCAGCACCAAGTGGGAAGCTCAGTGGTCGCAGCACACCAGCCCAGGTGCCAAACCCACAGCAAGGCAGCCCTGCCTTCTTCCCTGCCCCAGGATGGGCTCTCACCACACAGCAACCCCGTCCCACCCAGCCCAGAGCCAGTGGCCAGGCTGCAGCACCACCAAAGCTAAACAAGTTCTCAAACCCAGCAAAGCACCTCCCAAACCATACCCAACTGCAGCGGCCACCACAAACCCTACCTCAGGCCAGAAGGATGAAGTCACCATCCTTCTCACAGTCCCAAATTCAACCACCAACAGCCACCACAGGACCTACCCTTGGTGAGGGCGGCTCTCATCCTTAGGTAGCTGGTGGCAGCTGATGGCACCACTCCCAGCTGGGGACACTGATTAAATTGGCAGCAGGTGGCCTATGCCCCAGGGGAGGGTCCAGCCCTGGGATCCTGGGCTTGCTGTTTGGCCTGGCCACAGTTAATTAAATTGACTGGGATTTTGCTAAGTGGCTGCAGTGCCACTGCCTGGACTTTCCAGCAGCAGGAATGTCTCTATGAATGTAGATTAAAGAATGGGCAGTATTACCTGCTCCCGGTGTTACATATTTTCACACCAAACTAAAGGTGAAGATGCCAATCTGCAGTTTTCATGGAGTAATAAAGGACCTGGAGGATTTGCAGATTATTTTTTTCCTGTCTCCTTTAGGTGATTGCTGGACTCTTTAGCCAGCAGGGAACGAAGTGGGAAGCCATGGGAGCTGGTAAGCAAAGCAGGGACCTGATCCTGCATCTGTGGCTGGACCATGCTGTTTCCCTAGGGCCGTCCCTGGCTCCTGGCCATCGCAGGGTGGCCATGCCCTGAGAGCCCCCAGGAAGTGGCAGCAGCCCTTCGTGTTGGTGTCCTCCAGAGGGAAAGCATCCCTAGGCCACCCTTCTGGAGGCTCCTCTCCTGCAGGATGCAGATGGGCAGCAGGTAGAGCTGGGGCTCAGCCACAGCACCGAGCTGTGCAGCAGAGCCTGTCCCACCAGCTGCACCGTCACCGCTTCACCCCAGCCAGAGGAAAGCTTGGATACCGGGCAAGGAGGGGTTTTCTTGCCCCGAGACCCCAGTTGATGGGCCGTGTCTCTGCCATCACTCACCCACAGCATCCAGGCAACTGCAGCCGTATCTCCAGTCATCCCACAGTGCAGCCGCTAACACACAACTGAACCAAGTCAAATGCTAGTTTTGCATCAGTGAATTTACTTTAGGAGCACACAATTTCTAGAACACAATGACTAGTCAGCAGAAACACCAAGTGCTTGTAATTCCCTCGTGCTCCAGAGTTCCTGGGACGAGCTGTGGGGTGGGAAGGGTCTGAGCATCCATGCCCCAGGCTGGATCGTGACCAACCCTCCTAGAAACCTGCTCCCACATTGGAAACCTTGTCCTCTCTCTTCACTGGCTGCCCTGACTTTAATTTGTTTGCTTGCAGCATTTTGCAAATATTGCACATCTTCGGGTTGGGTGAGGTGGTTTTTTTTGCATAGCAGGAGTAGGGAGCGAGGGCAGGAGCAGGGAGCAACGGGCTCCCCCCGTGGCCTCTCAGTTATTACTTGGCTCTTTGTGCATAAACCCTGCCCTGTCCCATCTGCCTGGACCTGCAGGTATCACAGTGGGCAAAACCATCCCGGGGAGGATATAAGCGCACCCCAGAGGTATTGGTCTCTTTCCTGTCAGGGGGAAACTACTAGGTAAAGCGGCTAAGTGGAAATGACCAAGGGACAAAAGCAAGTGCCACGACTGCCATGCTGTCATGCACTGATCAGAGCAGCGGAGCAGCAGCTGGCAGCGATGGGACACACGGGGAAGCAGGAGCAGGATTTTCTGCTGCTTGGCTGGGAGCCTCTGCACTCAGCAGCTACTTTCCCCATCACAGAGCTCGCACTGGCCCCAGGGCCACCCAAGCTGGAAGTGGGCGATAACACCGTGGCCAAAAACCTCAGTATTTTTGATATCTGGGTTCAGCGGTACCAAGTTTGTAGATGAAATGACCAGAGCATCCTCTATCTGCTCCCCCTGGGGCACACATTCCCCTGCCCCACCTGATTCCTGCACACCCCTGCAGGTGGTATATCTGTTGTGAAACGCTCTGTGTCCTCATAGCTGGGAGGCTGCTGCTGCATCTGTACTAAGAAAAAGCAGTGATGCATCCCGGTTCTGGGAGCGACTGCTAAAAATAGCATGATGCGTATCTGGAGAGTGGAGGGAGGAAGCAGAGCTGGGGCTGGCTCACGGGCAGGCAGAGCCCGGGCAGCAACAGCACTGGGTGCAGAAGGTGGGTCACTGCTCCTCTTCAGCACATCCACGACGTGCTGCTGCAGCTCTGATGACGGGTTGTGGCAGGGCTTTGTTCCTTAACCAGTGACAACGCAAAGTGCTCCCGTGAGTAACTGGGCAGCTGGGTGCCAGAGAGCAGCACATCTCCCACTTCTGCTACCGACTCTTCTCATCACCTCAAACACATCTTTTGATTTTTTGGGGCATAACCACCCCCTGCCAGCACCCTGGCCAAGAATCATGGTTAGAGTTGGAAGGGACCTTAAAGATCATCAAGTTCCAACTCCTCTGCCATGGGCAGGGACACCTCTCCCTAGAGCAGGTTGCTCAAAGCCCCATCCAGCCTGGCCTTAAACCCTTCCAGGGATGGGGCATCAACAACTTCCCTGGGCAACCTGTTCCAGTGCCTCACCACCCTCACAGGAAAGAACTTCTTCCTAATATCTAATCTAAATCTCCCCTCTTCCAATTTAAAACCTTTACCCCTTGTCCTGTCACTAGACTTCCTGACAAAGAGTCCCTCCCCAGCTCTCCTGTAGGCTCCCTTCAGATACTGGAAGGCTGCTCTCAGGTCTCCCCGGAGCCTTCTCTTCTCCAGGCTGAACAGTCCCAGCTCTCTCAGCCTGTCCTCATAGGAGAGGTGCTCCATCCCTCTAATCATCTTGGTGGCCCTGCGCTGGACCTGTTCCAACAGTTCCATGTCCTTTCTATGTTGAGGACTCCAGAACTG
>VXBW01006837.1:299040-341196 GCA_013400375.1 Thinocorus orbignyianus
GGGTCCTCTTTTTTCCCTTTTTTAAATATTTGAATTATGTTCCCCTTTTTCCAATCCGCAGGAATTTCACCAGACTGCCACGATTTCTCAAATATGATGGAAAGTGGCTTCGCAACTTGGTCTGCCAGCTCCTTCAGGACCTGTGGATGAAATTCATCAGGTCCCATGGACTTATGTACTTTCAGGCTGTTCAGGTGGTCTCGAACCTGATCCTCTCCCACTATGGGCAGTTCTCCATTCTCAGAGCCCCTGGTTTTACCTACTGTGACTTGCGCAGCGCAGTTAGAGCCCTTGCCAGTGAAGACTGAGGCAAAAAAGTCATTCAGTACCTCAGCCTTATCCATATCCTGGGTGGAAAAAACAGTTCTCACCATACTGAAGGCTGGGCACATGAATGGCTCGGTGCTGGGGGTTGGATGGGAAGCCCCCCAGGCTCAGCCCCAGGTGAGCTTCACCACAGGGCTGCCAGCGTGTTACTGGAGAGATATACCTGCCAGCCTGCCCTGCGCCTGACACAGGGTGATGTGGGGACTTTTCCATAGGTGGCTTTGCGTCGGGCCCTTTCACAGCTTCTTGGTCCTTGTCATCCCAGACTTTTCCTGTGGCTGATCTCCAGACGCCGACCACAAGCCCAAGGCATGCTGTTGCATTCCCTGCCTGGAAAGCGTATTCTGGGACTGCCATTACTCACACTGGGATTATTTTAACCCCAAATTCTTACTCTAAAGACAAGCTCCCGTTTCAAACTACAGGACGGTGCAGGGTTTGCATTCAAACCGAGGGCTTGGAGTAGCCCAGCCTGTGCAGAGAGTAGGCTCTTGAGAGGTACACAAAGATGCTTCATAATCCCAAGTGAGGTAGCTGAGTGGCATGGTCCTGCTGCCCAGTGGGAAAAGACATGGTCAGTGGGGGCCGTAGGCGCTGGCAATGGGGCAGGATGCCTCTTGGGGCCTCCTGGCCACCAGCCCTCCCTCCCAGGCACAGTTTCTTAAGACAACCAAGTTCCTACTTGGTCATCAGAGCACCAGGATGGAAAAACAAAAGGCCAAGGGGCCAGGGAGAAGCTGCAGGAGAAACTGCACCCTGGGCAGATTTCAGGCACTGGGGTCTTTTTTTTTTTTTTAAGTGCAAAGACTAGGCTCAGAGTCACCAGAGCAGGAGGAAAGGTTGGTCTTAAATTTTCATGACACTTCATCTGCAGAACATGCTGGGAACTCATCAGATACGTAGGTGAGATAAAAGCTGCGCTTGGGTTTGTTTTCTTGTGTGCCCACAGGACACAGCCAGGCATGGCTGGGCTCAGAGAAGGTCTTTCACGATATCCGACGGCAGAGCATCACCTACCATATTCACAGCGCCCAGGCCTGACCTTTTCCGTGTGACAAGCACCATCACCTGAACCGTCCTCTTCAGCCCTGTCTGGCAAGCAGCTCCATCAGCCAGGGCACCCAGGGGAGCACGCTGGTGTGAGCTGCTGGCTGCCTGGGGGAGTTTGTAGCACTTGGGGTAGTTACTGAAACACTCAAAAGCATCATTGCAGTTTCTGCAAGTCCCAGAGTGGTCACCAAAGCCTGGGGATGGGAAGGGTTGGAGCGTTGCCCTTGGGCAACAGCAGCAGAGGAGGGTGTGGATGGCCTGGAGGAGCACCTTGTCTTTGGAGAGGAACTTCTGGAAGTTGGGCTTGAAGAGCAGGTAGACCAGGGGGTTGTAGAGCGTTGAGGACTTAGCAAAGACGGCTGACAGCACGAAGGCCAGTGCCGGCACCTGTCTGGCATCACCAAGGACTGCCCACAGGGCAATGATAGCATAAGGGGTCCAGGCAGCCAGAAACCCCAGGCACACAGCAATGCTCATCTAGAAGAGAAGGAGACGGAGATGGTGGTGTCATGAGCCTCCTGCCGCACACTGGCTGCTGACTCCCCCCAAAACCCAATCACTGCCATGTGCAACAGAGCCCCAAGCAGTTGGTCACACCCGCAGGGAAAGGTGCTCAGCCTTCTAGATCTGTCACTGCGGAGCATTGGGCTGTCAGACATCAGGGCAGCAGCTCAGCACGTCTCAGCGTGGGTGCATGAACCTGCACTCGCTCCTGGTAACTCACACCCCGTCCCACCTGGGAAACTTGGGAATTGCCTGAGCCCACCAAGGCAGGTTGGGTATGAAGCACCCAGCAACTCTGCTGGACCAGTTCAGTACCAGCCTCCAACAACCCAGATCCTCCTGGCAATCCGTGCCCGGATGCAGACTGAGCAAGAGGCTCTGGAAATGGGCCATGCCCAGACCCCCCCCTCCTCTAAGCAGGCACAAATGTTTCCTTCGAGGTCAGGCTTGCAAGCTGTTTTCTTCTGTGTTTTTTTTTTTTTTTTAACATATCCTTGGTAAATTATAGTATTAGCTCGTAGTCTGGGGAACAATGACTCATGCAACCTCCTTTTATGATCTTTTCCAATGTAATTTAAAATGAAAACTCCTCCACCTGATAGCTTTAAATGAGGAGAAATGTGTTATTACCCACACTGATACAAACACCTGGAGAATTCATCAGGAGCGGCAGACACTACCAGCTGGCAGAAGTGGTCCCGCCATGTTCCCCTGCCCAGGGGGTGGTGGGCTGGGGTGGGGGGCACCCTGACACCCCACACCACCCCAAGCCTTCCCCTACCTTCACAACCAGGCTGTGCACGCTGTGGGCTCTGCGCTGGGGGGACGTGTGTTGCCTGACAGCTCTCCGGGATACCCACAGTGTCCAGAGGATTAGCGAGTAGGAGACGAGGATGAGGAGACAGGGGAGAAGGTAGCAGAAGATGAAGAGGGCAAGGATGTAGAGCGTGGCCTCCCTGCTTGAGGCTTTCCACGTGATGCAGCAGGCTGTCCCATAGGGCTCGGGGCCGTAGCTGCCCCACTTGGCCAGGGGGGCCGTGGCAAACATCAGAGCATACACCCAGATGCACAGCAGCAGCACTCCGGCGTGGCAGGGTGAGAACTTGTTGCCTGCAACACAGGGACCGGGGTGAGGATGGCTTCTGGTGGGTGAGGGGGAGTAGAGAGAGGGGCTGTGACCCCGAGCTGCCCACCCCTCCGGCACTGGGGACAAGACCAGATGCCCTGGGACACGGCCGGGGGCAGGAGCTGCTGTGCACAGCGTGGCAGTGCTGCAGCCATGGACTGGGTGGATTCATGCCAATGCTCTCCCCAGGATGCATGGGCATCCTCCTTTCCCCTTGGGCATGTGGCCAGAGCAAGAAGAAGCCTTGAGAAAGGGAAGGATTTGCCCCAAACCACTCAGCAAGCACCCGGATCAGCAGTGCAGCCTCTCTCAGCGATGGGAGGAATTGCTGGGAGGTGGTGAGGCTGCTGGTGTATGGGGGACACATACATGACACTGAAAGCACCCACAGCCCCATGGGCAGCCAGCAAGGAGGGAGGAATGCTGCCTGAGCGTGGAGCAGGGCGAGCTGGTGCCAGGACTGCTCAAAGCCATCCCAGACACTGTCATTTGAAGGACTTTTTCCCCTCTGAGAGACTGAAGCTCTGAAGGAGGTGAATTTTTTCCTTTTTGTCCCATCCCCCATCAAATCTAAAACTCTCTGATCTTCTAAGAGCTCAGTATAAAGCGCTAAATCTTCAGCCATACATAGGAATAACATTTTTGCTTTGAAACTCAGCTCATTGAGATTACCCACTTCCTCACAGAAGATGGGCTGGGACACCAGGGTGAGATAAGCTCCCCGTGCCAGGCTGCCAAGCACTGGTTCATCTAGAGAGCAGAACCTGCGCAGGGAAAAGCCAGTGGTACCTGGGCTGCCTTTTAACACCCAACTTTCATCTTTATTTTTCCTTCCACCTTTCCAGTGATCTCATGAGGTGTTGTGCTGGCACATAACCCAGGTGACTCACCTCCAGCATCGCCCTTGATGTACTATGAGCTGCTGGGGACCAAGCATGTTGGCAGCAGCCACAGGCTCAGGCAGAGGGGGTGAGGATGCACCCTGGGGTACCGGTTCACAAATCAAGCTGATCTCTTTGATTTCCCATTTATATTTCTGGTTTTTGGTCTTTAATCCAAAATCTATTCAGAAGGTGTATGCTAGACAGGAGAATTAGCAGCTGAGCTGAGTAAATTAAGAAGCAACTCCAAATAGGAGCTGTAGATGTGTAGGGGACATCCCTGGGTCCCCTCGCCTCCTCAGGTGCACTACATGCCCTCTACAAAGGGCTGGTGCCCAAGCTCAGAACTGCAAATATTCACATTAGCTCTGTGGGAGAAGTCCAGGTGAAAATAGGACTACATAATTGAGCTATAACACTGCAAACCCAGCCCTTCTCTATTAATTACTTCAGTGACTTAACTACATTTGGCCTATGGCTTTCCCACCAGGGACCAGCTCTTCCTCGCGTTGCCAGAGCTTATGGCTTCCCAGATGCTGTCTGCTCTAGTCTAAGCTCAAGCCTGTGTATGGATGTTCAAAACCCTGCAACCTGCTGTGATACAGCAGTAGAGACTTCCCTACAGAGGGAAACAATTCTCTCGACACTTTTCTAGATGATGCTTCTGAACCCTAGGGTGGAGCAGAGGATGGCTGAGATGTATGCACAGGGACACAGGCTGCTGGGGCTCCAGAGCCCCACGATGGTGGAGGGGCATGAATACACAAGGGATAAAAACCTCCACAGCCTGCTGCACCAGTGCCTTAACTGGGAATAGGTTGCCCTAGGTGAAAGCTTTCACAGAAGAGGTAGATCGGATCCATTAAAAAAAAGGGGGGGTTATGTGAATGGAGAGAAGAGACATAAGTATAGATCAGATAACGCATCCCAGCACCTACCATATGCTGGGTAACAGACCTTCAGGCAGCAAACCGCGCTGAGCACTGTCAGGCTGGTGAGGCTGCAGAGCCCAAACAAGACCCCACAGAAGGCGTAGAAGGTGCAGACCGTCTGGTTGAACAGCCACCTGCAAAGGAAAGCCTGTGGGGGAACCCAGCCCCTTCCCTCTGCCCAGGGTGGCTGGCTGACAGCCCCTGCCACTTGGCCGGACAGGAGCTTTCTCTGTGGTCCCTGCTCTGCAGAAAGGCTGGGTGCTTCCCAGCCCGCTCTCCTAATTGCAGTGGTGGTGGGGCCTCAGCCACTGGTCCCACACCAGAAGCAAAGCCAACCACGCATAGGGTGGCTGCACGGTACTGGTGCCTGATTACCCAGGAAAGTATGGGAATGATCTTGCCCCTAATTTGTTCCCTGAGCATCCCAGTGACAGGCACAGATGGTGCTGCAGGTGCAGGAGCTGCCCTGATCCATGCTGGAACACACCTCTGCAGTGCCCGTGCCATGTGGGTGCCAGCTCAGAAACCCACCATCAAACACCTTGTACAGCAAGTATATGTAGTAAACCAGAGGGATGGGGAACAGCAGAGCAACCTGCAGTGAGATGGATGTATGGGAGGTTACACAGTGCCCCAGTGCCACCAAACTGACTCCTTGGGTCCCCTGTCAAGGATCCTGTCAAGGATCTCCCGATTTCAAGACAAGGTTTGCATATCCACTTCCACAAGGTACCTGTGTGCAAAGAAGGAGGATGTTGCCAAGGGAAAGAGCGTCACCGTCATGCTTAGGTCACTGATGGCTAGGTTGACGATGAAGAACTCAGCAGGCTTCAGCATGGACCTGTTCTGATAGGCCACCAGCAGGAGCAGTGAGTTCCCAGAGAGGGACACAATGCCTGTGGAGAAGGCAGAGGAACAGAGCTGTCTGTAACAGAGCTGGGAAAGGGGCCAGGATCATCTTGAGATGTTTGGAAGCAAACACTGGAGATGTCTACAGAGCATGGAAAGGGCTCCAGGCTTTCCTCTCCAGAGTGGGCTGAGCAGGGGAGCCCACAGGACCTACAGAGCTCTGTGAGGACATCTGGAGCTGCTTTACATTGCATTTGATCCTTTCCCCTTCCTGAGATCCTACAGAGGCATTTGGTAGGAGGGCAGTGATGGGATGAGACTGCAATGGGCTCTAGGTGCAGGATCTGGCCAAAATCACTTTTTCCAGCTGGAAGGAGCAAGGGGGCACTTCCTTCCAGCTAGATAAATAACGGGAGCTTTGTGTGATTGCTCTTCTGATGTCAGGCCAAGGAGATGGGCCCCTTCGCCTTTTTAATTTCTTTCTGGCAATGTGATTCCTGTGAGTCTGTGTTGTCCAATATCACAGTAACAAAATAAACAAGAAGAAAGGCATTATGAAGATCAAGGAAAATCCAGACTAAACAAAAGAAGGCTCTTTGTTTGCTATTAGTGTATTTAAGACAACAGTGGTGATTAAAATTTTATAACAAGGGCTTTCTCTCTTTTTCTTTAATTATGTAATTGTGCTTTCATTGGAAAGAGGTTTCAGTGTCCTCAGAAGGGGAATCTTTGCTGCTCTTGGAGCAGGTTGGGTAGGATGAGAGTTCTTCCCTAATGGATTAGGCTGTAAATTAAATATTGTGGTAAGAACCAGCTTCCAAAGCCACTGAATGGCCAACATTAAAGTTCCTCTCAGGAACAGGATTCCCACACAAGACCTGGCTAAATCCAAGGGCTTTGGAGTTGCTGGAGGGCAGAGAACTGAGACGTTTGTCCTTGTTCCCAGCCTCATGAGGAGTTTTTCCCACAGAGCTAGTCTCACATCTGTACTAAGTACATTTGTTTAGCTTTACTAACTCCTAGGAGCTGTAGGTGCCTAAAGGACTGCTGGCAGTCCCAGTGGCACAAGCATCCCTTGGCTCCTCCCTCCCAGGCTTGAGAAACCTTCTAGCATTTGGGAGACAGCTTGCCAAGGGCTCCGAAAACTGGAGGGATTTTCTCTGCCCATCAGTCACTTCTGGCCCACACCAATGAGGGCTAGGCCACCTCAGAGCACACCCCAGCCCCTCAGTTTTGCCTGCTGGCTTTCTGTTGCCACTAACTCCAAACCACAGGACATTCACCAGCATCTTCTGCTGAAAGCAAGGGCCAGTTGGATGTCAAAACCACCTGCAATAGTCATGAAGCTGGCAATAAGTGTCCCTAGCACATCAGTTGACTGCAGTAAGAGTTACTGCACACTCCTGAAATGTTGTTCTTCAACTTCCAAATATTTAAAAACATAACTGCTACTTGCAGTTCCCCTGAGAGGGGGAATGACATCACCAAGCTTTGGCCAGATGATTCTTTTGAGTAATATGGGGAGGGCTAATTTGGGAAGGACCAGTTTATTATTCTCTCAATGACTGAACACTTCTGGAAGCATCAGTGACTGCAAAAGGCCTGGACAGTCTCTGGCAGGCAGACACCTGGGCCACCAGCAGCAGGGGGAGAGGTATAACAGGCTGCCTTTCCTTACCAAAGACTAAATAGAGTGTGCCAAAAATCAAGTCTTCTCTCTCTGATAAGGTGGAGATGAACACCGAGGCATTGGACACATTCCCCATCTGCAAAGCAAGTTACAAATACAAGTGAGAATGAATTTTGGCTAATCAAGGAGTGCTCAGCTTCATAATTTCATTTCTGCAACACTCCACTGGCACGATGCTACAACCAAGCCAGCAGCACGCAGCCTCCGGCCCCACAACTGCAGGAGATGGCCTCACTAACACTGTGTGCAGCACTGACCTGCCCGGCTGGGCAGGGGGCCCATAATAGGATCAAGCTGGCAATCTCACTTGATTGCCATTTCTTCAATTACGGATTTCACTGATTAGCATTTACCTTTGGATCTAAATTTTCTTTGCTGGTCTTGGCCACGTGTTGACTGCAGCAGGCGCTGCGTATTTTGGACACAGGAACCCATTGCTCAGAGCTGGAGGCTTCATCTTCCGCGAAGTCTCCCACCTCTTCCTGGCTTGCCCTGTCCTTTGCATGCCTCTGCCTGTCCCCGTGTCCACATCAGCAGAGACTTGGCCCAAGCTCTCTTTGTGATGAGGCCAAGACCTGTTCAGGTGCCACCCCGGTGGCATATTAATTGTCTCTGCTGTGAGACGTGTGCTGAGAAGGGCCCAGGCAGAGACAGGACTCACAACAACCCCAGCCCAGGAGACCCCACAGCTGGGGACAGAAAGGAATTGTCACCCTGATCCTCACTCCTCCTGGCTGGCACCTTCCTTCTCCAGTTGTAACTGAATCTGACCCATGCTGCCAGCAGTGCAAGAGGTGGAGAACATGAGGGTGAACACATGTATTAACAACAGAAAGCAATAGCAGTAAAAAGCCATTCCCTTTCTCAGGGTACCTGACTCGATCATTGAGTTTTATCGGCTTAATTAGTTTCCCTGTTATTTCGTGCAGCTGAGCCAAAGGTTCCCAAAGTGCTTGGGAAGTTAATAGGGGGTGGCAGAGCAGAACAGCAGACGTGTTTCAGTATATTCACTCCCTTCACTGATAACAAATAAATGGAAAAATATTTTGTTCAGGTGAAGGGAAAAAAAAAAAAAAGAGAGAGAGGGGGCGAGAGAAAATAATGGTTTAATTATATGTTTCAATAGCTGTTAGCTTGCTTGCTGGGATGTTTAATACATGCAGTATTCCTGCCTCCTTCCCCAGGGTCCCAACCTGCACGCTGCAGGAGAAATGAAACCAATGCCCTGCTGGGAAAGGGAAGGCAGCTGGGGCCACCACGGAACATGTTAACCCTGACAAGTGGCGATGCACTGCTTACTCCCCACAGCCCAGTCTTCATGGGGCCATGCTGTGAGCTGGCACAGGGTACAGATTTGGCTTTATGGGGAGGAGGTGAATAGTAATTCATATCCCCTGCACAAACCCCTGCCACAGCTCCAGCTGTCCTGCGGTGGGTAGGTGGGTGGGAGCTATCGCACAGACCCAGAGCCGTGGGAGATGGAGCCCTTCTCTCCATGTGATCTGCTGACATGGACTTCACAAGCAGAGCAACTGCCCTTGTTGCCTGTGCCCAGGTGAAAATGCCTGTCTAGCATCCAAGGCTGCGTTCAGACAGGTGGAGCTAACTACTTGAAGTATGAATAAATTAGCTATGAACGGGAATGCATTTTAAGACGCTAATTGGTGTTAAACTGCCAAGAGATCCTGCCAATAGTTCTCCATTCTCTGTGGTACTGGCCCTCACAGCATCCCAAGGGCTTTCACACCCGGGATTCAAGTTGAATCTCTCCCTCTATCGACTGCCCAGTGGAGACTCAGGTTCTCCCTTGAGATCTTCACTGACAATCCCAACTTGTTGGACACAAGTACTGGAAATCCCTAGTAGGAAAAAGGGAAACATTTCCCAACTTTTCTTCACCTGCTTTCTGCAAATCTTGGCCCAAGCCTCAAATCCTCACCAGACTATGCAGTGACTCATAAAGAACAGCAAAAGAAATGTTCAGGTGGTGTTTAAAACCTTGTGAGTCATTTTATCTTAAGAAAAAGCAGCAATGGCAAATCTGGACTCCAGCAGAAAACTAAAGTTGCCAGTTGCAAGACAGAGAACCAGGGGATCTGGAGCTTTTACTGACAGGAGCAGGAGGTGCTGACAGCATGCTGCAGAAAAGTTATCAGACGAGATTTCTCCATCACAAGGAAGCAGAAAAGCTTGGAGCCAAACTTCTCCCTTTTTCAGCCCACCCTCTAAAAGGGTTGTGAGGAAATGGGCTTTCCTCCTCACCAGCACATGCAGGAGCAGACAGGGCAGGGTGAGAACATCACTCTGATGCATATTCATAATTGTGAGGGTGAAAAAGCTGCCTCAGAGTATTTAATTTCACAGCTAACGAAAATCCAATCTCAATGTGCTTTCTATGATGAACGTTCCTAGGAGCCCACCTCTCCCTTCCTTGTGTGCCAAAGCATTTTAATTGATGGTAAGGTTAAATTTATTAGAAAACCACCAAGTTACTAGGCCCAGAGTATGACATTGTGGGTGCAGAAAGGGAAGGCAGGAGAAGGTCATGAGAAGGTTTTGCTACATATTCATCAGCTTCTAAGTTTCTTTGCAGAATTTCTTGAGAAAATGACTTTTTCTTTCCCCTTTACCACAAACAGATAAAATATGGCAGAGCTCCCCAAGGCACATTTTGGATGCAGGCACTCCCTTTGGGATAAACGCACACACCATCAGGCTCGTTCTGTCTGGGCTACCGAGTTACACCACTTGTTCACACAAGTACATTCAGCGACTCCTGTTGCTCTGACCACCTGTCCACACATCAGGCTGCAAGGGAGGGAGCTGCTGTTTCTGGTGATGAGAGCCCTGCAATGGTGCCAGCTGGGCAAGACTCATCCAAGGGGTCAGTGTGCTGGAGTGATGTCCCAGGCTGCAGAGTGGCACTTGGGAATGGGATTGGGAATCACTCACCCTGGGAGAAAAGTTGGTGCAGAAGAGAGTGAATCCAACAGGAGAGGAAGATGACAAGGTGCTGGCGAACTGCAGCCCTCCGTGGGTAGGGTGTTCTCCTGCTCCCTTGGGTGGGCAGGAAGACAGCGCTGGAGGTGAAAGGGGGTTGCTGGGTTCATGTCACCCACAGGGCACCCTAGAGACTGAATGTTTGATAGCACCATGAAAATAATCTTACTCTCCTATGCTCTCTGAAGGGTAAAGAGTGTCCGTGTTACAAGGACAGGTGACTTATGGCTCCCTGTACCAGACTGGCCATGAGAATGACGTCCTTCATTAACCTAATTGGAAACAACCTTTATTTAGGGCTGATCAAATCATTCCTGAAATTCTCATAATGCATGGTTCTCCCCTAGGCCATATTTAATTCTTCCTCAAGAGTCCTTGGAAGCAGGAACGCTGAACACAGCACACACACACATCCCACCTCTGCGAGATGCTTCAGCAAAGCTTATGTGTATTAAGAATATGGAGGCTGGGAAAAAGGAGGGACTGTGGTCACACAGCTGCACTGGTGACGAGACAGGGGAAGGCCCAGCATAAACAGTCTGGAAGGAATTGTTCCTGCTCCTCAGCGTGCATGCACACACGCAGCAAAGGAAGGAGAGAACTGGCAAAGCTTGCAGGACTTTATTTCCTTCACATCCCTGGCAGATCTCCATCCTGCAATACATCAGGGGACCTACAAGTGTCCTGTGAGATCAAGCTGGCAAAAAATAACAATAATCCAGGGGAGAGAAACTTCTATTTCTGACATATTGCTGGGGATAGGCCCTATTTTTATGGTTGTGCTTGAGCTACTTGTAAAGCACACATCTCTCATTATAATACAGAAAATGATAAAAACGCAGCTCTTGGGCTGATAGATATGCTGATGTCATTGACACACAAACAATAAATCAGTTTTATAGAAATATGGAGAGCTATCATTTTTGTGTCTGAAAGTAAATCATAAACTAGATCCCGTAAACTTGCTGTAGCTGTGTGCAGTGCACAGACAAGTGAAGCTAGAATGAGTACAAGAACCATTGCAAAAATCTCAGGCTTTCCCCTGCTGCTTTCACTGGGGGGTTGTGAAGCCTTTCCCTCCCAGATGAATAAGAAGGGGGTACACTTGTCTGAGCTCCTCTCTGAGGGGTGTGCTGGGACCTTTTCACACTTGGTGGCAGGAGGTCTTTACCCTTGTGGAAACAAGGCAGTGAGCAACCTGCTTCCCTGACAATTCACAAACCTGTTCTGGTTCTGCTTGTCTGCTGGAAACATGCCCAAAGCCTCCCTCTGTCTGAGCTGCTCCCTCAGCTCAGACAAGCCCCCCTGCTTCTGCTGTCATGTTTGGTGGAGGGTCACAAGCTGCAGAAGCATCAGTGCAGGTACTAAACACTTCCACACTCGTTTCTGACAGAAACAGCTGCTGAAGTTTTCTTCCAACTCAAAAACATTTCAAAAACATGACTATGTTCCATCAAGACTAAATCTGTAACTCCTCTGGGAGGGACTTCTGACAAGAACGTCTCATCAGGGCTACCCAGCCAGCACAGTGAAGCCCCTTAAAAATCAAACCGCTTGGCCACATAGTCTTTGGGCATACAAAGCTACTGCTGAATTTGATTTAAGCTCCATTGCCCAGACTCTGTTCTGAGAAGAGACAGGCTGTGAAAGCTCCTTTCCCCTCAATTTAATCAGACTCTGAAATGACATAAAGTTTTCCAAGCAGCTGCTGTCACAGGTAAATTACCAGGAAACCCTCATATTCTGCATCCCAGACGCTGTCCTTGTCTCTGCAGGAAGAATCAAACCTAAAACTACATCCCATGTCCATATCTGGTACCCAGCAGGACACTGGTACGGCTGGACTGGCCTGATCATGGGATCACTGTCTACCTGAAAAAACAGACGTTTTATTTTGTGCGATTGTAAGTTTTGCCCTTTTCCTCTCCAGACAGTTGCTTTTCTTCAGCCAACATGATACAAAGCCAGAGCTTTTCCTGGAGAGGAGAAGGAAACCTGATGAGCCTGGAAAACTCAGCTGACCTCCAGTCTCTTTCAATAGTAAATGGCAAGAATCGATTTCTGCAATTCCTAGCCCAGGGGAAGATTAGACACTGCTGCCTGCCGAGCAAATAAAGCAAACCTTTAAAAGTCATAGGAGAGCGAAAGAGCACAGCTAAGTGACTGCTCAGTATCTGAAGGACAGATTGCAGTGTGAGGAAAGGCAGCCCCCAGCCTCCTACCTGAACACATTTTGCAGATTACAGTCTTCCTCTGGCAGGACTGCCCATCCCCATCGGCTGCAGACAGAACAAGTCACCTTTCTCTGTCCCCTTGTTAGCCACCCTGGACTCTCACAAGTCCCCTTGAGAGGGGGTCCAACCCTAGGCACACAGCCCCCCCTAAAGCTCTCAGTGAGATGTGCCATTTACACAATCGCACCCGTGCCCAAGGCTGCCCAGGTGGGGAGCAGAGGTCACCCCCAGGGCTGGCACTGTCCGTCCCCATGCCCACTCTGGGACACCCACTTCCCCACAGCCCCATCACCCCCACTCCAAGGGGAACACCTCTCTCAGCCCCGGGGACACAGCTCGGCTCCTCACCCTCCTGCACCTAGGGACATCCACGGGGACCGTGTCCTCCCCACACCCAAGGCCAGGGGCGCTCGGGGGCACCATGTCCCTCCTGGGGATGCTGGGATCCCCCTTACCTTTCCCGGAGGAGCCCGCGGTGCTGCCCGCTCCGCTCTCCGCCGCCAGAAACTTACCGGGGCTCCGGAGGAGCGGCGGTGAGTAGGAGAGGAGGGAGAAGATGGGAAGGGGGCAGGTTCCGCGCCCGCTGGAGCGCGGCGGAAACTACCGCGGCTCAGCACCGGCGGCCGCGGACAGCTCCGCTCCGCACCGCGCTCGCACCGGCCGCTGCCCCGCACCGCACCGCGCTCTGCCCTGCCCCGTCCTGCACCGCACCGGGCTCTCCCCGCGGCTGTGGGCACAGCCAAGGGACTCTGTCCCCACAGCCGGGACAGCTCTTGTGCTGCGAGGGCTGTCACGGCCAGCTCAGCCCTGGCACCCTCCCTCCCCAGCACCCTGCTCCCCAGCAGGCACTCAGCCCTGCCACTCTCCCCACTAACATCCCCGCTATTTTCAGAGCGAGGGAAACTGAGGCACAGAGGATCTAGTTTAAAGCAGCACCTCGGCATTCCCAGGCTCACCTTTCACTCCCCTTTGGCCTACTCCTCTCGCCCCCCCTCAAGGGAAGCGAGCTGGTAATTCACTCACCTCTCCCTGAAGATGCGGCTGGCCACCTGGTATGACCCCATGCTGTGCTGTGAGGTGCTCCAAGGACATGCTTGGAGTGACAGAGGAGACAAGGAGGTGGGGATCGATGTGCTGAGCCTGTTGCCAATCAGAGCTGGGTTTTGGTTTCCACCCAAATCATTTGACCTGCCTCTGCTTGGCAAAACACAAGTCACGACCATCACTTAACCATGCACTTTGTTAATTCTCTCTACACCAAGAGAGCTTTCCTTGGTTGCCAGTCAGAAATGGGAACAACATCAAAAATGCTAGTGCTCATTTTTAGAGCTCCAAATACTGTCAGGACTGCTGGTCAGCTTGGATTTGGGTGTTTAGATTTGCTCAGAAAGGAACCTTGAAGCCAGGGGAACGGACAGCAATAGCCTCTCATGTACTCTACGTGCTTTGGAAAGAGCCTTCAGGAGAAACATTTATGGACTAAGCAGCTATGTAAATAGATACACATTGAGATTATTATAAACTGAAAGTTAGTTGTTGTTTGCGTTCCAGAAACACAAAAGCCTCAGCCAAGTTTGAGGCCCTGTTGTGTCATCCCTTCCGTGTGGCCAGCGTTAACTCAAAGAGCCTGACGTCCACCAGGGAACACGCCCCATGTCCTCTCTTTCACCCAGGACAGACCTGCAGCGCATCATTCAGTGGCATACCAAGGGAAACAGGGAGTCCTTGGCAGAGTCACAAGCTTGATTAGGAGCAGCAGCACTTTCCACCTCACCCCACGCTGTACACAGGGACTGCAAATGGTTACTAAACTTTGTGGGCACGTTTGCACAACTGCATTATTTTTTTAGCACAGTTTCCTCAGGAAGCAGACCTCCACCTCAGCCTGTCTTTCCTCAGCAACACTGTGCCTCCCCAACAGCACTTCATCCATCAGCCATTCTCACACAGACTTAGGAGAGGGATTGAAGTCCTTGAGATAATTTAGTTCCCGCTTGGTTTGTGCAGTGCGGGGAGACTCAAAGGAGCTGGTAGAGAATTTGAGAAAGCTCAGTGGAAATGCCATGGGGCAGCTGTTCGAGCAGTGCCTGCAGACCCTTTCTTGTCTGCATGAGATTTCTTGAGGGAGCTGGAGGAGCCAGGCATTACGGAGGTGAGGAGACAGAAAATCACATCTGCAGGAAACAAGACTTCATGGAACAGATTTTTTCTTTCAAGCCTAAGCACACAGTGAGCTGTGTTTAAACCCAGACCTGCCACTCCTTAAACATTGCGCTTTTTTATGGTGAGGATCGAGGCACAGGGCGAGTCTTTAAAGGAGTGCTTCTGATCTGGGATTGAACCAACAGGTTGATTGCTAGAAATCAAAATCGACCTGAAGCACAATTCTTTGCTGTGAATCCTAGAAATTTTCGTACAGACTTTGTTATCTCAAGCATCTAATTTTGTTTCCTAAGGTCTCCCTTCTTCCCTCTTCCTACTCTCCCCAAGAAAGAGAGAAAGAATCTTCGAGCTTTCAGTCCCCCAAGGGAACAAGAGCCCACTCTGCAGCATTACAGGGATAACAGAAGAGGTATGTCACACCTGTCACCTGTCCCACAAGGAGTATTTGTCTGCCAGGCAGGAGAGTCTGAAGTGGGAAAGACTTGCTGTGTTGGTTACAGCCTGCGATTAGGCCAGCACCTCAGAGCACCGTTTCCTTTTAACACCAGCTTTAATCTCAGCACTGGGACTGTAATCCTGTCCCATTTGGTCTGCCCCACAGGACATAGGCAAAGGCTAACCAGAAGTTTTTGATTCCTCTTTGGTCACCTCCTGAAGAGACCTACCTGAGCTCAATCTTGAGCCTGCAGGTACTTAGTTTTGCTCCCAATCCATCAGAGCCCACCTGCATCAGCTGAAGCTGCTTTGTACAGTAAATCCTGTTGGTTGAAGGTGTAAGTTCCACCTATGCCTCCAAAAGAGACCAGGGTTTAACTCGTTAGATGCCTGTTTAAACCTATTCTTCTGTCAAGAACAGCTTTCCCGCTGGAAGATACTTTCTCCAGATGCTTTTGTAAAGTCTGTGCTAATCAAATCCAACAAGCCTTTTTAGGTAATTAATCATTTAGGGTTTAAAGCATACAAATGCAGAATTTGTAGCATAACCACAGAAAACTGAGGTGAATGGCAGTGAGCACAGAGACAAAGGAACTCCCCTGCTCATCAGGGAGCCAGGAGGACATCCCAACAGCTGGCAGGACTTCCCCTTTAACAATGCCAGCCTCCAGACCTAGGGGCAAGCCTTCCAGATTCCACCTTTGAAATTAAACTTATGGGCTCTTTTTCTTACACAGAACTTGAAAATGAACACAAACCAACCAAATTACCATGGCTCTTCAAGACGAGTATTCTCCTTCAGCCAAGGGAAGCTGGTAGGGGGAAAAAATGCACATGTGTGTGCACGTGCTCCATCCTCCTGTCCAGAGGAAGCAGTAAGTCATATTCTAGCCAAAGAACAACACAGCTCACCTCCTAAAGCCTTCAACCAGCACAGTGACCAAAAAAAAAAATCTATGAAAGTTATTTTGTTTTGCAGCTGCAGCAATGAAATGTTATATCCACTGCTGCTTGCTCAGCCTTTCAGGGCAGGCCGCTGCCTCCTCAGCAGGACTCTACTGCTCCCCAGCTGGCCCGGGGAGGATGTGGGTATCACTTTTGCACCAGGCAAAGAAGGGAGAGTGCAGCCCAGCTGGTACCCATCCGAGGTATTTTGCAACACTGCGTCCTTGCCCAGCCTCAGCTTAGCATTTCTGCAGTCCAGATGGTGGGAAGTAACCTGAAACTCATATGCCTCTGCCTTCTAGAAACTACCAGCTCACCACCAGATACGGGACCCCTTCCTGGGAGCATCCCATTGAAATGTCAGCAGCACAACTCTGATAGCTTCAGAGATAAGGAGACAAGACTGCTAGTCTGCCTGTGTCTGGACTGTGGTTCTGCTCTTGTGCTGGAAGACAGTGACCGCAAGAATTGTAAGCATACCCACGCGTTCAGTCATTTACACTGCAAAAGTGTGCACCGAATTTGTATGTGTAAGTACTACCACCTTTTCCACGCAAACTGGGTATTTTGACACACAAGCATTCATTATGGGGATGCGTGTTTACAGTTAATTTACTTGTATAATAACTGTACATGAAAAACAGACAAGCAGCCATGCCCCTCTGCTGCATATCATAGAATCATAGAATGGTCAGAGTTGTAAGGGACCTTAAAGATCATCAAGTTCCAACCCCCCTGCCATGGGCAGGGACACCTCTCCCTAGAGCAGGTTGCTCAAAGCCCCATCCAGCCTGACCTTAAACACTTCCAGGGATGGGGCATCAACAACTTCCCTGGGCAACCTGTTCCAGTGCCTCACCACCCTCACAGTAAATAACTTCTTCCTAATATCTGATCTAAATCTCCCCTCTTCCAATTTAAAACCATTACCCCTCGTCCTGTCACTAGACTTCCTGACAAAGATTCATATCAACCCTGATGTTCAATATTGTCCCAGCAGCAGTCTCTGGCTGGGGGCTCTCACTCCCTGCAGTACTGGCTTTGTGACAGTGAGCAGGGAAAGGTGTTTTTAAGAGGCCAAGGACAAGATAGATGGCTGTGGGCAGTGTTGCCAGGTGCTCAGTTTCTCTGTATGTTTCTTCCACCTCTTGCCATTTTTTCACATTGATGGTGAAATGGAAAAACATTTCTCAGGGTACCAAAGGGACATGGCAGAGCATCTGTTTTCTGAGACAATGGAGGAGGGATGCTGCTGCCCAGCAAAAGGTAGGGAACCAGCTGATTAGATCTGCAAAGAAGTAACGTAAAGACAAACAAACATCAACTGGAGACAGGAAACATCCTGGGAAAATAGTAGAAGTTCCACAATACCAGGAGACTGAAATGATTCAAAGAGAGTTTAAAAAAAAAAAAAAAAAAGAAATGGTGAAGAGTTAATTTCCATGCTCACTCTGCTGTGGAACAGGTGCCTGAGAGACCATCCAGCTACAGCATCATTAGAAGAAAATAAGAAAATTCCAGCATAATATATAAGCTATTCTAATTGTTACATCTAATTATGAGGAAGAGTAAATCACCATGATAAAATTATCCATCAAACAGCGTATAAACACGTAATTGACAATCAAACTAAGAGCTGCCATTCATCTTCAGAGGCTGCTGCTGTGTATAAGAAGAGACTACTCATATTCATGAAGTAGAAAAGTGCTTCTGGAGTTACAGTAAAGATGAATTAATGCAATAAATCTTTAAATATTTACAAAAACTTGATCCAAAAATGAGAACTTTGTCAAGTATGTTTTCTCAAACTGGGTACCAGTAGGAGTCTGCATTATCAAACTGGATTTTGACAAGGCAGCTGGACCAATGTTTATAACAGTGCTTTGTAAAACATCTGGTACTAATCTAACTAAAGAATTTTTAATTAGCCATTAATTTCCTCAATAACACAAAAATCTAGACCACCTACCATGACCACTGACAGGTCTAGCTAAACCAGGCTCCCTAAGAAGGCAGCATGAACAGTGCACCTTGCCCCTACAGCTCAAGTTTTTATACCTTTATTCCTATCTTGCTCTTCCTCCATCAAAGGCCACATAAGCAAAGTAAAATGGAATCACTGTCACAGAGGGATGATGCCTTCAACTGGACCTAGGGTACATCCCCAACAAACACCCCACCCCTACCGGTTTCAGTGAGCAACTAGTAGCAGTTCTCCAACTTCAGCCTGGAACTCAGCCCAGGCTCAGGAGGTCCCAGCCAGCTCCTCGGGTAGATGTTGCTGGTGACTGTGAACATCTGCTGTTGAGTAGCAAAACCAGCCCCTATCCCATGGCAAGGTGGTTGTGTTGGCACTGGCGACCAGTTTGAGAGCAAGCTGTAGCCAAACAGGCTCCTTTATGGGCTGTGCTGCTTGGAGAATGAATCAAGCAGCCCTTCCAGTCCACGTTGGTTGTTTTAATGACCAAGGCTGAGATTTCGGCCTCTGCCTTTTGAACAGAAAGCCCTGTGGATGTGCTTCATGCATCCACAAGCTGCTTCTGCTATATAAAAATGCTGTTTAGGCTCTTCCTTGTTACTGATCCATTGCCCAGACAGCAAGCGCCAGCTTTATCGCACAGACCTCCTACATTCCCAAACTGTTACTGGTCCTTTCAATTTATTTATCTATTTTGTTTTTAAGAAGCGAAGGGCTGATGCAGTTCAGATTTCCATTTGGGATTTTTACAGCACTACAGCTGGGAGGTCATTTGTGAATTTATTGGATTTTAGTGTTTTGGTGATAAAATTATTTTATTTAAAAATGAGATGGTTATCCAGTATCCTCTGTGAGCCCTTCCATCATTGACAGAAGTACTGACAGAATAAGAGGCAGGACGGACCCTGCATCACTGCAGTCAATCCTGACACTGAGACTACTCTCAAATTCATGGACTTCTAGGGTCTGGGGAATTTTCTAAGTGGCCTGTTCCTGATTACTAATGACAGGTAATTCATCCCTAACGATCTCCTCAGCTCAAGCTGAGTCTTGAATCACAGTTTTCTGCTCTCAGTCTTAAGATGTGGTGTTTCTCTTTCTTTTTATGAAAATAGGCTACATCCATTTTAAAGGTCTCTGGCAATGGCAGTACTGAACACAGTATCACCAGAGGTGATTCAGGCAAAATATCTCTGAAACTTCTATTGTTGGTAGATGATGTTGCTTACAAATAGCTATTCCTACTTACACAAGTGACCTGAACAGGCAATGAAAGGTGCAACCTAGAGCTTGAACTTAAACCCATATGACTCTTCTAATCATGTTTCAGTTTTTAAAAGGGACAGGCATTTCTAGTAGACAACACTTATTTAAGAACAACACTTACTAACACCCATGAATGTTAGACACTCAGGTACTGAGCAGCACATGATTCATTCCCCTTCAGCAGAAAATTGGCACATCTACATGCCCAGTGAAACATTTCGTTTCCATTCCAGTGACTCCTAGGAGCAAAGTCCTATAGAAACCTCTCAAATGAAAAGATCCTCAGCACAAAGTCAAGAAAGAAGAAGTTCTACCACACTTGGACTATTTCTTTGCAAAGGTGGGTGTTTTGGGTAACAGGTGACTTATAACAAAACACGACCCTTGGACTGGAGGGGTGATGTGCGGGAATATGCTGCTTCCTGTAGTCTCTGCTGCAGTGACGTTTGTGTCCTGCAGAGAAACAGAGCAGCCTGCCTTAAATCACTGCAACTAGATTTTCCAGAGATTTCAGCTGAAGTCCTTGATAACTCAGAGCAGCCCCCGGCTGGCACACAGAGACATTAACTGCACCATGCCCAGTGACCCTGTGCTGCCAACAACAGACTTGCTTCCAGCATTAGGACTCTCAGCTCCCTTGGTCACTGCTAGCTGCCTTAGTTTCCCTCTCAGAAGAAAGAAGATTGCAGGGATGTTGTGAAGCAAAATCTAAACTTGCAAAATGTGTTGACATGAGTAGCTAGAGATCTGTTCTGAATATTCAACTTTTATTTATCAGAGCCTAAACAGAAAATCAGTCAGCAACAGACCAATTAAAATCAAACTATTAGAGGAGACTGCAAGAGAAGCGATGTTTAGCTTTTTCATTAAGTAGCAGTGACAGAGATTAGAAACATGTTCCATAGCATGAACATGAAGCTCAGCTGCAGCCTGAGGCATAGCGAAGCCTCGAAGAACCACAGTCATTTGTATGTAAATGACAGAGTTGTCCACTGAAACAACGTGGACAATGAATCAATGACAGTGCATGTGGACATTGTGGACAATGACTCAATGACAGTACACGTGTGCAAAGAATTGGAAGCACGTTGTTCAATTTCCTCCAGAGGATGGGAATACTTTTCTCTCCTGTACACCTAGCTTGTTCCTACCAAATAAAGCAGCACATACCACAAATTGCTCTCATCAATAAGCAAGCCAGGAGAGACAAAAATGAAGTGACAGGGAGTGGGTATCCAGGGCTTAAGTAGAAAAGCAACTCTGATGATATTGTGGTCATCAAAACTATTAATGAGAGAGAGAGAGATAGAGGGAGGCTTGAATAATCTTTTTGTGTTGGTTGGGGAAGATGGAGACCCTGGGGGTGGCCTTGCCCTTCACAGTGTTTCAGACATGAGTCCTTTCCACCATCTCCCAAGCAGGTGAGCAGTGGTGTAACGGGATGGAGAGCTGGAATTAGAGCTGCTGTGCCCCTCAGTCACTCACCTGCGAGACAGCACAAGGGGCAGAGCGAACATGTGCAGGAGCTGGCAGTCTCTACCACAGCATGTCAACAGGAGATGGGAATTCAAACGCCTGTGTGAAAGGGGACACAGCCATGAATCAGAGAGTGGCCAGAAATAGCACAGCTCCGTGGGAGGGTCCTTCTGCCAGGACAGGAGCAGTCACAAGGAATACGAGTCTGCCAGCTGCGCTGTGCTGCCCCAGCCAAATGCTGCTGTGTCCTACATTGTCAGGGAGCTGAAAGGAGCCTCATCCTTCAGTTGAATGAAAAATGAGTCTATGGATGTATTCATGGGACAAGGGAGCATGGAGGCAATACTCACCTGGATTAATGACTCAGAGAACTGTCCAAACAGCTGTGTCTGATACCAAGGATATCTGCAGGCAGCAAAAGGTTCCATACCAGATACAAACACTATCTCCACTGTGCAGGTCAGCGCTGGCAGCTGGAGGAAGGAGAGTTCCCTAAGAGACAGCTCTATTTTGAGCATGAAGGGTAGGAACCAAATGGCCACAGATGAAGTAGAAAGGTCTTGGTGTGCAGATGGGCACACTTACCTGCTTTGTCAGCCATAGAGCACACACACTCCTCAGCATCAAAACAAAAGGGTGAATCTTGCACAACATTCTTCCTAGGAATTCAGTTCTGCCCTTGTTTGGTGTTCTCCTTACACAGGCCATCAGCACAGTGGCAGGCCAAATCTGTTGGAGATGCTTCAGGTGGGAGCTGAAGGAAGCAGTAACCCTTAGGAGGACTTGCCCCTTTGTCAGCACTTGGTATGAGCAAAAGAGGCCATGTGAGACTAAACAAGCCATTCTAAACAATTTCACCTACTCACATACTGTTCTCATGGTGCAACCAAAGTAAATGCCTGTATTGATCAAATACAAAGATAACATGGCTGGCAGTGGGCTAATGACCTACCCACTGCAAGACAGCTGGCTTAGACCACAGATGCTCTCTTCTTCTTCCACTCTCCAGACAAATGCATCCTTGAAACATCCTGTCTCAAAGGGTGGTAAAAAGTTTATTTTTCAAGGCAGAAAAGTCCACAGAGATTAGATGGTGGGAACACTGCCCACCAGCCAAAGCCAAACTCCCAGCCAAGGTGGAGCCTTTATTTCTGAACCTGAAATTTATAGTCTTCAGTAACTGGAAGTCCAACATCTCACAGAATTATCAAGTAAAAGGAGAGGTCTATAAAAATAAGTAGTGATGAGTTGAGAGGATCGTTTATGAAAGAAAAGACCCCACGAAGGACAATTTAGGGATTATTTCAACTAAACCCAGGGACCTACAAGCAGATTAATTTTAAATACAGTGGAAAAACCTGAACTGATCCACTAAATAAAACTGTGGAACTGAAGAGAGAGCTTTGGATTCTGCTCAGATGGATGGTTCACACCCCTTACAGAGAGGATGGAAGGAGTAAACATAGCAGATAGCGTGTAAGTCACTTCTCAGCTCCGCTGCTGTGCATGAGCAGGGCGTCTTAGAGAAGCATTATTGTCCCCACTTGGCAGAATATTTGTGAAGACCACTTGAGGGGTCTTCAAGCCAGCCAGCTGCACCTGAAGCGTTACATACTACCAATCTTGGCTTTCACTCAGACCGCTACAGCATTTAATTTTAGAGAGTAAACAGCAGAGAATAAATGCGCTGATTTCAATTGCATTCATAAGGCAGACAGTGTCCTAAGCTTTAGAAAAGGCAGAGCTGCAGCATAATCAATGAGGTCAAAGCTACTTCCCTAAAAGCATGCTCCTAACATTTGACCTCGATTACAGCAGATTGAAAGATGTTGAATTCTCTTTCAAGATAGGCTTGGTCAGATTCATAAAGAAAATCACCATAAATAGGAACAGAAGAAAATTCTGATGCAAAATTGCCTGAACATAGAGTGAGGTTCTCCGTAAACCCTCATCCCCTCTCTCAGTACCCATAACTACTTGGCTAGAGCAGGCATATACCAAAACAGCCACAGTACATTATACTAATGAAATTAATCTGAAAAGTATTACTTCCAGTTCTGTTGCTCTCCCTTTTGGAGAATTATTGTCATCTCACTGGCCCTGTTTCTGCACATGCAAACAGCATTAATAGTATCTATTTTGCATACAGTGTAGTGTGAGATTCTACTTACTATCTGTCTGTGCACAGCTCCGAAACCTGCAAGCAATGAGTTTTTCAGCATGCCGGTCACATTATCTCCTTTGGTACCTCCTAGGCACGTTTTGTACCTACTAATGTCACCCATCAGTCTGTTGTGCCTTGCTGTGTCAGGTGTCTTACAGATGCCTGTGTCCATTGCCTCCTGCGTACAACTCTGCTCGCTGTGTCATTGCCTTAAAAGTAGGGGGAGAAACCCTACTACATTTGTCTGACAAGATTTAGCCACACTGACTGATTTTTATCAACTCATATTTCTCCCACTGCTTTGTGCTTTCATCTCATTTTATCGTCACTAGATTCTAACCTAGTTAGACTCACGGGCCTATAATTTCCTGAGTATGCCTGTACTAAAGAGGCAGCTCAGCATCTTTGCAAGTGGGTTAGGGACAGATTTGAAGGGTAACATTTTGTGAGAAACAACACTAGGTGATGGCATTCATTTAAGACGAATCTATGCTACAAGCTACACATGCTGTTGCCCAACTTCCTACCATCTGTACACCAAATTTTCAGCTTTATGTTAAATAGACATTAATCCCATGCTTGTATACTTAGACGGAGGCATGAGATAACACATATGTTGCTCTTGAGATGCACTTCCCCCCTCACAATTTGTACTTGTGACTGTAATGGAAATATATATTAAAATATATGTTTCTGTTCTTGTATTTGGCTTTTCAATGCCACCCACAATTCCCAGTGCCTGCATATTCTGGCTTCTCACATCCCACTTGTCCGCTGTGCTTTGAATGCTGCCTGATACTCAAAGTCCAACTGGCCAGAGTTTAACTCTTAATTTTCAAGATCGTCTCCCAGGATCTCTCTAAACCAGCCCTGTTCAGCTCAGTCCAGCAACCAAGGTGCTCCCTCTCCACCCTCCCCTGCCAGGAAGAACTCATCTCACCCCTTCCCGTAGGTTCTCAGCCATCAGACTTTAGTGAAGAAACCAAAGTGGAGGGATGCAGGGCAAACACCGTGGAGAAACAGGCTGGAGGTCCTGGAGCAGGCTCTAATGTTGGGAGTCAAGGGTTAGAACACACCTTGGGGTTACTTTCCCAGGATCAGACAAAAGCCTGGAAAGCAAAGGGCATAAAACCCAAATATAAGTAGGTAGCACTCAGATCAGCTAAGAACCGTTCACAGAGACTGTATTTATCCCAGTCACAACGGGGAATACCTGACAGTTGCCATTAAACATCAGTACAGGGAAAACTGCTGGCTCATGGCTATTTCATAGCGGTGATAAGGGCTAAGCTGTGGGGACGGTACAAAGGGTCTGTGTGTTTCACGAAGTTATCTCAAAGGGAACAGATGTGCCGAGATCAAAGAACACTTATTAGCTCAGCCACTCCTTGTGTCCTTAGACTGTGGTGTCTCCTTTGTGCCACGTACCTGCCTGCTTTTCCCAACAAAACTGAAAAAGATTGGCAGGCTTTTAGGCTCCTATGCTACACTGAACACATTAGGTCTAACTCTCTCCTTCTCTGCAAAATCTCTGCAAGCCTGCAGCCAGAGCCATTAACATTCACCACGCCTCATGTTTGCATTGCAAAGTGGAACTGGTGCACCCAGCACTGGCAGACCAGTGTGTGTCTCATGGCCTTCAACAACCACACAGAGGAGCAGTATCCTACCAGCACTAAGGTGCATTGGTACCAAGAATTTGCTGTTGTCCAGGAAAGGAAAAATCTAGTACTTTAAAATCCTCTAAGGCCTGCGTGAAATGACCTGACAATAAAGATAACTTCTAGTAGTGGTGAATAAGGCTTCATCCTTAGGAATTATGGACTAGATTCTCAACTGGCATAAATCAAACACAGCTCTAAGCAACACTAAAGGAACAATACATAGTGGCTGACGAAGGGTTGCAACATGAAATCAAAGAAAGAGGCAAATATATGACTAGAAAACTGGTTAGTCTTCAATCTCCTTCCTTCCCAGCTCTGTATCACACACAGATGTCCTAAATATCATCTCCTCTCTTTGAAGCCACACACTTGTGTTCTTCCCAGCCCCACCTGCTCCTCCCACAAGAAGTTAGCTACCTGCTTGACAGAAGCACTAGAAGGTACCATTCTCCTCAGCACACAGCTTGTGCTAACTCAGATTTTAACAAGCTACAAAAGAATCAGCATCTTGCTGCTTAAAGCACTGTAGAAAGACACATGAACTTGCATCAGCCCCTCCTGTGTGTTTCCCAGCCCCGAGAGCAGCACTGCTGGGAAGGGCCACCAGCCCTACACCAAGCATTTGACACTCTGGAGTTAATTTCTTTAATTTTTATTTTATTATTTTTTAATGTTCAAAATCTACTTTGGACACATGCAGACTTAATATCACATCATGTTATTTTATTTTAGGAAAACACATGGTAGATTAATTTCCATTAGAAAAGCATCAATTTAAACAGATCTTTGGCTGGACTTTCAAATTGTTCCTAATTAATATTCCCTTTGAAACCTATCAACTTCCTTTGCTACTAACCTAGCTTTTCTGCATCAGAATATAAAACTAATATTTCAGGAAAAATGTCACTTTTGCATGTAGAGTCATTAGATACCACTGTGTTATCAGGGTCAATTTTTAAGACAATTTTAATCCTCTTCTCTGAAGGTCTGCCAGGCCATAACTTTCTCCCCTTATCTTCCTATTCACACTGCTCTGTTACACCGGTGTAATTTCTTCCCCTCGTTTCTTTACTCCATGGCTTGATAGTTTTTAATGAGCCTTTCACACCTGTGGTTTTATCTAGTACTAATTTCATACTCTCAGTTCCTGTCCCTGTTGTACAGATCAGGTTTAACCACACTGCAATCAGTGGGCCTCCACTAGCATAAAGCCAGGACAAAGATTATGGTGGCAGACTTTGTTTTCAACATAAAACTGTGTCAGTCATGACTAAAAGACAGTGCCTTGGTGGCCAGTGCACAAGTTAATCTGACATCTCCATCAGGTTTCTAGCAGACAGTTTTCCCTAATCACAAACCCACTTCAAAAAAAACCCCTCTTTATTTGCTGCCAGTGAGAAAGCTGGTGACTGAACAGAACTGGAAATTGGGCTCCTCTTCACAAAGCTGCTTCTGGGGCAGAGCTGTCAGGTATCATAACGTTAGTGCAGCAGGGAACAGACTTTTCAGCTACAGTCCATCGGGGAGGTGGGTGAAATCCGGACACCCCCAGCAGCTGAGCTGGTGCCTTTCACGAGCACCATGTTCCAGGGAGTACAAATGGAGAAACTGGGACATGACTTTCAGTTTAACAGGGAAGGTGTCTGCTGACAACGAATGAATCACCCCGTGACTTCAAGCTTTGTTGGGGAATAAAAAGACAAATTTTAAGCGCCATGGAAATAAAAATACCCTCTCACTTCATTTTGTCCTGTCACTCTGAACAAACACAGTGCCTGTTTTGAAGACTACTTTTCAGATAGCCATACGATTTCTGAACAGGAAATTCACAGTGCCAAGCACTGACAGAAAAATCACTGCCTCTAGCTATTATCTAGTCATATGGAAAATATTTGACTGAGGAAATAAAGTCCTTCATTGGAGAGCCTGAGTGATAAGCTGCAGGCAGAAAAAAGCAGAATCAAATCAGTGTCAAACCTACATTCACTCCCAAGATATGTGAGCATTCTACTTGAGCTCAGTAAAAGTCATCCTCCCAACAGGCTTTGAGCCTGTTGAAAAGAAGTAGGAAGTAGAATGAAAGGAAGAAGACGATTTTTAAATCAAGCACTGAGAAGTACCAGAACATGCCTACTACCTGCCCTGAAACTACAAAATCAGGGACGCCCAAGAAGGAAAATACAGTGATTATACCCTAGGCTTGTACTGTGACAAGGAACATTTGGTTTTGACCATTCTGAGTAGAGTTCCTGCTGGCAATGTCCTGTAGATTTTGCACTTCTGCTACAAGTTGCTTGCTAGGACGTCTCATCTTTTTTTCCCCGAAACAATATTTATAGACCTCACATGTTTTAACACATCTCAAATCTTACTTTACAGAAAACAGGTTTTCTTCCTCAACTTTCCATTGTGTTGCAGCTAAACTCAAGCAGAACGATGGCTACACATCATGTCTTTGCGACTCAACCCTGCTTCTCCTTCCCAAAACCCCTGCACGGCAAGACCAGACCGACACTAGGTTCCAAAGGTACCAAGGCCATTGCAACATTTAACAGGCTGTGTTTTGAGCAGTGAGCACTGAATAAGGAAGAAAGAACTTAACTCCAGTTGCAGCAGCAGAACAGCACTAAAAACAAATTATGCCAAAGAGTTTAAGGTGTGAGTTACCAGCATCTGAATACGGCACCTTCCCTCTTTCCTTATGAAAGGAAGTGCTTGGACAGGAGCATCATTTTATTAAGCAGCACGTACCGCTCACTGTAGCATACACAGCAGCGCAGTTATCATGCTCTACTTCTCAGCATTAAAATTAACAATCCTCCAAGCAGAGGAAATCTTCATATCAAAGATTCAAACACTACAGGCTTCAGTGCTGCCAAAAAAGATTCTTTTAATTTTTGATATGCCTCTAAATAGTCTGAGACTTTACAAGTTGCAATGGAAAATGAGTCAGACTTTGATCCCTGAAACAGGCAGAAGTCACTAAAAGAGTCCAAGTGAATGGCAGTTTTGAAAACCCAGACATGGCAGACTTTTCGCAGAGCCTGGTAGTGATCTGTTTAGTAAAGGATGAATGTGAAATGAATCCATGCTTCTCTACCTTAATACTGAAACGTGAAAGTAAGACGGGGAAGAAAGGGATCCCTAGGACTGACTCTGTATGTGAAGCACCTTTCAAATTTGGACAAACTCCCCAGATCCAAGGCAGGGCCCTGGTAAGACAAGGTGGGGACAGAGAGCAAACACCCCCTTCTACTCCCCAAATATTCACCCAGTCTCAGTCTTATTTCTGTTGCTGATTTACATGTAGAGGTTTTGTCCTCTCAGACTGAAATTCTCCACTCAAGACCCAGGAATGGGAGACAGAGCCTAATGGCATCCTCTGCGTGGCTCATATCTGCCCAGGACAGCCAAAGCCCTGAGCAGCACCAGCAC
This sequence comes from Thinocorus orbignyianus, assembly GCA_013400375.1. Classification (NCBI taxonomy): domain Eukaryota; kingdom Metazoa; phylum Chordata; class Aves; order Ciconiiformes; family Thinocoridae; genus Thinocorus; species Thinocorus orbignyianus. Next base: position 327,160 of record VXBW01006837.1, read on the forward strand.
TGCAGCCCGTCCCTTTGGTATGGGAGGGGACAGCAGGGTCCAGCACCAGTTCTCAGAGCAGAAACCAAATAAAACATCCCCTTAAATGAGGTACAAAGTTTCCCTAAATATGTATCAACACAAGACCCAATATATCAGATCACCTACACAGACATTGTCTATAAAAATCTGCACAAGGAAGAAACAGTAATTCTATAATATGATGCTGTTCTTCCACTAGGCTTTGTCTTTTCTCCTCAAACATAATTTCTACCCTTCCTACCCTTAACTATAGCCTTGCTCACACCGTGTTTGCTGCAGAAGCTATACACAAATCTTCTCTCAGAAGCTGGCCAAATTGATCTCACTCTCCCAAGAAGTAGTCTCACTGTGCTCTGTCCTCTCAGCACAGGCAGTAACCAATACCAGAGTGCCACCTATAGCTATTTCACACAACTTCGCAGCAAAGCAGAGCAGAAAATGCACACGCATGCTCGTTCCCATTCCTGGCATTAGGAATACCTCTCAGAGAAACTTCTGTCATTACATTCTCTTATTCTCCAGACCTTAATCATAGCAAGAGATGTAACAGTAGCTGCCCTAAGAGGGGCTTTACTTCTCCCAGAGTGAGAGGCGGAGCGTTGGGAATAACACCCCTTTTCCCACTCTCCCCTAAAAAGGAGAGGCAGAGCATATGCATACAGCCCACTGATTTCTGCTGAGGTGGCCCAAAGCCAGCTTATAAAACAGGCTTGTTACAGCTATAAGAATGCATCTTCTCATTTAATACTGTGTGAAAAGATACTAGAACAGGTTTGTACTTTTTGCATAGAGCAAAAAGATGGAAATAGCATTCTCCCCTCAGTGCACAACCCAGGACCAATGAATGAGCCACCTCCACCAGCTCTTTCCAAGGGAAACCAAGGATCTGGGGAGGTGTTTCAAAGCAGTGCTGAGCTGACCCCTCTGGACAGAAAGGCTTATGGCTAACCCCAGCAAAACAGCCTGAGGAAACAGGTTTGGAACAGGTGATGTGGCAGATGGCATCCTTGTCCCCTTCTGCTTCTGCCACTGCATCAACCCGTGCTAGCTGTGGCCAGTAAATCCGCACAGCCACCCCGCTCCTCAGGCACACCCAAGCACTGGAGCTGCCAGGCACAGAGCGAGCTGTCAGTGGCACTGCTGATTCCTCCACACCATTCCTTTGGGGTCACAGCACAACCCTCTCCATTTGAGTGATTACGGGCTCTGCTGCATGCTTGGCTGTAATGGAGAATACATCCACAAAACAGCCAAACAAAAACCCCATCACTTCAGAGTCAGACAACCCCACCTACACATCCCAACCAAGCCAGCAAAGTGCTGTCAGGTGTCTGCTGGTTTTTAAGTGTCAGAAACTGTGGAGGAACAGCTATACAGCTGTTTCCAGGGGTTGCATTCACCATTTCCACTCAGCCATGCTCCACCTAGGAATACAGAGGGAATCTTCCTGCCAGGACTCAGCTCTGCAAGAGATCCTCTGACCCCATGCTAACACGGGTATCTAACAGGGTACCTCTGTACCCTTTAAGGGACCACACAGATTCTTGTTATTAGTTGGTGAGCTTCTACCAGCTTCTGTGGCCCCACTGTGGGACCACACGCACATCCATCACTGCCGGTGGTGTAAGGGACACACACAGCAGACCACACAGGAGAGGAAGCTCCTCTCCATCACAGAGCTGCCTTGTGGGAAGGTCCACCATGAATATGCTAGTTAGAGCAAGTGAACCAAAATATGAAAACAGGCTGCTCCTATTTAGACTTGCTGGTTGGTAGCATCTATTTTGATTAACAGTTCATTCATTAGGGTTTGGGGTTTACACATGCCACTGGCAAGGATCTGCAACCGCATCACTACAGAGGCTCAGTCCTGTCTAACTGAAAGGTGAAGTCCAGAGCAGGGTTTACACATGTGCAATGATGGAGAGACATGCAGAGACCACTGCTTCAGTGGAGACTGTCAACCAGTACTGGCCAAGCTTTAGAAAGCTGCTCCGTGCAAATTTCAGGTAAGGCAGTTAAATTACAGCATGTTGCACACAAAGCTACAAAACAAGTTTTTACTTACTCTGGGGGAAAGATTATTTTTTGCTAAGGAGCTGATGAGTGGTTGTGGGTTGGTTTTTCTTTTTCTTTTTTTAAAGCAGGTTGATGATGAAAAAAATCTCAGAACAGTATGACTATCATGAGAATGATTTCTAAAGCAGGAAGCATGACAGCCCCACACCCACAACACCAGAAGCAGTTGCCACACGCAAGTTGTCAGCCACACACTGCAGGTCTGATCCTGCTCTACCTAAAGCTCTTTGGAGCTTTGACATTGTCTTCAATGCAGTGAACTGCACAATGCAGAATTAGCTAAAAGCCCAACATGAGAGAGGAAAAACAAACAAGTGGTATTACCCACGTCAGAAGGTATTTCACATCCTCATCTCAAAGCAGGAACACTGCTCTGATGAGCCCAACCTGACCAGAAGTACCAGGATCACGACGACTTACACTCAGGATCTGCAGCACTATGAAAGGATCTCACCAATAAGAAATATCAATAATTAAAACAATCTCTAACCTCATCTGAAGTTCCCTGCAAAGACTTCAGTGCCTCACAGATTCTGAATGCTGGAAGAGAAATTTCATCTTGATGCTAAAGAAAAAAAAAAAAAAGAAAAAAAATCAGAGCAGGTTGTTTCATTTTTATCTGGAACATTTCCACCTGCCCACCTCTTTTCCGCACAAAGCCTTTCCAAGTTCAGTGGCAGTCCATGCCTGGCTTTAAGTACAGGCAACAGAGGAAGCTGTTGGGTGTCAGGAAGATTTCCATACCCGCAGGGAAGAGCCAGACCCACTACTCCAGCTGGGAGAGGAGCAGGAGCAAGGGCAGGTGACTGCAGTGATGGAGCAGCAGTCACAGCCTCTGACCCTGCTGCTCCTCAGGGTGAGGAAACAGCAAACCCAACTCTCCAGGAAGGCATCTGTGACAGCACGGCCTAGATGGGGGAAGCATTTTGACTGTATTTGAAAAAGCTTGGAGCAACTCTGCCTTACAAAATGGCAGAAGCCAACTGGCAGCACCTGATTGTCCCCCAGGCAAGGCAGCGTCTCCCCTGCTTGCAGGGACTCCTAAGGAGATAAGAATCTCTCTCTGGCAGAGGTCAGGGCAGCAAAGTAGCTCTTCCCAAAAAAGCAACAACTTAAAGTAAGGCTATGGGGGCTCTGGCATATCTCACGCAGCAAAAGCAGCGCAGAAGTGGGGAAAAGGAATTATAAGGATTGTTCCACTTTGGGCACTCCTTTGTGCTGTAAATTCCTGGGTACAGTTCACTCATCCTCACAGCTCTGCATGGACAGCCTGGGATCGCAGTGGCCTTTTCTGGCTGCAGGCAGCTGCCCACCAGCACACCATATACCTCCAGTGCTACACAGGCTACCCTGTCGCAGGGCTCTAGATTCCCATCGGAACTGAGGACCCACTACAGAGCATAAAATATGCGAAGATATTTTCAGTGCAGAGAGCTTACAATGCTGTAAGGAACAGCCCTGCTTTCCACACATTAGCACATTGAAATCTGCACAGCAAGCCTGTCAAACAAAGCAGCTGCTCTCTGGCTCTCCTACACCTCTCCTCAGATGGAAGAGCTTCAATTATGTGCATGTCTGCAGGATTTTAACCTTTTGCCTTCCTCTAGGCACTGGGTAAGAAGATCTAAGGCACCAGTCTGTTCATTTTCTGAAGGTGGCTCAATGCGAAAGGTTGCCCTCAGAGCTTGTTTTTCACAGCAGGGGTGTAGGAGTACAAAATCAGAAAGCTACTTAATTACCGACTCCCTGCCCCTACATTTTCAGACTGTCAAGACAAGTTAAAGGAAATATTTTCTAGGGGAATATCATCAACTGCAGAAAAAAAAAAAAGTAACCATAATGCCCAATTTTACTTAATTTTATAGAAGAGCTCTCAGACATTTACATAGTTAAAATCTTCAGATAAACACAACAACATCCTGTGATTTTCAGAAGGAAGCATGGAACATCCTTCACAAATAACAGGCAGCAACACTTGTAGCCCAACCCAGCTTCTGCTTAGATATCACAGTAATGGCTAAAAGGATCGCACAGTAATGCTAAAAGGATTAACTCCCACTGATTTCAGAGAAGTAACTAAATTAGAGCCAAAACAGGTACATCAGCATGTTACCTTAACGTGCAGTCACCTCCTGCTTTTCTCTTGGTCACTCTGGCAACACACCAATTATCACCATGCTCAGATTAGCTCCTGTTCCTAAACAAATCCTGGAAAGGTGAATGTTTTCCCCTAGAAAGATTCTACAAGATAATTAGCAACATGCACTAAACACCTGTAATCCACAGTTATCTTCAAGAAAAAATAAATTTGAGGAGTTGGTTCAAATTGTCAAATCTAAGCTACTTAACAGCATACTGAACCTTTAAACTTCTGTTGAGAGCAGAAGACACAGCAGACACTCATAGAAGTCTGTAATCAGAAATGTCAGACAGTAAAACAGCTTAAAGTCTGGGTTTATATGCACCAGAAATACTAGCAAAAGAAGAACAGTGGTGTAAGATAAGATTTCCTGCAAGAATATTTTAGTTACCTTGACCCTGATTTTTGTAATCATCTCTGATGCTTCCAGTAACTTCAACAGGTTCTAAGATTAGAGGACGTGTAGAAATGGCACTTCAGTGGTTGAAGTATTCACCTGACATGCTTTAACACAAAGAACAAATGGGGAAAAAAAGAAAAAAAAAACCACCAAAACCCTAGTTTGGAACTTGAGGAATTATCCTGCTGAAGAGCTAGCAGGATGAAAAAGGAGCCAGAAGGCCTAACTCAAGTGCCAAGAAGTGCATCAGTGGTGTCACACATCTGGGAGATGCAGCTCGCATCAGGAAGCTAGCTAGAAGAGGCACATAGGATATGGAAACACAAGGCTGGAAATGAATGTAGTTTAGCTTCACATGGCACGTGAAGCCCGCACTCTGCCCCACGTTAGTCTGTCTGCTGCAGACTGCTGACATACTGGCTTACATGCTCTTATGGAACAAACTGAGTCATGCTGCTAGGACTTGAAAATGAACGTTTTTTTACAAAGCTCTGCATTCTGTAGGCAGTACATCCAGTTTCATAAAGCTGAGGCTCAACGATACACACGCTTTTTGCCCATTTTGCCCCCAAGATTCCCTTTGTGTGCCAACTCATTTCCGCATGCAAAACGCAGTTATGAAACAGACAGCTACATGCACTCAACTTTAAGAAAAGAGTTAAGCCTTTTCTTAAAGGCCTCTTTATTTTTAAACTCCTCCAAAACATAAATTAATTTAAACAAATCAGATGCAAAACAGCTGCATTTTAAATTAGCATATATTTTACTGTATCAATCACAGCAACCTCATACAGTAAGATACACGAAAATAGAGCATGGTATCACTTCAATTCAACACAGTTTTGTACTACAGTACTCCATGACATATATACACAGGACTCTTCTTTTTCAAAGCAAGTATAGTCCCTGCTATATTCACCGTAAAAATTACGTGGCATCACAGTTTTAGTTATTCACTGTAGTGTGAGAAGCCATATGGAAATTGAACTAGTGAACTAGAAGATACACTGTATAGCAGCCAAACAGGCATGACACTTCAGAAGATGAACGAAAACAAAATAACCACCGAAAGGAAAACCACCCCTTAGACTGTATTTTAATAGTAAAATCGTTTTTAAATTCTTCACTATATACATAACGTATCTACATTTGTGTCATATTTATATATATATATATTTATAAAAAAACATACAAGATTTTGAAAACCTTAAAATCATCCACCTAAACAATGTTCACCCCAACCTTTATGGCCAGCAAGGCGATAGTTGCCAAAACATTATGTTCAGCTGCAGTTGCTTGATTCAGAAATTTCTCTGATTGCTAAACACACACCATCCACTTTGTTTCTTAGTGCAAACTGTACAGTAACTTATTGTTCTCAGTCCTCTGTAAGACTCAAGTTTCATCTTATTTCCATAATACTTCTGACACCCATTTATGGCTAACATTATTCTAGCTATTTTACAACATTAGCCTATATAGTTTCCCCCTCTACCTACCACAAGCCCTCCCCCCCCCTAAAAAAAAAGACAAACGATCATTCATGCATGTTTCTGTCACACAGGGATCAACGGACATTGAAGTTTAGAAGCCTAGACTCTAACAGTGTTTAAAAAAACCCTAAGTGAATAATTTTAGTGCAAAGTCGACTACATAGTTTACATCTCAGCTAGAGTTCTTTACAGATATTTTAAACACATTTAATTCAGCACATCAGATTAGGTTGCCTGATACTTTGTTCTAACTAGCTAGTTGGAATAAGGAAGTTAGAAGGATTTTTGTGGGTTTCCTTTTAATAAAAAACTAAAGCCTATTCATAATCAGGTGTTGTTTGGAGGTCAAACTGTACAGAACCCAGCACAATGGAGTCCTAGCTCTCAGCTAGGGTTCCTATGTGCTACAGTAATACAGATAAATATTATTATCTGATTCACATCCATAACCGATGGGTTTACTTTAAAAGAAGTCACAAATGAGCTCTGATTTTTAACCAGGCCAGTGCTTTACTTGCTGGACTACACTACAGACTTCGCAGTGAATTTAGAAGCAAGCAGAACATTTATACTCACAATTTCCATTACCACAAAGGAAAAGTGTGCACCGAGAACCAAAATCCTGAATTCCGAGACAAAACTCCACTTAGACTAGTAGTAGCCTTATCAGAGGGGGGAAAAAAAAGTCAGATTAAAAAACGAAAAATTGATCAGAGCCAAGAACATCAGTCTGCCACAGCAACTATAGTAAGCTATGAAATACCGTACAAGGAAAAACAAAGTCACCTGAACAAATAACCCAGAGACCTCATAGTTATAATGATTCTACCACTTTTAAGAACTCAACATATTAAATATTTATTAAAAATAAACTGTTTCCAAATTACCTATTTAGAGTACAAAGAACAGTACTTAATTTATGTGCAACAGAAAGTAAAGAAAATCAGTACTCATCTGGAAGGACAACACCCTAGGCATAATTTAACTGACATGAATACAGGTTCACCTTTTAAAGATACCATACAGTAAAAACCAGTAGGATGATATTGGCAACACCAGAAAATAAAGCACGTATTGTCCAGATTCAGATTATATAAGCTTGAGAAAAACAACCAGGAGATAAGGGGAGAAGGAAGAAACACAAAGACAAAAGGAAGAGATGCTGTGGTGTTTGCATTTTGGAGATCAGGAAATGCAGACACACTTCAAAAAATAGTCCTTGTTGGCAAAACAAGCCATTCACATGCTTCTTGCACATTTTGAAGTCATACTTTACCAAAAACTGGTGGTAGTTTCATCACTCATAGAAAATGAGAATCTTAATCTTTAGACTTCATTTTCAAGCCTTGCACGGTTTTATTTGGGCAAGGAGATGAGTGCAATGTAATAGAAAGGTGTGACGTCACTTCTCTAGGATACAACAGCTGCCAAGTTTTAAAGAAAAATGTGCTCTTCTCCCCCATTTAAATTGAAAAGTAATGATCATTTATGAGTGACCTAAATCATAGCAGCATGAAATCTCATGTATCTGCAGCATCTGTGAAGCCACAAAAAAAAAAATGAAATCAAGAACTGGCACCTGATCACTGAACCGTGGTTCCAAATATTTGGACATGTCGTTTTGGTAAGAGGTCAGTGTATTTTCTTATCAGTGGAGTCAGAATGCTAGTTAGGAATAGCCCTTTCCCCTCCCCCTTTCCTTCCCCTCCAAGATAGACTCACCAAGTCTATCTATAAACCACATGGGACAGCTGGGATGATTTATAGTTTAACTGATTATTAGGCATGAATCTGTGAAGCTCACTTTTCCTACAGCAGGGATCATAATAGTAAGCATTGAGGCAAGTGTCACACGAGACTTTTGAGCAAAACGTGCAAGTGTTTGCAGCTCCAGATCGGTTACAAAAGCCGCAGCGCGAGGTGCCTGAAGGTTTGGATTTGGAACTGAATTGAGCAGCTCTCTCTTGACTCTGATTTTGTGATGTGTACTGAGATTTCTCCCTTAAAGAAGATGCAGGAGACAAGCCATCATGTGGAAGTGGTTTGATTGAATAGGTGCTCTGTTTCACGGCTGGATATTCCTGCCGAGAGTTGAATAGATTGTCACACTTTTGGCAAACAGAAGTGCCACAAGATACACCACAGTTTTGGCACTTGAGGGAAGCGGTCTCTTTGGTTAGGTGGGTGCGTTTGTGGTAAACGGCGTTGGCATCATTTCTTAACAGCCACACATCAGGCTTAATAGCGTCTTGCCTTTTAAAATTTAACACACTTCTAGAATCAGGATCAGTATATAAATCTAAGTCCTCTTGAGCAGAAAAGTAGGAGCTGTAAGGGACATTTGTTCTTAGCATGCCGTTGTGATGAGATGAAGCTGGCAAGAATTCAACTGAACACCCATGCGGGGAGCTTGACATTGTCAGAAGAGAGGGTGACGGACGGATAATTTCATCTTTAATGTCATCTTCCGCATCAACTAAAATTGGTTCTTTCCTGAGACTCAGAGAGCTCATCAAAGGTGGTTTCTTACTTTCCCAGTAATTATCATACGCGTCCACTGATTTAGAAGGCTTGCTCACCTTTGGCTTGAAATAATCTTTAGAGGCCCGTTCGCTCGCTGATTTCTGGAGTACCATTCGTGCCATGGAAGTGTTTAAGTTCTCTTTGCACTCTGTGCGCCGTTTCATGGCCTCAGAGCAGCCTCTAACATCTTCAGTGCTATTTTTTCGTTCGTTTACGACATCAATCTCTGAATAACCTTTATCTTTCACTTGCAAGTGAATTTCAAGAAGCTGTTCACATTCCACTTTGGCCAAAAAGAGTTCAAATGAAACCATTTTCACCTGAATGGCATCGACCTGCTCTTTAAGTTTATACATTGTTCCCAGTTCTTGGACATAGCCCATGTAGTTCAAAATCTGTCTTACATCATCTTCAGTTAGGGCAGACTTTACATAATAAACAAAGGGTCCAGTGTAGGTCTAAGAAGGGCAGGGGGGGAAATAAAAGGAAAACTAGTTTACAAATTCAGTAGTGGACTAGATGTTCAGATAATTCAGTGACAGATACTATATAATTACATAGATTAAATACGACAGTGAACACAAGCAACTCCTGTGGCAAGATGAACTCAATTTCTGCATCCCTCCTGTTCAGCAGATGGAAATTCTGCATGAGGCAAATGCAAAGTAGCAGAGTTTTCATTCAAATTAAAATCCTGATTAGCATAATGTCCTCCCTGTTGATTTAAATTTATATGCTACACATTGACATTAATTTTTATGTGTAACAGATATGTTTGCATTTACAAGCAAGCCTATCATAAAAGGTAAAAAGGCAGAGAACTCACGTACTGCCGCTGGACAGGAGATAGCTAAAGATAACAGGAACTCAGAATTACTGCAGGAGTACCAAAGTCCTCTTCAACTCAGCTTTACATCTACTTGAGGTGCATATTTCTTTATGTACTACTACTACGAGACTTCAAATGTCTGTTTTATTTAATTTTGTATTAGGGCAAGAACTTCCACTTGAAAAGCCCACTAAAAAAAGGTAAGAGTTTGTGTGAGTTGAAATGTCCTGAGCACCTGGCATTGCTGACCTATGTTCTTAAGTCAGTTCAAACTGTCTGGGATTGAAGGCACGAGTAGCCTGTCCACCACATCTTTGTACACAACAGGTACTGGATACACAGCACACAAAGTCAGTACCAGCAGTGCATCAGGAGATAGCCTCAATGGATCAGTCAACATTCCAAAGGCCAGAACTTAAGCCTAGCAATGATGATTTACGGAAAGATTTTGAAAAAAGGTAGTTTTCCCTTGAGGAAATAGAGCATTCAAAATAGTAGCATTCAAATTCTCTGCCAAATAGTGGAAAAGTATCTTTTTAAGAAAAACAAACAAAAAGTACCCATCCATCACTAGTGCACACAACCTGCAAATGACTTCAGACACCTATAACAGCAGTGCTTTTATCCAACTTTCAAGTCTCAAAACTGTTCTTGTAAGTCACCTAGAACATTCATTACTGAAATGCTGCAGCAGTTTTGAATACACATATAAGAACAGGTAAAAGAGAAAAATCAACAGTGGAGAACTCACTACCTGACTTCCAGCAGCCAAACTGAGCAATATACGAGTTCCCACTTTTATCTTCTGAGATCCTGGCATAGGTAAATAATTTGAAAGTACACTAAAATCAAAACTTCATGAATTGAGAACTAACAAGCAGATGAAACAACTCTCTGGAAACAACTCTTCCAGAGAAGTTCCTTTACCATTATCATATAACTTGTGGGAACCTCAGCAAAGCATCCAACTTGACAGCAAGCACTGGATGTTAGTATTTGTGCTGCATTAATAGCTGTTGCAAGACTAAAGTCAAACTGGGAGTAAGCTGAAGGACAACTTGCGCACTCACCCTAGTGAAAATATCTCCAAGTAGAAATTAAGACACTGTGGCAGGGTAGGCTGAACAAAAATCTTCAATAAGTTCTTCCTCTATTTTATAGTTACATTACAAAAGCAGATCTAGTACTTGTATTTCTGCTCTTGGGATACTTTCACCAGCACAAACTTCACTTATTTTACATAGCAACTTTCCTAGGCTTCTGTTTACCAACTCTACATAGACAAATATACACATCATGCTAATAGGTGGGAAAAAAACCACAAACATTCTTTAAAGGAAAAGCATGAAATGCACTAAAAGAAAGAAAATCAAATCATGTTCTCGCGATGGCCACAGATAAAATGTCTTACCTTAATATTTTTGAACTCCTTTTTCCAGGGGTAAAGAAAGAGATTAATTCCAACTGTCTCAAGTATGCTGAATGCGTTATGGAGAGAATGTAAACTTGAGGATTTCAGAGATCTCAGTGAGTTTTCAGCCATCTCGTAAAATTTTATCAACCGGAATCTATAAAAGGGATCAATTTTGGGAAGGCAAAGTAAGGCTGCCGCTGCCACTCGCAAATACTCATCATTAATAGGACGTTGTTTGTTGTCAGAAGCGTTCAGTTTGCATTCATGGAACTGTACATACTTCCTAAATAAATCGTCTTTATATTTTGTATCCATTGAAATCAGTTTCTATATCACACCTGGGCAGCTACCTTGTCTCTTTCATGGTTATTCGGCAGTAGGTTGATTATCTGGCATTAAGAATCTTCAGCAATGGCAACTCTTCTGGAATAAAAATTGAAAACAAAGACAAGTCATGACAGTTGCATAAATCCCAGATGTCCACAGCATCTATCTGCTTCACGGGATTCCATAAAATGGTCCACAGAGCAGCAGCTCCCACAACAGCCTCTTTAGGTTTCTGAAAAAGCACACAAGTCTACAGAAGCGCTGTTGTCCTGCTTTTCACTGTCATTCTTTACTCTTCTTCCACTTATCTGCCTAAAACAGCACAACAAACCTACATCTATCTAGGCACTGAGAATCTCATACAATAACGCTGGTGGAGGCTCAAGCCGAGGCTGAGAGCTCTGTGGCTTAAAGAACCAAGGCAAAAGTAATTCACAGAGGGAAAAAAAAAAAAAAAAGAGAGAGAGAAGCATGAGTTTTTAGAGTCTCTTCTCTGCATTAGATTTTGCCCTTTCAGTTCAAACAACTTACACAAACATTTTAATCAATCACTGTTTTCTGCTTTGGGTTCTGGGGGGTTTTTTTGTTTTTTTTTTTTTTTTTCCCTGCACAGTGACATAAAGATTGGGGGGGAAACAAAATCCCACGAAGAAGTTTCATTCTGCATCTACTTTTTTATTCCTCTGGTGACACAGGATTGCCCCTAGACTGAGCAGATTTAATTAGCTTTGCCTTTCTTTCTGTTTCTAACATCTTCTAGGCTTTTGAGTGCCACTCATGTCCCACCTGAGGGCACAGCCAGGCTGTCCCTGTGCTGGGAGAGCTCTGCAGCCCTGCTACAGAGAACACGCTCCCCTGGCTGCTGCAAACTACAGCCAAAGTTTCAGCTGAATTCTGGCAGCTGCAAAGAAGATTGTAATCATTTCAGTATGATTGAAATCTGCCATTTTTAGCTGCTTTATTAGAACAGATCAAAATCATTCTGGTTTTACATTGCATGTATTTTTGTTTGCAGGGATAGTTGCAATCTATCTAATGCTACTTTATCAAAGCCCAGGTGATTAACAGGCCAACAAACTCCATCTCAACTCCCTGAAGAACTTGTGATCAAAAAGCAGACCACAGGCTTTTTTTTTTTTAATCAAAATGCAACCTAGTCTTTTTGTACTTCCCTGCTGTGAACCAAACGGAGGGGAGGTGGGAGAAACCAATGCGCTGTTTCGGTTGTAGTCAGTCTGAAACAGCATTTTAGAAAAGATTTTCCGCCCAATATTAATTGCAGCTGCTAGAACACTGATCGATGCCCCCACATATGCCTGGTAAAATGAAAATCACTGTTCAGGGCAAAATTAACTGAATGAAAGGAGACATAACATGAAATACAAACCAACAACCAAGAGACCAGGAAAACAAAGAAACAAAAAATCAACAGCCTGGCAGTTAATATTACTTGATGAAAGGCTGCATGACAAGACCATGTGGGAAAAGTTAACTAGCAGTTAATTTCTGCTCAAAGGCACACTGCTCTCCATCTTTCCACAATCAGAAATCACACTGATGTCAAGAGACAAGCTGTGAATCACAGGAAATGTGGAGTTCTAAATTAACATCTGAGCATAAGGGACAGGAGTAAATGCTTCTCTCTCCCCAGATCTTTCCTCTTAAGTTGTGCAAAGTGAAGTCTGTGGACAACAACAGAACGTCTGTTCTTTAGCAAGAAGAGCTCCATCAGAGAATTTCTGAGAAAGATCTTTGCCTGTTACATCAGTAAAACGCCCCCAGGACTGGGAATGATCCTGTGCTGCTAAGGAGCTGGATTAAGCATTACAGTTCTTCCACATCCACAGTTAATAACTACTAAACAAAAGCAGCTGGTTGCATATATGAGGCATTAGGACTAAGGAAGTCCCCAAATGAAAGTCCTTCATCGAGGCCCTACAGCCTGTGACACTCAAAGCTGCCGTCAGCTCCGATTTTGATCCGCAGTTTGTACACAAGTCAGCTGAAAGGCAAAACACGACAACCCAAAGAGGGCAGGGAAGCCCTCACACCCACAGCTTCTAGAAGCAAACCAGCCCCTACCAAAGCAGCCTCCCACCCCCCACACACAGCACCCAGCAGCCTCCCAAGAGCTAACAGCCGCAGTTACAAGGCTTGATAACCTCAGGACAACATGAGCAGGCACAGAAAAACACAGTTTTAAGAAACACACTGGCTGATAGGACAGGTAAGGTAAAAAAAAGGGTGTTCTACCACACATTATCAACTGAAAACCTTGAGATTTGATGGAGATGCCTGAATAATAAGTTCTGCTCTGAGCCGAGCTTCTGCTGGGGAGACAAAAAGGCTCTTCTGTCTCCTGGGTGAGAAACTCAGCTGAAGGAGCCAAGGCCCCACCGCCCACCCGTGGGGGGGCCACGGGCACAGCAAAGCCCTTACGGCAGGAGGGGAAAAAAAACCCGGACGGCTACAACCAGCCGCCAGCCCGAGTTCAGGGGAAAGGAAAAAAACCCAAACCCTGAAACCCGAAAGCAAAGGCTGTTCAGCGGCAGAAGCGCACCCCGCATCGCCGGGGAACAGCAGGCGGGAGGAGGCGGGAACGTCGCACTCCTCGGCGCCCACCGCAGGCCGCTCCCGCCCCTTGGTCTCACCGGGACACCTGTTACAGACACCCGGCCCGGCCGGGAGAGCGGAGCCGCGGACAGAGCCCCGAGACGCCTCTTTACCCCTCCCTCCCCCGGCTCTGTCCACCGAGCCCCAGGCCGGGGCTTCCCGGTAACGGGGCGGGACACCTGCCGCTCCCCGCCAGCC